>ML777789.1:663329-747227 GCA_009831015.1 Picea engelmannii
GGGGGGTAGGGTATGTATACCTCCGTAGACTTTACCAGTCAAATCATTGGGCGGAGGGGGTCCCTTGTCCCACAAACAAGGGGGTCTCATACACCAATATGGTGTGGCTTAACCGTGACCTTAAAAATATATTATTATTATTATTATTATTATTATATATAGAGAGAGAGAGAGAGATGGTTGCAGTCAATTGACAAATACATCTACTAATGGAGATGATATGTGTGTGTGTGTGTGTGTGTGTGTGTAGAGAGAGAGAGAGAGAGAGAGAGAGAGAGAGAGAGAGAGAGAGAGAGAGAGAGAGATTTGCAGTCAATTGACTTATTCTCTAAACTAAATGACCTCTTCATGTATGAACTTCAGATTTCCCAAGAT
This sequence comes from Picea engelmannii, assembly GCA_009831015.1. NCBI lineage: Eukaryota > Viridiplantae > Streptophyta > Pinopsida > Pinales > Pinaceae > Picea > Picea engelmannii. The sequence goes on from ML777789.1 coordinate 663,705, forward strand.
CATTGAATGATAGGGGTAGGGCTCCATGAATCTCTAGAAAAATGGATGTTAGAATACGCACATGGTTTCTCCACATAAGGGGATAATGGATGATAGTAAAGAGGACTAATATCTTCATTGTGACGGATCCCAACATTTATATGGTTGGTGTATGAGCTATCATGTCCAAACCAATTCAAGAAGGATTATCCCAATTGTGATTGAATTTTGTACCACACATTTCCCTACTATGATTGAAGGATTAGTCAAGACTTGGTACCACACCTTGCAATGCTACTCCTACCTCAAACACATTTTAATTTTCTGATGTTTCCACTTGAGTGATGTCCCCCCTCTAACCTTCTTTGATTTCTTCATTGAATGCTCTTATCATTTTCTAGATCTCAATCAACTTTTCCTTGGTACTGAAGATTGACTTTAGGAGGATCTCGTCTCCTTCCTCCAAAAAGTCAACCAATTCATCACCAATTCATCCTTTGTTATGCCTCCAATGGTGAGATAACATACATTGACCCCTATCATGTTCTGGTTTCAAATATATATCAACTTCTTGGTCATATGTTGTAAATTATTCCCCAAGGAGCAAGAATTCAATCAAATGAAAGCTCGTTAGGAGACTCTAGAGATTCAGACTGCTTTTGTTGTTGAAGTGGTCACCTGGCTAGCCAATCGTCTTGGAGGCAATTATGTCCCCTCTAGACGCAACTACACTAAATTTGCAAGCTTTGATGTTTCTACAAGTCGTGAGGTAGTGGACTCCATGTGCTCCCAGGTTCCTAATGATAAATGAATTGTGGCCTTGTTTTTCTTCCTGTCTCGTGTCTTTTAGGCTTCCAATTCTCAGTTTTTCGCCACAAACTTATCATTTCCATGAAACAACTTTTTTTTAATCAGACTAAAGCTTGGTTTCCCCTCTGGGGCGGGCCCTATTTTTTGTTTTTTGTCGTCTAGATCCAAAGACTGTCATGGTATTTGGATCATAGCAGTCATTATATATCTATATGTACTCTTTGTTAACATGAATATAGACTTTTATTTACAAAACAAAAAATCATATCATGCACTTATTTTTTTCTAATTACCTATCATGGTATTTGGATCATAGCAGTCATTATATATCTATGTGTACTCTTTGTTAACATGAATATAGACTTTTATTTACAAAACAAAAAATCATATCATGCACTTATTTTTTTTCTAATTACCGAAGGAGAAGTCTTTCCATGTATTGGGAATTTTTCAAAAATTTTATTACATTCTTTTATTACTTAGGAATTTTGATGCTCATTTAGCTAAGTGAATTTTTTAGTAGTATCATTTGTGTATTAGTCATCTCTAGGAAGGCATCTTATTTATTTAGGCAACTTTTTCTTAACTTATTTTTTTGTTCGTTAGAAATGCTCGTCACTTGCGGGGCCAACATTTCAACCGTTGGCTAAGAAAACACAACCCAGGGGCATATAAGTCGTCAAAATCATCTAGGAATTGCACCCAGCTCGGGCTGCACCAACCCTTAACATGGTTGGATTTTGGGTGTCTCCTCCCGACTAAACACTCATTAAGGGTATTGAAATCAGGTTGCCTAGCAAACGAATCCTGCACCTTAATCGGTTGAGCTAGCAGGAATTGACTAACTTTTTCTTAACTTCGAATGCAATATGTTCTTTGGTTTGTTGTGGAACATGAGGCCCAAATAAATGAAAGTCAATAAACTTCTTAGTCTTTGGATATTTAAAAAAAATTGTGTATGAACTCAAGGAAAGACTCTAGACTATCATTCATTATGAGCACACGATCCACAACAATTTCAAACAATGACATGTTATGAATAATATCAACAATATTATGACTTTAAATTGTAGAGATCCTTTTGTAGAGATTTTTTTTTTTTTTTTGTGCACCATGTTGTTACATAATCGCCACATAATCTATGGAAAATTCAAGAATTTAACCAATATATTATATGGACTATGGCCCAATTGAGCCATAAAACATTTTTTATGATAACAATTATTTTATATTAACAAAAATGGGATTGTAGTTGAACAAGGATATCAAAGAACAACTTAAAAGTATAATAATTAAAGAAAAAAAGGACAAAAACAAGAGAAATGTGCTCTACCAATGTATAGTCCAAAATTTATCAAGTTGCATACTAATATGTTAATGAAAAATACTTATAATACTACCTATAATATTTATAGTTTTGAAATACATTTACCAATGGAGATGAATACTCATCCTCAGAAGAAGTAACCTCCTCCCCCTCTCTCGGAGAGAGAGAGATGCTTGCAATCAATTTACTTCATCCTTGAACTAAATGACATCTTCATGTATTCACTTCAAATTTCCCAAGGTCACTCAATGTTAGGGGTAGGGCTCCATGTCTCCCTAGACAAATTGACATTAGAATATGGACACGGTTTCTAAACATAAGAGGATAATGAATGATAGTGAAAGAGGACTGATATCTTCATGGTGGTGGCTCCCAACATTAATATGGTTGACGTATGAGCTATCATGTCCAAACCAAGTCAAGAAAGCTTAGCCCAAGTGTGATTGAATACCGTGGGTTACCCAAGGATAGGAAGAAAAGTTAATGGCACAAGTGGAAGGGAGAGGAGGCTGATGATGCCATAACATATTTCAAGGACCATGTATGCATAATGTCCAAGATTCTCCCATGCTACCTTTTCATTATGATTATTTAATATGGCTTCCATACGATCAATATGCTATAGACTCTCCAATATTCGATACATAACTAAATCTTCTTAGCCATTTCTCTATATCATATGTGTTATATTATAACACATATCATATATTCAGGACATTGTGGAAATATATGCATGAGAATGAGAAATAAGTCAATCAAACACAAAAAAGGGATACATGTTAGTGAGGGTATTGAGGTGGAATTGAGAGATAAAACCTTGGAAGTGAATAGTATTATATTTCAAATGAGTTTCCTCATTTCCTTAAAAGGGCTCATACAATTTACCATATTCTTACATTTCTATCCTCGTGTACCTAAGGTAAATACTTCCTTACTATATATTTATCTTATTTTTTTTGTTCTATAAATTGTGAGGTATCTACACCTTGAGGTGGATATGATTAAAAATAAAAAATAAAAATATTTTGAAATGAAAAATGTGTTTACAGATTTTTTTTTATGTAAAACATTTTCATTTGTGTAATCTACACCTTGAGGTGGATATGATTAAAAATAAAAAATAAAAATATTTTGAAATGAAAAATGCGTTTATAGATTATTTTTTTGTATGTAAAACATTTTCATTTGTGTAAAATATCCAATTAGATGAAAACACGAGTTGAATTCATTAAAAATATAATGTTTTATACCCTTAAATATTTGTACACGTGATTTCATTATCAAGTTGGAAATTGGCATATGCATCAATATGACTATTTTGCATAACTTCATTATGATTTACAACCTATTGCAATGGGTATATCTATCTTTAATTGTATCAAATATTAATCTCAAAAAATTTATTGTGCAATTCTTTTCATAGCACGCATAAAATCCCGAATTACAGTTTATGAAATCTTTCTTAGAATGACTTTTATGCATGATCTTTTATTTTATTTTTTCTTCACTTGTAATACATGAAATATTTCTTAGATTGGATTTTCAGGATGATTTTTTATTCTATTTTTCTTCAATTGTAATATATGAACTTACATGAAATATTTCTTAGATTGGATTTTCGGGATGATTTTTTATTCTATTTTTCCTCTATTGTAATATATGAACTATTTTTTTACTTGTATAGGGTGTTGGGGAAGAGAGAGGGAAGTATGGTCCTATGTCCATTCAAAGGACAAATTCCAATGAATTATATTTACCATGTTTATGTGGAGAGTATAGAGGGTTAAGGGAGGAAGGGCACCCTTCTCTTGAACACAAATCTACATTTCCCATCGTAGTTAATTTGATTATGTAGAGAATCATGATGAGAAGAGGGCATGATGATGAGATGATTTTGAGGTACCTTACAAATAACATGTAAGGTTGTACATGCAAAGAGAGTGTTCCATCAACTAGAGGAGATTTGACCTTGGAGGAAGGCTTCATTCTTGGAGGAATTGTAGCTCTATTAATGACTTTGTATGAGAGAAAGAATGGAAGGTAAGGAAGAGGGAGAGTAGGAGAACATAGGAGAAGGATTCATTCCAAGAGTGAGAATAGGTTGACCCAAGGTATGCAAAACCTCCAAGGAATTAGAGAAGGAATCGTATTCATCTCGGGCTAGGGAAGAAGTTATGGAAGTGGTGGAAGGGTACCATTGGTGTTTTTCAAGTTTGTCAAGTAGAAAGTAGACATAATTGGAAACTTGGTTAGATAAGAGTGAGGGGGGACCTCTGTTATACAAATCATTATGTAATGGATTCCATATATGAGTTTTTCCAGAAGTAGGGACACTAAGTATTTGAAAATGATGGAGATTTATTGGTATAATAAAAATTTCATAGAAAAGGTGGTGGAGAAGAAGGGCACCCAACACCAAATAATCCTAAACAAACTTGGCTAGCTAGACCAAAAGTATTAAGTACTGATAAATACCATTTGGAGCTCTAAGTTAATGGCTAAGGATCGGGAGGAGATAAGGTAGGTAATAAGAGGGGAAGAGGAGTTAGCTAAAGCTCCTCAGGAAGGATCTAGTTGGCCTATACTCATTCATTTGGACTCTGATTATGAAGTAGATTCCTAGCCACAATCATTCTAGGTCGTAATGTCTAGATATGTTTTTCGTTGATTTTATAGCATGCTGGTATTATGTGATAAATAGTCATAGTATATCATATACTTTGTTTATGATTTCTACTCAAACTATTTATCCTCAAAGGAGGGAAGACTTACCTAGGGACAAACATGTTATTCTTTTTATTATTATGGCTCGGCTTCATTTGGAAGATAGCAACGCAATAGCTTTATTGTAACTCTTTTTGGAACAATAAAACACACTATTATTTTTATTACTATGGATAGACTTCCTTTGGAAGCTAGCGACATAATAGTTTTATTGGAACTCTTTTTGGTACAATATTACTTTAATAATATAGCTAATTAAACACACACACACACCCATATAATCCAAGGCCCTATGCCCATCAAAGTTTGAACTTGATTCATTGTTGTGGTGCTGCCATATCTTGACCATTATACCATATCCCAATGGATATCATAACTCCATGATTATTATCTTGCATTATGTTTTATGTTCCTCAATTTAATTTTTTTGAACTTAGAAATGTTCTTATACAAAAGAGAGTTATCATTTATAATCTTTAAAGGTAGTTATTTATATATCTACTCTTATTTGTATATGTGATTATTCACTTATTGTGGTAAAGGAAGTTAAATGCATCATGCACTTAATCACTATGAAATTCCTTTTTTGTTTTTCTTAAAACAACCACTAATGATAGTGATCCATCCTTAATTATGATTACGATAGATCTAAAAAGATGCCCATGGTTGGGAAATTTGGCACTTATTTCACTATGTATATACTTGCCTTAAATTTTAATTGATTGGATTGACTTGTGCACAATATATTGAATCATTATCAACTGGAATATGTGTTATTATTAATCAATCATAGTTAGATAATGTAATAATTGATATGTCTTTGACTTGTTATTAGTTCACCTTTATCCTCTTAATATTTCGAATTCTCCAAACCTTTATCCTCCTAATATTAGTTCACATTATCTTAGTACAATGGAAATACAATTTCTCTCCATCCTCCATGCATATACTTTACTTCTTAGATTCCTCATGAAGCTTCTTTCACAATCATCTTTTTGAATGGAAACAATACCTCCGTGGTGAATAGTTCAAGAAGGCCTCCTTCCTGAACATGGTGATGGACTTGCCCATGAACATGTTAAACACCTATACGCAATTGATATTTCTTATTTTCGTAGTCTAAATGTGCTACGTTTCTACCCTTTTCTGGGCATATTTTATGAGGATATTTTCCTGAAATCCGAAGAGATAATGTTGGATATGGAGATTTGAGTGGTTAAATATGTATAATCTGAGTGCCCTAGGGGTTTTTCAACGCGTTGAATCCATTTATGCATTCATAAATGCAATTTAAACAACAAAAAGTTGTGATTTCATGTGGATTTATGTTGATGGATTCCGACGAGAAGCAAAAAAACATAGAACAGTTAGACAACGCCTTTCTTATTTCCATTATCAAATCTTTAGGTAAATTATAAACCATATATCTATAAATCATATTCTTGCGTCCAAGAAATCATTAATATTGTCAGTTGAAAAAAGTCATTAACAGGTTTGTGTGTTTTAAATAGGACATTGGAAAGTTTTTTGTGCTTTCACTTGGAACTCCAAACATAATATATCTAGTTACAATGCCATGAATGTTGTAGAATCCATACAAATCAATCAATTATATTGAATATACACATGATAATACATTTATGAGGGAAATTGGTGAATATATTTAATTATATTAAATTAGAGACAAAAATTGGAATGAAGGGTCAAAGATTTGAGTTTAACGAACGGTTCAAGAACGCAAAGATATAACTTTGTTTTCCTGGTCTTCCTCGCACTGGCTTGTTTCTTTGCATCCTTGCAACTAGTTCTTGCTTCTTTCTTTGCATCCTTGCCACTACTTGCTTCTGAATTGTGTGTGACTATTTTCTCCAAATTTTGAATTGCGGAAGAAGAGGGATGCTCGGTCCACTTTGCAGCTTGGGATCGCCACCTAAATATTTGGACATGCATCCAAAGACAACCGTGATCGAATCAAACCACTTTTTTCACACCAAAGAGCTCAAACTACAAAAAACCTAGAGGAGGAACTACAAATGAAGCAATTACATTGAATATGGAAAGAATAATACATTTATGAGGGAAATTGGTGAATATATTTAATTGTATTAAATCATGGAAAATAATCACAAAAATTTGAATGAAGGGTCAAAGATTTGAATTTAACAGATGGTTCAAGAATGCAAAGATATAACTTTGTTTAACTACTCTCCCAAAGACATAACTCTTTTTTCCTGCTCTCCCTCGCACTGGTTTGTTTCTTTGCATCCTTGAGACTTCTTGCTTCATACACGCAACTATTTTCTTGCGACTGCTTGCTTCTTGCATGCAACTATTTTTTTGCGACTGCTTGCTTCCTGCGCGCAAATATTTTCTCCAACTTCTGAATTGCGGAATAAGAGGGAGGCTCGGTCAATGATGAGGCCTGTGAATCCAGCCATACCAGATGATGAAGCGAGGACGAAGAAAAGTGGTGATCTCGTTGCCCTAATTCTTGTTTCTATATGTGTGATGGGAGTTGTAATCTTCATCAGGTCCAACCCTACAGGAGGAGGTTGGAAATCCCCTTGCAATTATTCCAACCTAATAGAAACCGCCTGCGCCGAGACAATCTATCTTGATTTGTGCATATCTATGTTGGTCAGCTATAGAGGTCTTGATCAGCTGGTGGAGCCCAAAGACGTGGTTCCTCTTACAGTCAATAATATATTTAGTTACAATGAGACTAAGTTGTAGAATAATATATCTAGTTACAATGCGACTAATGTTGTAGAATAAGACATATTTGAATGGTTCTCAGACCATGGTTATTTAGTTCAATGATCAAGAAACACAAGATAAACCAATATCTTAACTTCATAAGGAATCCATACAAATGAAACAATTACATTGAATAACTCAACATGTAGAAGATAATACATTATTTATGAGGGAAAAAATTGGGTAGTATATTTAATTATATTAAATCATGGCAAATAAAGACAAAAATTGACATGAACTATTTAAATTAATGGTAAAAGATTTGATTTTAAGCGACGGGTGAGGAAACCAAATATATAACTATGTTTGTGTATCAATATGAAGTATTGTTTTCCCGCTCTTGTTTCTTTGCATCCTTGGTTCTAGTTCATGCTTATTTTTTCTTGAGAGTGCTTGCTTCCTTCCTACAACTATTTTTTATTGAGAGTGCTTGCTTCCTTCCTACAACCATTGTCAGATGATGAGGCGAGGAAGAAAAAAGTGTTAATCTATATATTTTCCTTAATTCTTGTTTTTGTATGTGTGATGGGATTTGTCATCTTCGTCAAGTCCAACCCTACAGGAGGAATTCAGAAATCCTCTCACAATTCTTCCAACCTAATAGAAACCGCTTGCGCCGAAACAAAAATTGACATGATGCAAGAGTCATTCTGCAAGACTTATCCAAATAGTAGCTACAAATCCCATCCATGGGGATACCTTTGTTGTTGAGTTTACTACAAACATCACTCAGATAATATAAACAGTTCATATAAAGGATATGAATAATAAGGAATCTTCCTATGATATGTATCAAAGTAGCTACAAATATCATCCATGGGGCTACCTTGGTTGTTGAGTTTAATACAAACATCACTCAGATAATTTAAACAGTTCATATAAAGGATATGAATAATAAGGAATCTTCCTATGATATGTATCAAACCTATGTTTAACAATGTAACCATGGATCCACATGCCATGTTTCAAAGCTACTAAACTAGTAAATATTGGATCACACTAATAATGGTGGTGGAGTTTGGTTGCATTTTCGCTAATTGTATTTTATTAAAACAAATCACAAGGGATTCATTGGGATATATGTTATGGGCATATCCAACAATCATTATATTATATTCCATGACACAAGATTTCTTGTAAACATTATGTCAAAGAGATTCTATGCAACATCAATACCACCAATCTTGGTAAACATGTTCATGAGAGAATTGACCACAAAAAAATCCCACTTTCAAACTTTGACATCACGAAAAAAATGCTTGCTATAATGTTGTAATCAAAATGTAAGAGTCATTCTGCAAGACTTATCCAAAAATCCTAGAATATTTAAGAAGGTTGACTTGGGTGCAATGTGTTGTCTAAGATGCAAGAGCAATCATTGAAGTTATCGCAAGCCACTTATTTTACTGAAGTAGAAATTATTCATGTGCATCAAATGCTTCGATAATATTCATCTAGTGTTACCATCATATGTGATCAATGGCATTTGCTCAAAATAACTCCCTTATGACCCAATGTCCAAAAACCTGATAGTCACTATATATACACAAACAACCACATGACCTTTATACTATTAATTTTATATTGGTGGGGTCTTCGACCATGGTTTGTATTTGTAATCATGATTATTTAATTTTAACTTGGGCCAAACTTGGTAAACAAAAATAGTTACAACTAGTGCTTCTTATAAAAATCCTTTGAAGATATTTTATACACATTTTCAAGATTGGATTGCACCTTTGGTTTTCCACATAAAGTTCTCAACAACATTTTTGTTGTGAATTTTCAAATTTTTAGGTCTTAACTTACATTTAGTTATGTTCTATGTTGTTTTCCTTTTTTTTTCTATTCTATTAATGTGTAGCAAAAGTGCATTCACTCCATTTAGTTAGCAATTTCATCCCTCTACAACTAGCTAAATTTATAATCATATATAGCACAAACTTGGAAGCTTCTACAAAAGTGTTCTTTTAGAGAGTAGAATAAAGGTAAGTATTTTCCTCAAGTCCTTTGCATTCATATCATGAAAATTTCCACAATGATCTCTCTCTTTGAACAATAACCTTTCAATCTCAAGTTTTAATATATTCACATCTTTCATGACTTAATAGTTCTAATATTTCTATCATTAATGATTAACACATAATGAATTGTGTTAAGTACGTGCAATGGGAACAATGAAAGTAGGTAGATAACATGAGGGAAGATTGGAATCAATATGTTTTTTTCTTTCAAATTTGATTAAGAGAACAACCAAATAGTCTAGCCTACACTGGAAACAAAATTGGAGGGGACTACAAGGTAAACCTGGGATATCATGCAACTCTTAAAATATTATGGAAGGAGAGTCTTTGAATTGACAGTTAATTGGGAAGCTTCAATTTCCCTTAGAAATCTAAGCTTCAATTTCCCTTTGAAACCTAAATCTTCCTATTGCATGTCCTCAAAAACAAAATTCTGACCTGGGACATCTTGTCCATAACCTCTGAATCACCAGTGAATATCGTCATAAAAAAATGTTGGTTTAAGAAAGTACCATAAAAAATAGGGTATGTTTGTTCTATGCCTCTATCCACGTGAAAATATTTATATCAGTGAGACTGAGGTGAATGGTCTTGATGCACACTCCAAAAGGTCCAAGAAGTCTAGCCAAATTATTTGTCTTTTATATGCTCAATGCCTTTTATCTCCTGAAAAAAATTGCCTAGCCCCATAGATCAAGCTTAGTATCACCTTGGTGCTCAGTGCTGAGATAAAAATTGCACAATATTAAAAATGTATCTCATGCACAGAATGTGACCAAACAATATTCTTATACTTTTGGAGTTATTGATGGATAGAATTATGTGTGCTCCTATTTAGGAACATCCTTGTGGTGAAATATCATCAAAATCGATAAAGGGATATGTAAGAGTGTATAGTGAGAATCTTGACAGATTGTTTCGTGTTCACCAACTGATCATGATGTTTTGTTATTACATGTATCCTTCAATCTGTTTAAGTTTTTCAACTTCGAGCAATCATTCTCCACATTGAAGAACATACAATACCACAGAAGAGAAGTCAGACTGACTAGAAATGAATAAAGTGAAATTAAAGATCCCAAAAGAGAAGTCGGCCCCACTGGAAAATAATAACGTAAAAATAGAATTTCCAGGAAGAGAATTTGGCCCCAGTAAAAGTGACTTGAAGATTATAAGTAAGGGTGATGCCTTCCCATTTGAACACACTCATTCATCTCTCTCACTCAAGGAAAAGAAGGCGCAATTCTAAGGCAAGGAAGAAGATGCAACAACTGCAATTTCTAGCTATGGTATCTTGCACGCTACCTCTTCAAGAGTTGCACTAGGGTTATGAGGTGACTCTATATATTTCTTGGTCTGATTTTCATGGTGGTAATCTTGTGAACTATTGAATTGATTCTTCTAAGAAAGGTTGTTGGGTTTTCTCCCAAGGATTGGGTTTCCCAAGATAAATTCTTGTGTTCTTGTGTCTACTGTGCATGGTTAATATTTCTAGATCTTGTTATTTCCGCTGCAGTATTATAGTTGAGATTTTTAGTGTATGATAATTGTTGTATGAAAATTAATATTGATATGAAATCATATGGAAATAACTATACAGATTCTGAGAATCAGAAAAATCAACACAATCATAGTAGGGAAAGGTGTGGTACAACATTCAATCACAATAGGGATAATCCTTCTTGACTTGGTTTGGACATGATAGCTCATACACCAACCATATCAATGTCGGGAGCCATCGCCATGAATATATTAGTCTTCTTGCACTATCATCCATTATCCCCTTATGTGGAGAAACCATGCCTATATTCTAACGTCCATTTTTCTAGAGATTCATGGGGCCCTACCCCTAGCATTGAGTGACCTTGGGAAATCTGAAGTGCATACATGAAGAGGTCATTTAGTCTAGAGAAGAAGTCAATTGACTACAAGCATATCTCTCTCCCTCTCTAAAGAGAGAGAGGAAGTTAATCCTTCAAAGGACGAATACCATCTCCAGTTGACTACAAGCATCTCTCTCTCTCCCTCTCTAAAGAGAGAGAGGAGGTCAATCCTTCAAAGGACGAATACCATCTCCATTAGTAGATGTATTTCCAAACTATAGAGATTATATGTAGTATTATAAGGTTTTTTCATTAACATATTAGCATGCAATCGGATAAATAAATATAATGAACCAATATTATTTTGGACTATACATTGTTAGAGGAGATTTCTCTTGGTTTTGACTTTATTCTTTAATTATTATACTTTAAAGTTTTTCTTTGACTGCCTTGTTTACCTATAATCTGATTTTTGTTAATATAAAATAATGATTATCATAAAAAAATGTTTTATGGCTCAATTGGGCCAGACTCCATATAATATATTGGCTAAATTCTTCAATTTTCCATAGATTATGTGGCAATTATGTGCCAATATGGTGCCACAAACAAAAATAAAAAAATCAACTCTACAATTTTATCTCAATTTTTTTTCCTGGGAACATAGCACATGAAACCCCCAAGTACTTCCCCACATTTCATGGATGGTAAATGAGGTAAATCGTTGGCCTGACTACGGGCCTAACCTGGTGGGGACATCAAGTGAGGCTCCACAAATCTCAACATTTAGTTGGCCGGGAATTCGACCCCAAGACCTTATTTGAAATAACCACAACAAACAACCACTCGAGCTAACAAACCTAATGGATATATACATATATATATATATATATATATATATATATATATATATATATATTACGGTTACGACCAAGCCATACACCAAATTGGTGTTTGAGACCCCCTTGTTTGTGAGACAAGGGACCCCCTCCATACAACAATTTGACTGCTAAAGTCTACAAAGGTATACATACCCTACCCCCCTTTGTATTTGAACATGTGACCTCCAAGGAGGAAACACATGTTCTTAACCATTAGGCCCACTCATATATGATGATGATCATGATTAACGTCCACTAAGACGGAATTGGTCTATATAATTCTTACTTGATAACTATGAAATTACAAGTGTAACGATCTGATCTCATAGCATATATAAATCATATGGCGATATGATTTATTAATACATGCACTTTATTTAAGGGACTTGTTCTTATATATTATATCCGTATGATGGGACTACTTAGTATTATTACTTCTTTTAACCATATAAGAATGCTAGTAATAATAATGGATTGTCTACAGAGAACAATATGTGGAATTCAATTATGTTAGTTTCATAATTGTACTATGTAATTATGAAGATTTACATTTTAGAAATAAAATATGCCATGTTCCATTATAATTTCAACAAGAATGAGCTACGAAGAAAATTAGTCCCTGCCTTATGGAAGGCACACTTAAAGAGTATATCATTATCATTTTTGTAAATAATGACGTAGCTGCTAGGTAGCCCATGTATGAAGCTTACTTTGATTGGAAGAAGGTGAGAGTTTCACATGACATTATGCCATTTAACAAAAACAAAGTCGAGGATGTGTCCTTTTTTCTTGTCCAAATTTCATTACTTTTATCAAATTTTCCACATTAAACTTCCATTCTATTTACATAAAACAAGAACCATTTGTTAACCGTTTTGGTTGAAAAAATATTGCATTTTTTTATTTGTTTATTATTTCAATAGCCTTGTAAGTTCCCCCAAGTGGCAACATTGTACTTCCCCTTTGGGGTTGAGTCAAGGTAGACCCAACTATGAGGACACACATTTTGTTATAGGTGGACGAGTGCAGCGGTTCATGACTTCCATGTCGGTGCATAACATTTAAACCCTAATTTCAAATACGACAAAGACTGAAATATGAAGTGTATTTCATGTGTGAATATTTTATGCGATACAATCTACCTTTTTCATTGAACATACATAATGTGTGTATATTTATTTAGTTTGCAGCATGAACATACCATTATTCCATGTCAAGTTTTACTCAATCATAATGGTTCCATGAGAGTTGGACTTCCAATCCCTAGTTAGTAAATCCCATGAATAAACAATTGAACATGATTTGTTTGTTTTGTTGGTATGATATTTGTTCATTTCTTGGATGACTATTTCCCCACTAAAAACATTTAGCAACGCATGAGGTTTGCAGGCAAGGTGCGGGTTTGAGATGGAGCATTTTTAGCATTTGCATAGCTTGGTTCCAAATAAAGTGAATGTCCTATAGTATCAAACCACATGGGTAGGCATAAGTCTCTCTTGAGCATAGCGATGACCAGAGGACAATGGCTGCACTAAGGAGGAATCCCAAGAGGTGATTAAATTATTTGTGTGTATTGTCGCTAATGTTAAAATTTTGGTATGCTCATTTTACCATAGACAATGTTAGACCATTTGTTAAAATTTTGGTATGCTTCTTTTACCATAAACAATGTTACACCATTTGTTAAAATTTTGGTATGCTCGTTTTACCATAGACAATATTACACCATTGTCACCCAACCATAGGCACTTACACGTACCACCCTCGAGCACAATAACCTTTTCTTAGATAGATTATGTACTTGAAGCAAGTCCTCTCAGATAAACCCTAACCAAAAATACCAACACGACTACGACAACAACACAATAACAAGAGAGAGTACCTTTACCAAGAGAAGTGCACAAAAGAGAGATACTAGCAAGACTAGCGCCCTAACTGGTGCACCTCATACTTGCATCCTAATTGTTGCAACTGATGCTCCTTAGACTTGTTCCCTAACTATTTCTCTTCAGACTTGCGCCCTAATTGAGTGAGTGAGAGTGTGCAAATGAGGTAGCACCTTACCTCTATTTATACTAGCATGTCCAAGTGACTTTTCATGTGGGGCCGACTTCTCTTTCTGGAACCTTCTAATTCTTTATTATTATTCTCCTTGGGATGAATTCTCTTATAGGGTATTTCCACATATGTTTAATGGTTCTCTTGCTTCCAGAATATTCTATTCTAAGAACAAAGGTTATACTGGAGGTTAATACCTCCCGCAACTACCAAAATATTAACACTCCCTCTTAGATAGGGATGTATTAACTATGAAATTCTTCAAGTAATGGTCTCAATCACATTCATCCATCTCACATGGCATGGGCAAGACTCACATAGTCTTGCAGAACAATCTACAGGTAGCATCACTAGAGCCACACATGATATCTCATGATCAAACATATCATGTCACAAGTATCACCATCATAGCCAAACAGGCTCTGTCATAGTCACACAGAGACTATCTAATGGTTATGTCCCAATCATGCATATGGGGCCTCATCAACATACGTAGCATCTCTCTAGTGGGAACAACCGCGTCGTCCTCTCGGACCTTATGGGTCTCGGCGTCCTTTCAGACCTCATGTCACTATAGGACTTCATATAGCTCACTCAAAGCTAGGAAACTAGCAAGTTCACACAAAATTGTGCTACTTCCCAATTCACACGGAGTCTGGGAAACTATCCAGTTTATCCAGTTCACACAAAACTGTGCTACTACCCAATCCATACAGAGTCTGGGAAACTATCAAGTTTAGCCAATTCACACAGAACTGCACTACTACCCAATCCACATAGAGTCTATAAAAATATCCAGTTTAGCTAATTCACACAGAACTGCACTACTACCCAATCCATTCGGAGTCTAGGTAGTTATCTAGTTTAGCCAGTTCACAGATAACTGCGCTACTACCCAATCCATACGGAGTCTGGAAAACTAATGTGCATGTAAATGACTACCCGCTACTACCACACTCTGTATTAAGATACTGCCCCCTAGAATCGCATATGTGACTCATAATTCCCTCTTATGAGGAAAGTCCTTTTGGACCACGCCAATCTTGTCCCTGAAGTACTCAAACTTTACCTTTGATAGAGGCTTGGTCAACACATCTGCTACCTGCTCATATGTGCCAATATACTAGAGCTTCACAACTCCCTTTTGCACCAGATCTCGGATATAATGGTACTTGATCTCAACGTTCTTGGACTTGTCATGAAACACATGGTTCTCAAACAACTCTATACAACTCTGGTTGTCACAAAAAATGCAAGTCACCTCCAACTCGAGATCAAACAGTCCTGCAAGCAACTTCTTAAGCCACACAACTTCACTACTAGTTGAACATGTTGCTATATAATCTACCTCGACCGTACTGAGTGCCAAAAAGGTTTGCTTCTTGTCGAGCCACACAATCATAGTTGACCCCGAACTGAAGCAACATCCTGATGTACTCTTCTGATCTGTGACACTACCAGGCCAATCTGAATCAGCATAGCCTTTCAGTCTTATCTTACAATCTAAAACATATTAGAGTCCAAAGTCTATTGTACCCTTTAGGTACCTTAATACATGCATTGTTGAAATCAAGTGAACACGTCTCGATTCAACCATATACTCACTCAAAGTGTTCACCGCAAAGCATATATATGGCATTGTGTTCGTCAAATACATCAATGAACCAATCATTTGTCTATACACAGTGGCATCCACTGTCTCTGAAGATGTATAACTCAATAACTTTAGGTTCATCACCATCGGTGTGGGCATGGATTTACAATCCATCATTTCGAATTTCTTCAGGATTTCTACTGCATATTTTCCTTGGCTAAGGAAAATCTTGTTTGGTTTCTACCACACCTGTAGACCCAAGAAATAATGTATCATACCCAGGTCTTTCATCTCAATCTTTGTAGCAAGGTTCCTCTTACTCTTAAATATGAGATTCTCGTCTCATGTTAGAAACATGTCATCCACATATAACAATTATATCATTGGTCCACCATCCACAACCTTGTAGTAAAGGTTGGAATGTGCTTTACTCTTGGTAAAGACCAAGCTCATCAGAAAGTTGTCAATTCTACCGTAATATGCCCTAGGTGCTTGTTTCAACGCATAGAAGGATTTATTCAATATGTACACATGTGTTTTCCTTTCATGTGTCTCGAATCCTTATGGTTTCTCCACGTACACTTCCTCTTCTACTACACCATTCAGAAAAATTATCTTCACGTCCATTAGATGTATCTTCCATTTCATTACTCTAGCGATCGCAAGTGTAGTTCTAATCGAAGTGTATCTCACCACATGAGCAAATGTCTCCTCATAATCTATTCCTTCTTTCTAGGAGAACCCACGAGCCACAAATCTTGCCTTGTACTTATCGATACTACCATTTGTTGAATGTTTTGTCTTGTAGATCCATTTGGAACTCACAACTGATTTCTCTTTCGATCTTGGAACCACATCCCAAACACCATTCTTAATGATGGACTAGTATTCCTCAATCATGGCATCCTTCCATATTTTCTTCTTTGTAGCCTCTTCATAACAGGTCGGCTCAACATCAATGGTATCACGTAATAATGCCACGTAACTAGAATATGGTCAAGGTTTCTTTCTTTCTCTGAAAGATCCTTCTGGAGCACCATACTTCTCGGCATCCTAAATAATCTCACGAGCCCAAGATGGTCTTATTTTCTTCGTACTCATTTATGCAGGTCTTTGTGGTTCTGCCGTGTCATGGTCCTCTGGACCATGCTCTTTTGGCACAACATCATTACTTGCATCTACATCTACAACTCTAGGAGCTTCAGGCTCCTCATCATGGATCTCATCTATATGATGTTGCCTCGATCTACTAAAGGATGCATCCTCATCGAAGGTAACATCTCTGCTAATCTTGATCTGTTTGTAACCATGGATGTAGACTCTATATTCCTTCTATGTTTCACTATATCCAACAAATATACCCTTCTTGCCTGAAGGATCCAACTTCAATCTCTTATCTTTTATTACGTGGATATGTACAACTCTATGTCTAGATAGTTTGCTCCAAGTCTCAGCTAGATACCATCTAAATTGTTTCCTTTTGCAACCATCATTATAGCTCCCTCTCAAATCTATTACCTATGAATTTCCTAGAACAAGAAACAAAAACAATATCTCCATGGTAACCTCCATGGAGTTTACAAGATAACCTACCTGGAACAAAGTCAACAACCAAGAACATCCCCTAGAGGAGATCAATTTATCTTGTAAACAAGTGCATTATTAATATGAGCATTTACCGGAGTATTACTCATACCAATAATATCCAAGTGTTACTAAACTAGCAATATCATTAGTAATAATAAAATTCTAAAGACTATTATTCTAGTTACAATACTTACTTAAACCATAGTAATATAAAATATCAATTTGCATATGAAAACATGGAGTTTGGTTGTTGTTGTCCCACTTGAGTTGTCTTTGGTTCTGCTACATTAGGTATCAGATGATGTTTTATTGGGTATGTCAAGATCCTCTTGGCCTTAACCTCATTCCTTCATCTTCATAGGCTTTCCAGAATCCAACCTGTAGGAGGCTTCTCCTACACCTTTAATGGGATACTGACAGTCATCACCGAGCTTCACCTTATGAGGTGAATCCTTCCTAACCAGATTTGAAAGAGAATCCATGTAACCGGTCATGTGCTTAGAAGCACCACTATCAATAAGCCACATGTCACTTCCATGAGTGACTGTCCCTGTAAGAGCTAATATCAATACATATTCTTCACTTGAATCATATTATTTTGCTTTCTTCTGACAAATTCATCATCTTCTCCAGCATGAGCATGATGCCTTTTATACTTTCCTTTTCTGATCTGATCTTTTATGTCAGGACAATTTCTAGCAATGTGTCCCATCTTCTAGCAGTTGAAGCATTTGTAGCTTGAATAATCCTTTTGAGTCTTTTGTGTCTTTTGTGACTTTGAAATTTCTTGGGGGGTTGATCCTCTTTCCTACTCTTTCCTTTTATTGCATGTGCTACTAATGCTTGATCATCATCACCCAAATTGTCTTCTCTTGCTGCGAGTCTAGCTTCTTCTTGAGTACAATCTTCCCATAGCCTGTTGAACTTTGTTAGATTTCTTCTGGAACAGATTCCCCAAATAAATGATTCCCAAGACTTTGGGAGACCATTCAATGTAGTCATTACTAACTCAGCTTCTTCAATTGTGTCTCCAGTGGCTTCAAGTTGTTCTATGAATTGAGACACCCTTGTGAAGTAGGATTGAATGGTTTTTGAATTCTACATCTTCACATTCTTGAGCTATGTCTTCAATGTCATCTTCAAGTTGATATTATTGCCTTCATATAATCAGGATAAGGAATCTAACATTTGTTTCGGGGTTTTTAATGATGAGACATGAGGGATCAAGTGATCTTTGATAGAATCTGCAATGATCCTTTTTGTCTTAACCAAATTCTTCTTGTACTTTGCCTTAGCCTTATATCCCTATGGCTCTACAACTTCTTCTTCAATTAATCCTTCTAGATCATTTTCCTCTAGAATGAGCATCACTCTATATTTCCATGCTCGGAAGTTATCAACACCCTCAAGCTTCTCGTCAAGATTAGTGTTGGAAGTCATTCTGCCTCAGAATCTAGAAATATGACAAAAATTAAGACTTTATAGAAATGAATTTTTGACTTACCAGTCAATGCGCCATGCCAAGAAATCCTCCTTTCTTCAAGAATCTGCTCAAACTTCACCTTTAAATGCCCAAACGTCTTGACCTAGGGTTTTATGAGGAAAACCTAATTTTCCAACTTTTGAATTTTGGATATCTCATCTAGGGGAAAGATGCGCCCTCCTTAGACGACCTTCTTGGTGGGTTTTGTAAGTTCTCAACGAACTTGATAATAGGGGAAACTGACGATATTCCTTCCAGTGGTTAGACTATTCTGAAGGAAACCAACTCTAATTCCATGTTAAATTTTTGGTATGCTCATTTTACCATAGACAATATTACACCATTTGTTAAAATTTT
Organism: Picea engelmannii; assembly: GCA_009831015.1. Classification (NCBI taxonomy): domain Eukaryota; kingdom Viridiplantae; phylum Streptophyta; class Pinopsida; order Pinales; family Pinaceae; genus Picea; species Picea engelmannii. The sequence continues at coordinate 683,109 of ML777789.1, forward strand.
GGTATGCTCATTTCACTATAGAAAATGTTACACCATTGTCACCTAACCATAGGAACTTACACATACCACCCCTAAGCACAATAACCTTTTCTTAGACAGATTTTGTACACGAAGGAAGTCCTCTCAGATAAACCCTAACCAGAAATACCAACACGGCTGCAGTAACAACACAATACCAAGATAGTGTACCTTTACCGAGAGAAGTGCATAATAGAGAGATACCAGAAAGACTATCACCCTAACTGTTGCAACTTAGACTTGTGCCCTAACTGTTGCACCTCAGACTTGCACCCTAACTACTGTCATTGCTACTCCTCAGACTTGTGCCCTAACTGCTGCAAGTGATGCTCCTCAAACTTGTGCCCTAACTGAGTGAGTGAGCGTGTGAAAATGAGGTAGCGCCTTAACTATATTTATACTAGCCTGTCCAAGTGAATTTTCATGTGTGGCATGATATTATGGTAGGTGCGGGAGGTATTAACCTCCATATGTAACCTTTGACTAGAATAAAATATTCTAGAACTAAGATAAACTCCAAACAGATGTGTGAAAACCCTAGAAGACATTTTGGCTCAGCAGAATATATAATATTTAGATATTATCCTCTAGGAAGACAACTCAGCTCAAATAGGTGAAAAAACCATTATAAATAGAGGATGTGTTGGCTCATTTGTTCACTCATTCACACACTCTCATTCATCCAGAAACAATGCAGAAGTTTAGAGGAGGAGGATAAACAACTGAAATTGTATGGTTTTCTCTTGTTTAGTCTTTGTGGTACTTTCTCTTATGCGCTACCCTTGGAGAGGGTGCACTCTCTTGGTTATCTTTTCGTTATGGTGTGGCTTCCTGGAATCATTCTTTCTGTCAAAGGTTAAGGTGCTCAATGGTGGCTTTATGTCTATGGTTGGGTAACAATGGTGTAGCATTATCTATGGTTAAACGAGCACATCAACATTATTCTAATAGGTTATGGGCCCACACCACCTTTAGGACAGTCTAACCATTGGAACGTAGCATGGAAATTCTTTGTTAAGCTCATCATGGCACCAGTTGTAGCTGCAACTAGTGTTTTTTATTTTGCAGCTGCAACAAACCCAAATCTAACTCTTTGGGCACCTGAAGTGAAGCGTTGGACGTAATTTCTGGATATTCTAGTGTGCCATAGCCTAGTGCACCCTCTGGTGTCCTCAACCAGTGAAAACGTCAAGTTTGATTTTTTGGTCAAAGTCAAAATCAAAGGTTCATTGGTCAAAGTCAAAGCTTGACTAGTCAAAGTAAAAGGTTGACTTTTGGTCAAAGTTGAAATTTTAGGATTTCTAGCTTGTTCTAATCATTGAACCTTTTTTATTCAATTTCTAACCTCTTCTTGTCAAGATGGTGTCTAGTTTCAGATTAGAAGACAAGCTGAGCGATGTTGCAAATTTCAAAGGTATGCACTTGTATATGCTTTTCATGTTATATCATCCTACAAAAGCATGAGTTTGTTTTGAAGGGAATGTACAAGATACCTTGTCCAAGCAATGATCTTGGATTCAATACATTCAGAGGAACAAGCAGTGAAGACTCCAAGTTTGATTATTTAAAATTGATATGTCTCTAGTTGTTATGGAATTATTATGATCTTATGTTGCATCTTGATCTATTGAAGTTACGATCATTATAATAACCCCTTAATACTAGAGATACACTTGTTGATCTCCTATCTAGGAGATATTCGTGTTCTTATGTAAATGCTTACTGTTTACAAGATGAAGTTGATCTCCTTTAGGAGATGTTCTTAGTTATTGAACTAGACTCCAGGAAAGATATCTTCCATAGAAGAGATATTCAATGAGGACACTGAAGAGGTTTAGCATGATGGAAAAAAATTCCATGGCCACACCTATGACAACACATCTGAGGAAGTTGTGTGATAGGATAGACATTTTCCTTGTAGAGAGCACCTTGTGCCAGTATATGTTTGAGCCATGACCTTATTGGGTTACAACACATCATGCAGGTACCTATGTTGTGGTACATATAGATATGATTGATCTCTGATGATGAAGTATGGTTGTTGGGATATACAGTTTTTGGATTGGAAGTGCAGAAGACAGATCTAACACCTTGGGTGCTACTTCAGCTTGGGATCGAGTAGGATTTCCAGACAAACAAGGAAGCATATATCTGTAGCACTCAGTCATATATCATAGCAAGTGATGAAAGATATGAAGCAGGGTTATTTTTCGAAGGATCTTGCAGGACTTCATTAGAGACATGGTGTAGAAAGGAGCAGTGAGGATCCATCACTTATCCATAGATGAGAAGATAGTTGATATTTGCACTAAGCCTCTATCTGGGAAAATCTTGGTAGGAATGCAAATGTTTCCCTTGGGTAGTATTGATGATTGTAGAATCGTTCTAATATTCCAAGATTGATCAGACGGACTTGATCATGTGGAAATAGGACCAGATGTAATCTTCGACAGATTGAAGATTCAAATTGTTGCTAGATATCCTATGTGTGAATTGCATCGGGCCCTGAAACTCTCACGAGTAGGTGAGTAGACACGATAAGCATCGATATGACTCTATCTCTACAGGAGATGGGCTACAAACCAAGGGAGATAGTGAACATCTACATCCAGAGTAAATGTGCCCCAATGTAGTCTTTGTTAGAAAAACAGAACCGTGGAGCAATAAAATAAAACAAATGCGGAAACAAAACACATAATATACACAATACAATAGAGACACAGATTTACGTGGTTCACCCAGTGTGGGCTACGTCCACCAGAGAAATTGCCAAGTCCTTCCTTTATTATTATCCAGTATATGAAGGGATACAACCTACAACAAACCCGTTGTAACTTCCTCTTCTTTCTCTCACAGTATTCTATCTCATAATATAATATTCACCATCCATCATAGCCACAATACATTTCCCTCATAAAAGAGGGTTGCCTTCTAGGGAAAATAAAAACCCTAAAGTAATCTCTATCGTTAGATCTGTGAACTTATAATGAACGGTCCAGATTTACAATGAAATTACAATATACATTTACAAGGCATTTTTTCCTCTAGGGGCTCGCTTGCTCCCAGCCAAGGGGATAGCCCCCCCAGACCCCGCAGAGGGGGCACCCCCCCTCTGCACTCCCCCGTGTGGAAGAGTGTACATACTTCTAGGGTGTAAATACTTCACGGGGTATAAACACAGATGAAATTAAAAGACCTTTGAATCAGGAAGATAATCAAGCTCCACAACCAATAGTCTTCGGTGGACTAAAGACTCCAGGTGCAATTCCATGTGTCCTATAACATCGAGTTGAATGAATTCATGGAGTAATCCTATGAGAGGATCACCATGAGGTGTTTGTGGCTCTGATGTGGTCATAATTCTTGTCATGGGACAAGAACGACCCGAGGTGATAGACACACATGTCTGATAACAACGAGCTAAATGCATTCACGGAGTAATCCTATGAGAAGATCAACTATGAGGTGAATGTGGCTCCAATGAGGTCACAATTCTTTTCATGGGAAAAGAATGACCCGAGGTGCTAGACACATGGTGGTGGAGATGGATCATCAATATAGCTAAATGAGGCTCATGGATATTGTGATGATATGTTTTGATGCCAGATTGCTACCAGATGATGTTGATAGTAATGATGATACCCATGACATTGGTGTAGCCATGGGTGAGCATATCATGCAGGTGTATCCCATGATGATGATGGTGAAACACACTATGAGGTGTATCTCTAGTGTTCTCTATCGGTTTATGGCCCATAGACGAGTTTGACAGGTCCACATGGGTGTATCCATGTGTGACATGATGATGCTACCTGTAGAATGGTCTACAAGACTATGATAGTCTTGCCCATGCCATGTGAAGATGGATGTATGTCTATGAGACCATTAATACCTCCCTAGCTACGAGGGAGTGTTGATATTATGGTATATGTGGGAGGCACTAACCTCCATATGTAACCTTTGACTAGAATAGAATATTTCGGAAGCAAGAGAAACCCTAAATAGATGTGTGAAAACCCTAGAAGACATGTCGGCTCAGAAGAATATATAATATTAAGATATTATCCTTCAAGAAGACAAGTTGTCCCAGAGAGGTGATAGAACCACTATAAATACAGGACGTCTTGGCTCATTTTTTCACTCATTCACACGCTCTCAGTCACCCAGAAAGAATGTGCAAGTTTGGAGGAGGAGAAATAATAGTTGCACTTGTACGGTTTTATTTTATTTAGTCTTTGTGGTACTTTATCTTGTGCACTACCCTTGGATAAGGTACGCTCTCTTGGTTATCTATTAGTTATGGTGCAACTTCCTGGAATCATTCATTCTGTCAAAGGTTAAGGTGCTCAGGGGTGGCTTTATACCTATGGTTGGGTAACAATGGTGTAGCATTGTCTATGGCTAAACGAGCACATCAACATTATTCTAACAGGGATGGATTTTCTTTCTAGAGCCTTCTAATTCTTTAGTATTATTCTCCTTGGGCCGACTTCTCTTCTAAGGTATTTCCACATCTATTTAATGGTTCTCTTGCTTCCAAAATCTTCTATTCTAAGAACAAAGGTTATATTGGAGGTTAATACCTCCCACAACTACCAAAACATCAACAACTAACAATATATATCCCCAACATTGAATGAAACTACATAGAGCCCTCTAAATTTTGGCAGGAATGGGTGGAATTCCTCTCTAGTGTCTAGATCTTGCCAAAAAAATATTAGTGGAAATAATTTCCAAGAATACACTAGTTTAATGTGTTAAGTTTTGAGCTATTATTAGGTTTCTTTTCAATTTACTAGATAACCATAGCATAGCTAGGATCAATGAGAGAAACATAATCACAAGATACACAACATTTATCCTGGGAAACCCTCATGGGGGAGAAAACCCAACAAAACTTCCTTAATATAGATAGCCAATACAATGCCAAGACAATAAACCAAAACACTAGAGAATATCCAACATTGAGCAATGCGCCTCTCTCTTCTTTCTTCTCCCAACTATAGCTCTCCAAACTTGCACACTTGATGAGTGAATGACTGAGTGAACAAATGAGGCGATGGATTCCTTTATTTATACTGGTTGGCAGGTGCTGAAAAGGTGTCTCTTCACTGGGCAAGGTCGACTTGTCTTATTAGTGGTTAAAACTGCTTTAATTAGGCTCAGGGACAGACTTCTTAATTTCCATAATAAAATTAGGGTTTGACCAATCCACAAAAGGGGATTTGGTCAATTACAATGCATGACATGATCAATCCAAAAAAGGGGATTGATATAATGAGTAATGACTCAATAATAAACAGAATACTCTTTGCAGTTACAATATTTCAACACTCCCCCTTAACAAGAAGGGTATTCTACAACAACAGCAGGAGAGAGAGAGAGGGAAACAACATCAACAACATCTAGAACACTGAATGGAATATTTATAAATCATCGGAAGTTTTTCTCATCTTTGAAACCAAGCATCACAACCATCACTTCGGCCAGCGTGCTTACCTGTTCCATTCGTACCATCGTACATTTTTCATAGCCCCTTTTTGAACCCGTTAACCCAGAACCAACCATTTACGCCTTTGGATCCATCGAGACATCGGAAAACTGCTCTCAAAAGTAGCGCCCACCCCCACCCTCATATATGAGGGTGGGGGTGGGGAAAATATAAGAAAAATGTATAATGCATTTCTCTTATATTTTCCCCATCCCCACCCTCATACAACAGATATTCCCTTTTAGGGGAAGAAATATAAGGTTGGTTGATTAAGAAAGAAATTAGGATAGAATTTGTCCTTAGCTGTCGACAACTAGTATTCTCATGACCTACCAGGAATAGAGATACTTAGTCCTACCAACGAGAAACTAATATGTTTTCTCCAATATTACCGCCCACCCCCACCCCTCCCCCACCCTCATACAATAGATATCCCCTTTTAGGGGAAGAAATACAGGGTTGGTTGATTAAAAAAGAAAGTAGGATAGAAGCTGTCCTCAGCTATCGACAACTAGCATTCTCATGACCTACCAGGAATAGAGATACATAGTCCTACCAATCACCATATCCATGTTTTTTGGTTCGATTGACAAAGTGGACATGTGATGTGCAGAAGCGACTACACAACAAATAAGAGACAATGTTACAAGAAGAGACAAGTGTGGTATTGCGTATAGCATACTCACCTTAGACTTTTTTTATCATCATCCACAACAAGGAGCTAGAATGACATCATCATCATCTGCATCAACATGGAATAGTACAACACTAATACATCATCATCATCAATAACAACACAAGGTTGATACAACATCACAACACAAAGGATGGAGCATCATCAACATCAGCACTAGGCTGGAAATCTTCAGTATGAAGATGACATCTCAAAAAGAGCAGCACGAAGCTGGCATCTCAACAACATCATCACGAAGATGGAATCTCAACAACATCAACAAGAAGCTAGAAATCTTCAGCACGAAGATGGCATCTCAACAACATCAGCACGAAGCTGGAAATCTTCAGCACGAGGTTGGAATCACAACAACATCAACATGAAGCTGGAAATCTTCAGTAGAAGTTTGGCATCACATCAACATCAACACGAAGCTAGAAATATTTAGCACGAGGTTGGCATCAACATCTTGTGGTACTCTGGCATATCCAAAGGATCTACCCAGGAATCAAAATATTCCCTAGGATATAAAATCCTAATGGAGCTACCACTATTGACCAAAGCTAGAATATACATGCACAAGTACTCTGATAGCCCATCCTTACGGACCTTCGGGATCTGCCCAGGGATGATCAGTCCCCTAGGATATAAAATTGTAATTGAGTTATCCTCTATTGGTCAGGATACCATAGTATCATCAACACTACTCCCCCTTTCGAGGGAGGTCCTTTCAGACTATACCAAGTTGGTCTCAAAAGTGCTCAAACTTTACATGAGACATAGGCTTGGTCAACACATCTGCAACCTGTTCATATGTGCCAACATATTGGAGCTTTATAGCTCCTCTCGACATCATATCATGAATGAAGTGATACCACATCTCTATGTGCTTCAACTCATCATGGAACACATCATTTTTATATAAATCTAGTTATCACATAGGATCACAGTGGCTTCCATCTCCAAATCAAATAGATATGTCAACAACATTTGAATCCATATGGCTTCACAACTGGCGGAAAATGAAACAATGTATTCTGCTTCTACCGTGCTGAGAGTAATAATTGATTGCTTCCTACTCTCCCATGAAGTCATGGCTGACCCCAGACTGAAACAACATCCTGAAGTTCTCTTTCTATCAAAAACACTTCCAACTCAATCTGAATCAATATATCCATACAATTTGAAGTCATGATCTCTAGTATAGCAGAGACCAAAATCCAATGTACCCTTAAGGTATCTCATCACATGTTTTGCATCCTCAAGGTGAACACGTCTAGGTTCTACCAGATACTGACTCAAGGAAAAACATATAGCTGGCCTGGTATTCTTTAGATACATCAGCAAACCAATAATATGTCTGTACAGAGTAGCACCAACCAATTCTGATGATACCATGAGCTTCAACTTCATTTCCATGGGTGTGTACATGGATTTACATTCCAAGATGTTAAACCTCTTCATTATTTCAACTGCATACTTCCCTTGGTTAAGGAAGATCTTCTCTAGGCTCTTCCAAACTTCAAGACCTAAGAGATAATGCATTATGTCTTTCATCAAACTCTATAGTGAGCTTCTTCTGCAATCTTTGATGATATTTTCTTCATCTTGTCAGGAATACATCATTTACATATAGTAGCAACAATATAACTGGCTCACCATTCATAACCTTGAAGTAAATGTTAGAATCATCTTTACTCTTGGTAAATCCCAAGCTCATCAGGAAACTTTCAATTCTTTCATACCGAGCTCTAGAAGCTTGCTTCAACACGTACAAATCTTCTTTCAACCGGCATACATGAGTATTTTTATCTTCAATCTTCAAATCATATTGTACCATCTTGGTACACTTGCTTCAACTTCAACTTAATGTGCACAACCATGTGTTAGCTTTATGTTCTTTCTGCAAAGCACTATCCGTCTCACTGCTTGAGAGTATGTCCTCTCCTCTTTTTTCAATTGTTCTTCTGGAAGTGGGACTCTGCAACTGCAGTTTCTCTGAAGTTGAGAATGGCTGCTCCATTCTCACTATGACTGCTGAAATCTGAGAGTAACTCCTCTACTTCATCACGACAACAACTTCATCTGAAAATGAGAGTGGCTCAATAACTGATACTGAAGGTATCTCTTCTTCTTTCATGGAGGTAACTCTATCTTTTATTGTAGTCATGTCTCCATGACCCAACTAATGTACTACACCAACTTCCACTCAATTTTAATTATGGGGATTTCTCCCCCTACATCTCATACTATATATGAATCATGGTTTTTCTAGTTGTATTCATGAATACTGGAACTATTTCTTCAATTACTGGAGTAAGTGTCTCATCATAGTCTTCTCCCTCTTGTTGGGAGAATCCTCTGGACACACATCAGGCTTGTGTACATCTGCAACATGATTGATCTCTTAGATCAATCTTGGAAGTCAATACTGACTTCTCTTCTAGTCTCACGGAAGAATCCATATCCTAGTATTTCTGACTGGCTTCCTTCTCTGTCATTGAAAAAAGGAAATCTTCCTAGAAGATTTCATATCTCCTAGAAGTTTTTGAAGCTGCGATCTAGTCTTCTCATGGCATCTGTCTCCCAGTCCTAGAATTTGTCTCTTCATATAATCCTTTCTGAGATCAAGATTACTCTTTATTTCTTCTGAGTCTACAAGTACTTCATCATCTCTTATGGCGTATACTTGGTGTTGAATACCAAGTCTAAATATGAAAGGATGAGTCAGAATTCAAACAAGTTCTGCTTCCCGTCAATATGGATTCATTATCCTTTGACCAAGTCTTATGTGAGTTCTTGTTATAATGTTTGGTCATCTTTGGAGCCTTCTGCTCCTTACAATCAATCTTCATATGAGATACTCTGGATCTCAAAAATAACTTCTTCTTCATCTTCTTTGGTACATGGATGTATATTTTCATGTCCATGACTTGGGTAGTTTGCTTCATGTCTCATATAATATGTTTCCTTTTGTAACCTTCACTATAGCTTCCTCAAGGTTATCACATGTGACCTGAACCATGGTCAACAAAACAACAGGAAAGAATAATACTCTTTTTATAATAGTAATAAAACAATAGCATGAATAATCGTCACAATAGCTCCTTTAGAACTATCACTTGTGACCTGCCTGAAACAAAGATCAAAAGTAAGAAATACAATACGAAATGAGATCAACACTCTTCTAGTGTTGTGATCAAACATTCATCCATGGCAACCTAGAACCAACACAAGAAGTTTCTCCTAGAGGATATTTTAGTTGTATCTGGTAAATGATTACATTAAGCATTTATCTCAATATGCTTACATGCTACTAAGTATAATACTTTTCAAACACTACTACCTCAACTATAGTGTTTACTTGTAAAGGGGTAGTTATCAATTTTTCATGTGCAACTTTGAATCTTATCAACTTAATTAATCAAACCTGGAACCTAGAGCCTTGTCCTCAAGAATGAGTGTGTTTCTTTTCTTCCAAGTCTCCTTCACTCAAGATGACGAGTGCTTTCTTCAACCTATATTTTGTACTAAGACAATATGCTATCTTGATAGAAAGATGGGTTAGAGGATAAACTCTATGATCTCAACTTTAATCAATCTAATGCTTTGACTTTAATTTTGACCAAAGGTTCGTATGATGGTCACAGCTTCAACATGCAACCTAGATCAAAATAATGTCATAACAAATAGATGCATATCGGAATAATCAAACCTAGGTTGCATTATTCCTTTGAATGTGTTGGATCTTTAGATCCTTATGGATCTATGGAAAGAGATTCCTTCTACTGCAAATACCCTTTAAAGCTTAACAATTTAAACATATGTGAATACATACCTTTGATAGTATTTGCAAGTAGTGGCACCATCTGGTAGCAACGGTAATAATTACCAACTCTTAAAAACTTCAAGGGTGACTGCAACTGATACTTCAACTAATACTGCAACTTCAATTGGTGTTGCAACTGATTCTGCAACTCCAACTGCAACTGCAACTTAGGGTTTTATGAGGAAGCCCTAATTTTTCAAACTTTAAATTTTGAAATTTTGATCGAGGTATTAGATGCACTGAGCTGAGGCGAGTTTGCTAGAGCTGTTAGATTTCAAAATTTTCAATTTTTTCCCCTTGAAAATTAACCTGCAGAAATCTGGACTCGTACTTCTGGTGCTAGTTCTGGTTTCCTGGTTTTCTAGTACTTCTGGTTTTCTGGATTTCTAGTACCAATCAAAGCTAGGGTTTGAATTTTCGGAGTATCTGACCACTGAAAAGGTGGGCTCAAGGTGCCAAAGAGTTCCCTAGGCTAGGGCGCACTTTTCTAGATGGTTTTTAGGTTGATATTCCTCTTCAACAAAAAACCCTAATTTTCTTGTATGACAACATTGACATTTTTCTTTATCCAATGAAAGATGCTCTCTTTATCTTGGCTCTAAAACCATGTTAAGTTTTGAGCTATTATTAGGTTTCTTTTCAATTTACTAGATAACCATAGCATAGGTAGGATCACTGAGAGAAACACAATCACAAGATACACAACATTTATCTTGGGAAACCCTCATGGGAGAGAAAACCCAACAAAAATTCCTTAATATAGATAGCCAATACAATGCCAAGACAATAACCAAAACACTAGAGAATATCCAACACTGAGCAATGTGCATCTCTCTTTCTTCTTCTCTCAATTGTAGCTCTCCAAACTTGCGCACTTGATGAGTGAATGAGTGAGTGAACAAATGAGGCGTTGGCTTCCTTTATTTATACTGGTAGGCAGGTGTTGAAAAGGTGTCTTTTCACTAGGCAAGGCCGACTTGTCTTATTAGTGGTTAAAACCACTTTAATTAGGCCTGGGGGGCGACTTCTTGATTTTCATAATACAATTAGGGTTTGACCAATCCGCAAAAGGGGATTTGGTCAATTACAATGCCTGACATGATCAATCCACAAAAAGGGATTGATATAATGAATAATGACTCAATAATAAATAGAATACTCTTTGCAGTCACAATATTTCAACATAATGACCATATAATAACCCTACAAGATAAGTTAAACATGCAATATAAATTATTTTTTAAGAAATAACGACAATCTAGCGAAGGAGGGAAAAAAAGACAACAAAACCCTTACTTAAAGATGGACACCAAGGCTAGTGCTCTATGTAGATAAAGTATTCTTTGTACCTATGGCCAACCAACTTATCAATCTCTCCTTCTGTGAGCTCTCTTCGTTTTAGATGTTTCCCACCAATGCTTCCATCTTGCTGATGGTCAGCACTTACAATAAGAAATGACCCTAAACTAGAACACTATAGAGATCCCTAACCTGAAGCTATCAAATAATGTATTGTGCATGTGACATGCATTTACTGTTTGTCAGTAGAGCCAAGATTTTTGTCAGAGACATCAAGTGCAAGTGACATCTTTTAATGTTCTGTAACTCGAATCCATTGTAATAATGAAAATAACAATGTGGAAACACCGTAATTTATGGTTTTAATTTATTTTTAAATTATTTTTTAGTGTCTGACAATTGAGGTGGGTAGACTAGGGAATTATATCCCATGACTGCATGTATCCACCAATGAAAAAACAAGATTAAAAAAATGTAAATATTAAGAAAATGCTTTTAGTTTCTTAAATATTTCATATTTCCAAAACGATAAAAACTTTGAACAAAGTTAAGAAGAGAAAACCAAATAATTAAGAGTCAATGCACTTTGACTCCGAAACGAAAACTATATTCCCTAGTTTGTATCCTTTATATTTTTACTCTGAACAAGACTTCAAATTCCTTGAGAAAGTCTTCATATGCTTGGTAATAAAGCAACGACAACTATCAAGACTGAAGAAAATGGCTTCGCAGCATTTAAGTGTAGATAATTTAAAATTTCATAAATGCTTTGTTTCCATCTTTCTTTTGTCAATACAATAAACTTGTGTGTTCACGTAGCCTAATATTTTATATTCATGGAAATCAAAATTTCACTTAATGCTTTCATTCAATCATCAGTGCAATATATATGTATGTTCTTCTAGCTTAAATATCTTATGCTCATACATTTTCAGGTAGAAAGAAAGAGAAACATGAAATCATAGTCAAGCAAGCAGAAGGAGATGCAAATTACTTTTCTAGAAACAGAGGTGACATGATAACCCGTAAAGCTAAAATCGTCATCCACAACCAAAGAGATATGTCATTTAAAGGTTTCATGGATTTTCGTTTCCCCATGTGCAACTTTTTCAAGGTAAATTTGACTTTAATGAAGGTTTTGTAATTCCCCTTACAAAATCTTATGAGTAGGCATAGATTTCAAGGTTTAAATTGCAATTTTTTATGCCATTTTTTAACATATTCCTTCGTTGACGTGAATTTGAGACTTAAAAAAATCAAATCATGTAATGCTTGAAACATGCTTTCCAAATTTTTAATGGTCTTGGATTTAAGGTCATTTTCTCGCATTAATTAGGTAATCCTGGTGAAAGAACATCGAAGAGGTTTCTAACCAACATTGAATCGAAAAAACCTTTTCAATTAAATTACTACTCTAAATAACCCTAAATTACATTGCAGGAGACAAATTGTTGTATAGTGAAACTCTACATCGTTTTCGTTGCATCGATATGTTTAATATTTAATTTCATTTCTTCTCAGCGTCACTAGTGTTCTTGCAGTTGAAATTTTCACAGATATTGTCATTGAAAGCACAAAGTTGGAATATTTGTGTTGCCTTTTGGAGTTTGCATCGTAATTCATGTAGGAGGAATGTCGACGGTGACAATTCCACGAAAATATGAGTTGTCTCTGTAAGCTCCTTTCACTACACTAGTATTCCAACAAGTTTGACCTTAAATTAATCATATGCATTCAATCATTAATGGTTGGTTGTGGTATACCTAAAAATTTCCACGATTTGAAAAAACTTTGAAATTGCAAAAATGACTAGAGGGCCTAATATTATGTAGATGCATGATAGCATCAGACAAGTATTTCCGCACAAGTCTATGTTTCTATACGTGTGGAAATTTTCCAAAGCCTTCTATCCTTGACTTTACTTTAATTAAAGAAATTATTAAAGTAAAGTACTTTTATTTTTAAGTTGAATTTTATTTAAACAAATGCTTTAATTAGCATTAGTGAACTAAATAATAACCATTAATCTCAAGTGAGGTGAGAAGTAATCTCAACCTTCAATCACTTTGGAGATTAGGGTTAATTCATAACTCAATCTTATAAAATAAAATATAGGGTGAAGGAGGAAGCCACTTAATTTGTCAAATTGATTGAGAGAGATTGATTTGAGATAGAGAGAGTTGGATCATGAAGGACTATGATTCAAATAGATTTTGGATAGGTGGAGAAGAACTTCCATCTAGAGATCTAGGCCAAAGGAAGAGAGAGAACAACCATACAACAAAAGGATTAGTAGTCACAAAACAATACATGTATTTTGGCCTAGTCGTGTAGTCAACACAAGTTTTAGCATTACAATCACACCAATAGCGCAAGGCAGCACGAGTATCAGTGTAATAGACACGTCTGTGTCATATAAGATCGTGTAGGTTTGATAGTAGATCAAGCCAATCAGGTTTTTGATGTACCTTGTCTCTTTTCTATTTGGGCCATTTTCCCAGTAAGGGAGCCCTTGTAAGATTTGAAATTATTTGAATGATAAGCTTATTTGATGGGAAAAATATTTGTGTATTGTGCATGAGTTTTTGGTTTCCATTATTGCTTCCACTATATTTATTTGATTTGAATATTTCAATAGTGTATGTTTCTTTTGTGAGATACTAACTTGATTTACAGTAAGGAAATCACTATATTAAAAAGTACCTAGGCATTAGAGTAAGGATTTCAACATGGTATCATAATCTATGCTCTGAAGGGAAGCCAAATATCAGATCCATATCAGTTGATAGAAAATCTATTAGATCTGTAGGATATCTTAGCAGATCCATAACTAGCATGCTGAAATCAAAGGATAGATTTTAGGGAAACAGTTGTACTGTAATTGGGTCAATCGTTGAGGACAACATGAGTATTTTTTATACATGCGTGCAAGCAGTGTGGGTATTCAGTTACAAGTCCCATGGATCAACATAGGTATAAGTGTAGCAATCACGTTGTTAGCGTAGATAACATGGTCAAAGTCTGTACAAGTTAGTAGAGGGGAAGTTTCAACAACAAGTTATTTCCAGGGAATATTATCAGGTCTAGCAGATAGCAACAACACCGTTGAGAGTTGAAGACATATTGGATAGAGCATCCAACTTCCTATCTTGGAAAACAAGAGTGACTTTAGCATTAAAAGAGTATGACCTTTGGGAGCTAGTGGACAAAGTAGTTTCTCCACTGATAGATCCTGCAGACTTAGTAGTTCACCAGAAGAAGGAGATCAAAGCCGAGCAGGTACTCTTGGATTTATTGAAGGATCATATAATTCCTCACTTATCCGAGAAGAAGATGACCAAAGAGATGTTTGATTCATTGGTAGGTTTATTCCATAGCACTAACATGAATAGGAAGATGGTCTTAATAAATAAACTCAAATAGGTGCATGTTTTTCAGAATTCGAAAGAACCACAGTGTTATAGGTGCATATTGTTAAGTTTTGAGCTATGATTAGCTTTCTTTTCAATTTACTAGATAAACATAACATAGGTAGGATCACTGAGAGAAACACAATCACAAGATACACAACATTTATCCTGGGAAACCCTCGTGGGGGAGAAAACCCAACAAAACCTCCTTAATATAGATAGCCAAGACAATGCCAAGACAATAAACCAAAACACTAGAGAATATCCAACACTGAGCAATGTGCCTCTCTCTTCCTTCTCCCAACTGCAGCTCTCCAAACTTGCACACTTGATGAGTTAATGAGTGAGTGAACAAATGAGGCACTGACCTCCTTTATTTATATTAGTTGGCAGGCGTTGGAAAGGTGTCTCTTCACTGGGCAGGGTCGACTTCTCTTCTTAGTGGTTAAAACCACTTTAATTAGGCATGGGGTTGACTTCTTAGTTAGCATAATATAGTTAGGGTTTGACCAATCCAAAAAAGGGGATTTGGTCATTTACAATGCCCGACATGATCAATCCACAAAAGGGGATTGATCTAATTAATAAAGAATCAATAATAAATAGAATACTCTTTGCAGTAACAATATTTCAACACTCCCCCTTAACAAGAAGGGTATTCGACAACATCAATAGGAGAGATAGAGGGAAACAACATCAACAACATCTGTAACACTGACTGGCATATCTATAAATCATTGGAATATTTTCTCATCATCAATATCATCATTCACAGTAAGGAGATGGAATGACATCACCATCATCTGCATCAACATGGATTAGTATAACACTAATACATCATCATCATCAATGAAAACAAAAACATCATCATTACAGCACAAAGACTGGAGCAACAACATCATCACATCATGAAGGTTGGAGCAACAACATCATCATCATGGAGCAATAGAATGAGGCAGGTGTTACAACATTTTGTGGTACTCTAACAATCCCTAAGGAGCTTCCCAGGAATCATAAGATTCCCTAGGATATAAAATCCTAACATAGCTACCACGTGGTACTCTAACAGACCGTCCTTACTGGACCTTCAGGATCTGCCCAAGAATCATAAGATTCCCTAGGATTATGAAAATCCTAATGGAGCTACCAATGCTGACCATAGATAGCATATACATGCACATGTACTCTGATAGACCATCCTTACCCGACCTTCGGGATATGTCTAGGGATGATCAATCCCCTAGGATATAAATTCTTAACCGAGCTACCCGCTATTGGTCAGGATACCATGGTATCATCAACATCACTCCCCCTTTTGAGGGAGATCCTTTCGGACTATACCAAACTTGTATTGAAAGTTATCAAACTTTACACGAGATAGAGGCTTGGTCAACACATATGCAACCTAATCATTTGTGCTAACATATTGGAGATTTATGGCTCCTCTCTGTACCATATCACGAATGTAGTGATACTGGATTTCTATGTGCTTCGACTTATCATGGAACACAGGGTTCTCTATCATATTTATGCAACTCTGGTTATCACATAGAACCACGGTTGCTTCCATCTCCAGATCAAATAGACCTGTCAACAAATTTCATAGCCATATGGCTTCACAATTGGTGGAACATGCAACAATGTATTCCGCTTCTATTGTGCTGAGAGCAATACTAGATTGCTTCCTACTCTACCATGAATTCATGGTTGTAACACATCCGACCCATGAGTGGCTTTCCTAGGGATAGGGAATCAAAATTTCATTCTCCTTAAGTGGTAAAATCATTCATTTGGGGTCTCTATCACATTCAGCTCATCCAGAGCTTTCCAACCACGATATCCATGCTCAAAATTGAGCTCAGAACTGGAAAATATACCTCTCCGAAGTTCTTCAGCATTCATTGGTTGAGGGCCACATGGCTTCCATGTGAATCCACCTCACACATATTGTCTTCAGTTTCCTTCATCCACAGTGGAATTCCATCCACCGCCCGATCCCATGACTGGACTCAATCTTCATCTAACACGCAGGTGTCTAACACGCAGGCCAGCAAAAGCTTCGACACTTCAGCGTTGAACGCCTCCTTACTTCTACACATGAGACCTTCCCGAGTCCTAAACTCCCAAAGTACCGTAATCTTGCCACGTGACTCCAGCCTTCGGGCCTTTTGGTCCCTTTTCAACACTACACCCAAATCCTCCGGAGTCCTGAAGTCTTGGACTCCCGGAGTTCCGGTCACTTCACCAACTACTTTGGCTAGGCGGTTTGTACCAGGGATTGACACATGTAAGGTTCAGAGGATGACACATGTCATGTTTCCATGGGTCTATAAGGTATGTGATACACACAATACTAAGTGACATGTGGCACGTCCATCTTGGTTCCACGTCACCCTGGGTAACATCACTACTTCACATCACTCCAGACAAACCTTCCTTTATTCCTTTTGATCTTGCAGCCAAGGTTAGTCCACGTACCCCTTGGATTGACGGTCCTCGCTAATTTGTAACTTTGGATTTCGGGGGTTTCATGTTATAGACTTCTCCTTACCCCCAAAGTAGGTCAGCGTCAGGCTAACCACAGCCTAGATATGACGGTGAGGAAAAGTCCCAAGGCGTCCTCGAATTGATGACTCTCATTACTTCGGGCTTCAGAGCTTATCGACACATCACACCTCAAATTCCCCATAGGGACTAGTCTCCGAACTAAAGGATTTGGCACCACGCATCCCCTGTATATCGACGGTTGAAAAGGATCCCAAAGGATCTGAGGATCAACGATCCTCATTACTTCACGAATTCGGGCTTCGGGGGTTTTGATGTTACAACACTCCTATCCTCCCGAAGTGGTCAACGTCAGGTTGGATACATCGTAGATTTGAAGGTTGGGATAGTTCCCGGGCATCCTTAGATCCATGACCTAGATTAACTTCAGGCTCCGAGACTTAGGAGGATCTGTCTCCCCTACGAAGAATACCAAAGTTCGTTGAACTCACGAAGACTAAAGGAGTAGAGTATTTAACACCTACGCTCCTTCTCCAAATCCAACAGTCATGATAGACCTTGGGACCTCCCGAAAGGATCTCGTTCGCTCATCTTCCAAATGAAAGGATCTTTCCTTTTGAGAATTGAATCTCGCTATCCTTCCTGAGCTTCGTCAGCTCTAAATATTTAGGCACTTTGTGTTATTTCTCCTAAACTTAACAATTAGAAGAATATTTCACGCACCCCTTGCGCTCATTCATCAACTATAGAACTTAAGAGGTTCTCGATCTCTTCCCGCCTCGCAAAGACTCTGTGCATACATGCACTACCTCTCCTGAGTTTAACAGACTCCTTCCTCCAGGAGACTCAGAATGAATGGGAGTGTTGACATGCACACGTGAAACCGTGCCCAAGGTCGACGAACTCATAGTTCCTTTATTTTAACTTGAGTCACCACAGGGCTCAAGCATTTATTTATACACACCATATAGTTCCTTACTTCCTTATATACACAATCAAGCAAAGATAAAGGGATATAGTCTAATAATCAAGCAAACCTGCACATCTCTGCAACATTCATAGGATATTCAATCTTTAATCTACATTTATAGTTCAATTACACAGGATATGAGAATACTTATCTATTACGGGTTGCAGCCAACTAACTGACTGTGGGTATTCGCCTTTCCACCCAACCATAGGCTCATAAGCATTCATTCTTAGTGCTATGTCCACCCCCGTTCCAAGCCATGATATCACTAGGGAATTTATGTTGGTTCTCAACAAAACTTTCTCTTCACATCTTCTGCGAGGTTTATCAGATGCTTCCTCAACATCAAGCTTGCGGTCTTCTGCTCAGGTCCCATTCTCTACAAACTCTTAGGGATTTCCTTTTTCTATCACGACCTTGACGAGGTTTATGAGATGCTCCCTCAGCATCAAGCTCACTGCCTTCTTCATGTTCTCAGCTAGGGAGCCTCTCGCATTCTCCACTCTTATCTTTATTCTCTTACATGCCTTGCACGCACATCCCTCCTATCATGTTCCTTCTGTCAGAAGGAAAACTCAAGTCAGTCTGGGTCTGCAGGACCCTGTGGTACTTCTGGATGACATTCTTCAGCTAGAAAATGCTTCCATTCATGGGGTTGTTTGATGGTTCTACCACCAGTCATTTCTTCATTAACTAATTTCTCTCCTTAGGATCCAGAGGAGGTTTGTTATCCTCAACGAGGGAAATTTTTGGGGTCATTCAATATAATGAACCCTCTCTTATATTTTTCACATTCTTTCCTCTAGTGATATCATGGTCAATACTTTCAAGGTTTCACTCCCACATTCAGTTGTTTGGATATCCAAACAATAATACATTTACATCATTCCCATGCCATAGCATGGTGATTATCATTAATGATTAATTACAAGTTGGGGGAAACAGGGGTGTTACAATGGCTGACCCCAGACTGAAACAACATCCTGAAGTGTTCTTTCTGTCAAAAACACTTCCAGCCCAATCTGAATCGGTATAACCAATCAGTCTGAAGTCTTGATCTCCATTGTAGTAGAGACCAAAGTCCAACGTACCCTTAAGGTATCTCATCACATGTTTTGCAGCAACAAGGTGAACATGTATGGGCTCTACCAGATACCGACTCAAGGTGTTCAAAACAAAACATATATCTGGCCTAGTGTTTGTCAGATACATCAACAATCCAATGATATGTCAGTATAGCGTAGCATCAATCAATTTTGACGAAGTATCAACCAGGAGCTTCAAATCTGTTTCCATGGGTGTATTCATGGATTTACACTCCAACATATCAAACATCTTCAGCATTTCAACTACATACTTCCCTTGGTTAAGGAATATCTTCTCTGGGCTCTGTTAAACCTCAAGACCTAAGAAATAGTGCATTAGGCCTAGGTATTTCATCTCAAATTCTGCAACGAGCCTCTTCTTACAATCAATGATGAGATTTTCTTCTCCAGTTAAGAATAAGTCATCCACATACAACAATAATATATCTGGCTCATCATTCATAACCTTGGAGTAAAGGTTAGAATCAACTTTATTCTTCGTAAATCCCAAGCTCATTAGGAAATTGTCAATTCTTCCATACCAAGCTCTAGGAGCTTATTTCAATCCATACAAAGCCTTCTTCAACTTGCAGACATGTGTCTTTCTATCTTTGACCTCAAACCCTTTAGGTTGTTCTATGTACACTTCCTCTTCAATGACACCATTTAAGAAAGTTGTTTTCACATCCATCTGGTGTAACTTCCACTTCATCTTAGTTGCAAGGGATATGATGGTTGTGATTGAAGTGTATCTGGCTACAAGAGCAAACACCTCTTCATAATCAATGCCTTACTTTTGAGAAAATCCACGAGCTACAAACCTTTCATTATATTTCTCAATACTTCCATCAACAATATGTTTTATCTTGTATAGCCATTTGGAAGATACCACATCCTTGCTCTTTGGTCTGTGAACTATTTCCCATACATCATTCTTTATAATGGATCAATATTATTATGTCATGGCATTTGCCCATTCTTTCTTCTGAATCAAGCAAGTAGGTTCCTTCTCTGTGAGATCACACATAAAATCCATATAACTGGAGAATGGCTTAGGTTTCTTAACTTGTCTCATGGTTCCTTTGGGAGCACCATACTTCTATCCATCTTGAATAAGTTCCCTTTCCAAAGATGGCTCTCTCTTATGAGAGATTTTCATCTGGGGAGGTTCTTGAGATTCTATCATATCGTGATCTTCATGAATCTCATCATCAGGAGAAACTGTGACTTCCCTCACTAGTTCTATAACTCTGGGAGATACAGGTTCTTCTTCATATACTTCTTCAAGTTGTCATCTCCTTTATTTATTGAGTGTTGTGTCTTCATCAAAGGTTACATATCTGCTGATATCAATATGATGGTAACTTGGTATGTAAATTCTGAAGGCCTTGGAGACCTCACAGTATCCAACAAATATTCCCTTATTTCCTGAAGGGTCCAGCTTTGTTCTCTTCTCTTTCGGAATGTGTACAAATATTTTGAGATGGCTTACTTCTGGATTCTTTTTGGAGAACATATCTTCAAGGTTTTTGAACCTAAGTGCATTATGGGATAATCTGTTTTGTACATATACTATTGTTCTTGTTGCTTCTGCCCATAAGTGCATTAGAAGATCTTGATCATGGATCATAGTCTTCACTACTTCCATTATAGTTTTGTTCTTTCTTTCTGCTACACCATTTTGTTGAGGATTGTAGGGAGTGGAAAGCTCCCTCTTAATTCCTGCATCTCTGCAAAAGCTTACAAACTCGTTTGAGGTGTATTCTCCTCCATTATCTGTCATGAGTATCTTGATCTTTCTTTCAAAGAGATTCTCTATCAAGGCTTTGAATTCCTTGCATTTACCAAACACTTCATCTTTTGATTTCAAAAAGTAACCCTTGGTTTTGCGAGAATAATCATCAATGAATGACACACAGTATACATACCAACTAAGAGAGGTTGATGGCATTGGGCCACAAACATATGAGTGGATGAGTTCCAAGACTTCTTCTTCTTTACTCTCTCTCTTTGGGAAAGGATTCTTTATGTTATTTCCTTGTGCACATCCCTTTCACACACCTTCATGATCAACTTTGAATTCTGGTAGACCTGTGACTGTGACTACCTTGCTCACGTATGGTAATGCCTTGTATTTTATGTGAGCTAGTCTTCTATGCCAAAGTTCACATGGAATTTCAATGGAATGAGTCAAGGATTCAACTGGTTGACCTTTTAGCTTATACAAGCCACTTTCTTCTGTTCTAATAACAATTGCATCTTCTATGGTTTTTCCTTTAGGCCACTTAAGAACTTCTCCATATATTAAAGAAACTCTGAATCCTTTCTTGTCTAAATATGAGATAGAAAGTAAGTTCTTTGTCAAACCTGGTACATATAGTACATCCTTCATCTTCATTGGGGTTCCTTAATAAAGTTTGTAATTTGAATCTCCCACACCTTTAATAGGGTATTGATAATCATCTCCAAGTGTAACTTTATGGGGAAAGTTCTTTTATGTAAGGCTAGAGAGAATGTCTCTTTCATATGTCATGTGCTTAGAATCACCACTATCTATGAGCCAAGTATCCTCACCAAGTGGCACTGATCCTGAGAGGGCAGATATTAAGACATAGTCTTCAATCTATTCTTTAATCATGTTTGTGGGTGGATCTTCATCTTCAACTGTATGGGCATGGTGCCTTTTTTTTCTCTTCTTATATTCTTCTCTTATAGTTGGACAATTCTTAGCAATATGTCCCATCTTATCACAATGGTAGCATTGATAAGAGGAGAAATCTCTTTCTCTTCTTTGAACTTTCTGAAACTTCTGGAATCTCTTTGGAGGATGAGATTCTTTATGTTGACGAGTCTCCTTTTAGAAGTGAGACCTCTTCTTTCCTCCTCTAGCATGCAAAACTAGGGATTGATCTTCATCTCTTGAAAGTACTACTTCTCGGTTAGCTACTCTTGCTTCTTCTTGAACACATTCTTCCTAAAGATTGTCAAATTGTAGTTTTTCCTTTATGGCACAAATGGTTTAGATGAATTAATCCCAAGGTCTTGTGAGACCATTAAGAGCTGTCATTATGAATTCATCTTCATCTAGGGTATCTCCAATTGCTTCTAGATGTTCCTTGAATTGGGATATTCTAGAAAAATATTCATGAATTGTTTCTCATTTCTGCATCTTTGTGTTCTTGAGTTGAGTTCTCAAGTTCATCTTCTAGTTAATGTTTCTTCCTTCATACAATCTAGTTAGGGAATCAACCATTTATTTTAGAGTTTTATTTGAAGCCACTTTAAGGATCAAGTGATCTTTAATAGAGTCTGCAATGATTCTTTTGGCCCTAACCATGTCCTTTTGGTGTTTTGCTTTAGTTGTAGCATCAGTAGGTTTTGGTACAGCTTCCTTAATGAATCTTGTTATGTCATTCGCTTCAAGAGTGAAATCATATACTTCCATGCACGGAAGTTATCAACACATTCTAGATTGTCAACAAACTTGGTGTTTGTAGACATCTTGACCTGGAGCTGGGAAAATGACCAAACAATGAAAGTGCTCATAAATTAAATCTGAACTTACCAGGAGGTGCGCTTAGCTGAGGCAAGTAGGCTAGTGCAGTTAGATTTCAGAAAATCCAAATTTTACCCTTTCAAATTTGACTTGCGGAAATATGGACTGGTACTTCTGGTTTTTTGGTACCAATGAGAACTAGGGTTTCAATTTCCCAAAGTTTTTTCCAATAGAAAAGTGCGCTCAAGATGCCAATGAGTTCGTTAGGCTAGGGTGCACTTCCTTGATGATTTTTAGGCTGAAATTCCTCTTCAATAAAAATCCCTAGTTTTCTTGTATGACAACAATGACGCTTTTGCTTATCCAATGAAGGGTACTCTCTTCAGTTTATCTCTGATACCATGTTAATTTTTTAGCTATTATTAGGTTTCTTTTCAATTTAATATATAGCCAAAACATAGGTAGGATCACTGAGATAAACACAATCACAAGATACACAACATTTATCCTGGGAAAACCTCATGGGGGAGAAAACCCAACAAAACTTCATTAATATAGATAGCCAATACAATTCCAAGAAAATAAAAAAAAACACTAGAGAATATCCAACATTGATCAATGTGCCTCTCTCTTCCTTCTTCTCCCAACTTCAGCTCTCCAAATTTGCACACTTGATGAGTGAATGAGTGAGTGAACAAATGAGGCACTGGCCTCCTTTATTTATACTAGTTGACAGGTGCTGGAAAGGTGTCTCTTCACTGGGCAAGGCTGACTTCTCTTCTTAGTGGTTAAAACCACTTTAATTAGGCCTGGGATCAACTTCTTAATTAGCATAATATAGTTAGGGTTTGACCAATCCACAAAAGGGGATTTGGTCATTTACAATGCCCGACATGATCAATCCACAAAAGGGTATTGATCTAATTAATAAAGACTCGATAATAAATATAATACTCTTTGCAGATACAATATTTCAACACGTATGTCTAGATATGACAATGTTACCAACTATCTCATGAGGATCACACAGGTGCGTGATTATGTTACAACCATAGGGGAGAAAATGAAGGTTAGAGAGCTCATGCATGTGGCATCGAATGGTCTTCTCAAGTCTTGGGAACCATTTCTGAAGGGAGTATGTGCTCGGGAAAATCTCCCTGATGGGCAGAGGCTTTCGGTGATTGCATCCACGAAGAGACTCGAGATGAGTCTAAGGGAAACAAGCAGGGAAGTTGTGAGGAGAACTTGGCTCTTGTTAGTAAGACAAAGAAGGGAAAAGGAAAGAGTTCTAGCAAGAAGGGTAACAATGATGGAGGATCATCACATCCAGGGAAGAAGAAGGACTTGAGTAAAATCAAGTGCTTCTCATTTCATAAGAATGGACATTTTGCATCTCAGTGTCGAGAGAAGAAGAAGGGAAAAGGAAAGACGTAGATAGCGACATTAGTAGAGATGTGACATGATGAGTTTGCAACAAAGTTGGAGAAGGATTACTCATTGGTTTCTTTCCTTTCTACCAACACACCTACTAAGTGTGCATGGTACTTGGACAATGGTGCATCTTGGCATATGAAAGAAGCATGGGAGATATTTAGTAGTCTCACAGAGACGGACTCAGATGTTCATGTGGAGTTTGGTGATGATGTTAGGTATGCAATGAAGGGAGAGGGAACAATTGCATTCTAGCTCGAGTCAAGAGGTTCGTTGGATGCCCAGGATGTGCTTTATGTACTAGGTTTGAAGAAGAATTTTCTCTCAGTATCATCTATGGAGGACAAGGGTTTTTTCATTTTTTTTAGAGAGGGAAAGTACTCATACGTCCAAAGAAAGATATCCCGTACAATGCAATGGTAGTTGGGTTTAGAGCGGGAACTTTATACAGGTTGCAAGGAAATCCTTGTTCATGGTTTGGTATGCGACAATGGCATCCAATGTGAATTGTGGCATAGGAGGTTCGGACACCTATGCTATAGGGCATTGCCAATTCTGAGGGGGATTGTTACATGTCTTCCATATTTCAGTATTGAGTAGTAGGGAGTGTGTAGAGGGTGTGCACTTGGAAAGAATGCCAAGGATGATTTTCCGAGAAACAAGAGTAGGTCCAAAGGGATTTTGGATCTTATTCATTCATATGTCAATGGGTCCATGTTAGTAGAATCAATACAAGGATCGCCATACCATGTGACGTTGATTGATGACTTTTCTAGGAAAACCTAGATCTTCTTTATGAAGAACAAGGATGAAACCTTTAGTCAGTTCAGAGAGTTTAGAGCTCAGGTGGAGAACCATACATGAAATAAGATCAAGGTCTTGAGGTCAGATTATGGGTTAGAATAAACCTCCAATGACTTCAATGATTTCTGCAAGGAGGTGGGGATCAAGAGGGAGTTAATAGTCTCATACGACCCTCAACCAAATGGGGTTGCAGAGAGAAATAATTATTCCATCATCGATTCTTCTAGGGATATGATACATGACCAGGAGTTGTCTATGCTTCTTTAGGAAAAGGCATGTAACACGAAGGTATATGTGGAGAACAAGAGTCCTCACAAGATATTGGAGGACAAGACTCCAGAGGAGGATTTCTTAGGAGTGAATCCATAGATTATTCATTTAAGGATCTTTGGTTGTCCACTCTACATCCATGTGCATGTGGAGAAGAGGAAAAAGTTGGAGCCTTCACGATAGAAGGGTATATTTGTGGGGTACAACGAGACCTAAAAGGCTTATAGGATCTTCATTCTAGTGTAGAGGATGAAAATTATGAGCATAGATGTTAAGTTTGAGGATAACTTGGAATCTAGGAAATCCCAGGAGTCATCAACAGTAACAACGAACAAGGAGCAACAAGCCATGAAGTATGAGCAATAGTCAACAGTTCATAATTTAGGTGGGGAGGAGGAGTTAACCCCTTCTAGTCCTATTAGGAGACCCAAGTGTCTATTGCAGACATTGAAGGATGCTAGTGAGGCTTCTAGGAGTGCATTTAGAGAGAGCAGGCTTTCAAGGAAGTTTTCGAACTATATGGCGCTTATGAGTAACATCATCAATGTTTAGCTTTCCAATTTTGAGGAAGCAGTAGATCAATAGGTATGGTGGGATGCCATGGTAGATGAGTACACCTCTATTATGAGGAATTATGTTTGGGACATAGTGTTGAGACTGGAGGGGAAGTCACTTGTGAGTTCCCAGTGGCTCTACAAGATCAAGCATGGTGCAAATGGTAGCATCAAGAAGTTCAAGGAGAGGTTTATGGTGAGAGGGTTCTCCTAGAAAGAAGGAGTGGTCTACAAGGAGACATTTTCTCCAATCACCATCTATGCTTCTATTTGAGTTGTTATTTCTATTGCTTCAGTTATGAGGTGGAGGATACATCAGATGGATGTGAAAACAACTTTCCTCAACGAGATTATTGAGGAGGAAGTATACATAGAGAAACCTCAAGGCTTTGAGGTACATGGGAGGGATTCTCATGTGTGTAGGATAAAGAAATCCTTGTACAGACTCAAACATGCACCCAGAGCATGGTATTCCTGGATTGATGGATACTTGCAGAGTATGGGATTTACCAAGTGTAACATCCCCAACCACCCCGGACTGGGCCATGTCACACAACTTCAACTTCAGAATCACTCAGTCAACCAAACTGTAACATTCCCATCATATATATGACCAATGTTACTCTAGAAGTATACTACATTGGATCTACTTTAACAGAATCCACACAGTATCTCTTGAAGTAACACGCTCGTCCCAAGCGGAGCCACGTCACACAACTTATAACATCGGAAGTAACTTTCTCCTTACAACCTGATCTTAGTAGCGGAAGTAACTCAAAATTGCACGCACCAATTGCATACACCATCATACTGTTCAAAAATCACAACCCCACGTGCAACCATCAAGCGTCATGCTCCAACTCAGATTTCACTATGCGCGGAATCTAATTGCTTTTCCCGCACAATCAAATTTCCAGCACCTTGGTGCACACAAGTTACCATCCTGTACACTCAACCATGCAATCCTCTTCTTAATGTCTTATAGCTAAAATCTCCAAGTTAACATAGCGGAAAAAATGACTCATAATGGTTATATCCAAGCATAGCTACAATTATAGGTTGTATGCATCATACTTACTGGTGCAAGCATCATTAAACAAAATAACATCGAATACTTATATGCCACGTCATACAAGAATTAACCCATGTCAATATAGATAACAAGAACACAATAAACAAGACAAGCACATAAAGAACACTTATCGTTAATGAAAATCACTAATTGTGGCCTTGAATCAGATGTTCCTCCCAACCATAAACGTTGTTACTCTTAAACTTTCAGCAACAGATCATCCCCGATTTGGGGTTTGACTCCACCAGGACAAAAAGGGTCCTAGCGACAAGCTATGATCTGAAACTTAACCAAAATTGTCCAATCCTAGGTGCCCGCTACTGCAACTAACCCATAGTCCCTCATTCCCCATGCACATGTCACACCCAAGGAAGTGTGCCCCTTCTCTGCTCACTAGTCCCTCAAATGCCCACCTCCCTTCCGAGGGTTACCAGCAACAGGCCAGATAGGAAGTCTTCGAGCACTATGACTAGTGCCTAGTGCACCAGGAAACAATTCCCAGCAAGCAATATCTCCTACAACATTTTCTCACAGATATAGCAACCACTCCACAACAACCAATCTCTCACCTAAAGAGATTTCTCATGGTTTTCCAACCCATCTCTTCGACAATGAAACTATGGATACAAACCTACAACTCCCTAAAATCTTCTTCGACAGATAAGGTAATAATCAAATTTTCCATACAATCTGACCCCCTTTCTGCTCACCAAAGCTTGCAACATCAATAATAATCATAATCCCCCAAAATAAATTAAGGCCAACAATATATCTTGCATGCCTTCCACTTAATACTTGTCACCTTTTAGAAGTATCTTTAAGCCACTTGGTGACCAGTTCCCTACCCTCAGGAACTTAGGATAATAATAATAATAATATATATGACATTACATTTTTCCCGGAAGTATTATAAAATATTTCCTAAGACTTATGACTCACCCCCTTTTCCCTTTTTCCGGTGGAGTAGGTCCCCCCATCTCTTTTCATTTGAGTCAGTCAGCGTACAATGGTGCAATATTATATTAATATTCAAGATTATATTTACATGGATAGGCATGTTAGCCTATCTGCATCCAGGCTCACCAGACTCATAATCACACGGGCTCTCCAGCCTCCATACATATCCATTCATTCATGTGCACTAACCCAAGTGTGTGCGACATAATGCAATGTTCATACCTAACTAGGTGTGCACAATAGGTGTGCGCAACACACCTAATCTGCACACCTTGTCTTTGTTAACACTTCTCCGCACACTAATTTGATGCGCATAACACTAAAACTAGGTGTCCTTGCCTCACCAACCTAAATGTTCATTACATTTACATTTGTACCAATCGACTCACTAGCCTATATGTATAATTACAAAGGGATCTGAATCATGGACACTACAATCCCCTCCCCTTTATTTATGCATTATCCTTAGTTCATCATATACACATGTACATACAAAATTTCAAAACCTTCAAAAATATGAGGATACTCTGCTCACATAGCATCCTCGCGCTCCTAGGTTTCATCCTCAGGACCGCACTAGGTCCATTTGATCTTTACAAGCTCCATGGATCGATTCCAAAGTTGCTTGAGGTACATACTTCTTAAGTAAATACATATGGAAGACATTATGAATGCCTAAGGACGCAGACAATGCAATCATATAAGCAACAAAACTAATCCTTTCATGGAACTGCGCCATGGACTATTGTAGTGTCATTGGGAACATCAATTGGAGCAATTAGATCAACTGGAACAACTGGATTGACTAGGACGATAGTTGTCTCCCTCTAAACTGTTGAAGGGGGGGAGGGTACCGACTAGCGCTCAATATCCATTTGATATTCTCTAGATCTTCAGAAGGCTATATCATCCTCAAAGATGACATCTCTGCTCACCTCAATCTGTCTCTGACTAGGGATGTAGATTCGATATGCCTTCAAAGATTCATTATATCCCACAAATTCCTTTTTTCCTGAAGGGTCTAGCTTATACCTCTTCTCTTTGGGTACATGAAAGTATATTGGACATCCAAATATCCTGAAGTGTCCAATCTCGAGCTTTTTTCTGGTGAAGGCTTCTTTGGGAGTTATTTTTTTCAAAATCTAGTGAGGACTCTTGTTCTGAAAATATATTGTTGTCATGCATATTTTTGCCCATAGAATCATAGGTAGTCTCTGATCATGTATCATTGCTTTGGTTGACTCAATGATGGTTCTGTTCTTCCTTTCTGCAACCCCATTTTGTTGAGGTTTGTAAGGAACTATGTACTCCCTCTTGATCCCTGCTTCAATACATAAATTACTGAAATCCTTGGAGGTGTATTCTCCTCGATTATCTGATCTTAGTACCTTGATATTTCTTTCAGTCAGGTTCTTAACTTGAGCTTTCAATTCTTGAAATCTTGTAAGGACTTTGTCCTTGATCTTTAGGAAATAAATCCAAATTTTCCGAGAGTGGTCATCTATGAAGAGTACATAGTACAAATATCCATTCAGGGAGGCAACAATCATTGGCCCACACACATCTAAATGTATCATGTACAAGATTTCCTTGGATCTATTGCCACTGCTCAAGAAGGACCCTTTGACATTCTTGCCAAGGGAACAACCTCTGCAAACACCTTTATGTTGAATATGTATCTCTGGAAGGCCTATTACCATTTTCCCTAGAGCTGGAAGGGCTCTATAATGAATGTGATCAAATCTTCTATGCCATAGCTCACTCAAGATGATAGTATCATGTAATAGGGTCTGGACTGGTCGGATAATCAACCTATATAAGTTGTTTTCTCGAACACCAATTACTCTGGCAGAATTTATATGTGATTCCTTGTGCCATGCAAGAGATTTTCCTTCAGAAAAGGTAACCTTATAGCCTTTGTCTTCTAAGGAAGAAATGGAGACAATATTCCTCTTCATCCCAGGTACATATAGTACCTCACTTAACTAAAGAGGTATTTCAGAATCTAGTTGGAATGTAGAAGTTTCAATCCCTTTCACATTATATATGGCATTGTCTCCAAGTACAACATGTAGATTAGTCTCTTTCTCAACAAGATTTGTTACATGATATCTATATCTCGTCATGTGCCTGGAGGCACCATTGTCAATTAACCAAGTATCATTATCAGTAGGAATCATACATGAGAGTGTTGAAATGAATAAGAAGGATTCTTCCTTGATGTCTTCATCTCTCTGAAGTCTTGGCTTCCAAGAACTGAATTTGGTTTATCCATCAAGCTTATCTTCCATCATGGTTATGTTCATCATATTTTCAAATTCTTCACAAATCCTTACCAACTGGGCTAGGAGACCTAACGACTAGGTTAGGCTAGCAATATTAGGTTTCGTTGGGCTTATTACTACCAACAATAAACCCTGAAAGTTAGAAGAACACTAGTGAGATGAAAGGCTCCTTCAATGAGATGAAAAAACCCTAAATCTGAATTTTCTGCAAAAAATTGTGAAACCCTAGGGCCAAAAATCCAAAATTCTCAAAATTTCAATATGAGAGTTGTTGGAGGTGCGTCGAGGGAGTTCGTACACCCCTATGTAATTTTTATCCCCAATGTTTCAGTATTAAGTGTTGGAACACCCAAAAAGGAGAGGGTTGTACGGATTTCTGGAAACCCTAGGAGGGTCATACGATTCTGCAGAAGAGAGAGGATGACTACTAGAAGCTTGTGCAATGGCTTCTTCAAGACCTATGCTCTGATACCATGTTGAATTTTCACTATGTTGGGCTCAAACATGAGTTTTATTTCATTTTAGTCATGTACTTGAACCATAAACAAATGAAGCTACACCATTCACAATTGCTACAATAACCAATATCACAAGAAGAAATACCATGCACAATAACACAAGAAATATCCTAGGAAAACCCTTCTCAACAAGGGAGAAAAACCCAACAATCCTTTTCTATATTCTCAAGAAAATATCCTCCAACCATAAACCCCTAATGCACAGAAGAGGGTTCTCTACTACCTTGAAACTTGCGCCCAAGAGAGGTGTGCACTTCAGCCTTAGAAATGTACTTGCTGAAATTTCCAAATGACAAGTGACTTGTCTGTTTTCTCAATGGGGAAATCACCTTTATTTATACTAGACTGGACAGACCAAAAGTGGTGTCTATTGGCACAACAGGGCCGATGTCAATAACTCATAAAATAATTAATTATTACAATAAACATTAATTATCTTTTACATATGGTGTGGTCGACATGTACCCTTTACATCATAATTAGGGTTACAAGTAAATCTTATTCTCAAACAATATAGCAAGGGATCTCACACATCCACTAGTGATCAGCCACTAGGGGCATGTCCTCCTGTGCTTAGCCACATGGGCATCCTAATCAACAGATCTCTATTTCACTGAGTCCACAGGAGAATCATCTAAAGTACCATCTCAATCTTGACTCAACTGAGTCCACAAGGAAGGAGACCACACGTCATAACAACTCAGTCCAGAGTCTGACACACACCCATCACATGGGCACCTTCACCCCACACATGGGTACACATCATTTCATCTCAATCCAGAGAGTAATGACACACCCATATAATGGGAATCTTCACCCCACACAGGGGCACACATCATCTCATCTCAGTCCAAAGAGGAACCACACACCCATCACATGGGCACACCCAACACATGGGCTCTCTCACAGGTCGACTCAACTCAGTCTCAGATGAGAACGTGTCCTGGAGGATGTCTCATGAAGCTGTAATCATCAAAAATGATATAGGTCATAGGAAGAGAGAGAACATACATACAACAAAAGGATCGATCGTTGCATGATTGATCCGAAAAAGATCTTTTAAATGACAATGGTTGAGTTATTATGCATGTGTTTATTAACCATTTAGGAAGCTGAATGAAAGAGTAAGAATTATAAAGTAAACATGACAGCCATAAAGCAATGTACATATCTGAACATAGACATGAGAACAATAAACCATAAAACACCAAAGTGATAACGAAGTTCAACAATCTCGCCTACGTCTTCGGGCCTTTGTCTCAGTGGGTGAGGCTTTCTTATTTATGTTCAAAGCTTTAAAAATACATCACAATAGTGTCAAAAAGGTTACAAACTAATCTAGTCTTGTTCTACCAGATCTCTAGAACCCAACAAAAGAAATGACACTCAAATTGGATGACCAGAACTCCCAGAAATGGCCTGCAAAGGTGCTCTCCTCAACAGCTTCCCTGCATAAAAATGGCTTTGGCTTTGTAAATTTTTAGCATAACTTTGTTTTGAACCTCCTTCATGGCTTCAAGAAGCCCTGGTTTATATATATCTGAAGTTGGTAACCATCTCCCAACTTTCCCCCAAGATATGGCCTCAAAAAGGGCCCAATATCCCCCAAAAATGACCAAAATCTCTCAATTATGCTAAATAATACCAACAAAATCACTATTATATAGTAAAACCCACTTTTGCGCATAAATTGGGTGCAGCCCCTTTAGAGTGGGCTCTTGGTCGTATGGACAGTGGCCATGTGGCCTTGGGCTTATCCCTGACGTGTTGACCCCTCCTATCTCAACTCATGGACGCATCGAATACCATGTGGCATGAGTCGTAAACTCCATGCACCCTTACAGATATAAGCCCCTTGACGGTTTAGCCCCTGGTCGGAAGGCTAGCCCAACCAACCGGGGCTAACCCCTATTCTCCAGCGCTCAACGATATAGAATCGAGTCATGTGGAGGTGGCAACGTGACTGAAGGGATATCCTCCATGGTAATCCACGCGAAGTGTTAAGGTGTTGGAGTCCAGGTCATATGGTATACAATCGTGTGGTAACATGTAATCGGGGGTTGGGGTTTAGCCCCAACCCTAACCTCCGCCGAAAAGCGCTCCACATAAACTTAAATATAATTTTAAAGCTATGGTTAACAAGGAACATGTGCGGGTTGGTTGGCTAGCTCGGCCCGACCAAATCTCTACACCCCGGACAGAGGTCGATGGTTCAAATCTGGTTGAGTCCAAAAATTTTCAACAAGCATTAACCAACCATTGGGTGCCACATGGCAGCCCATGTTTGGTCCACGTGGCACCACGCTATTCATTGGATATTCGCCACATGTCGACCATTGATTCATCCACTTGTCTACCACCTGTCTGCCCTATCAGTGTCATACAGATGTGCCACATCATCAGTATGGATGTGCCACATGTCACCCTTGCAGTGGTGACACATGTCACTTCCTGATTGGTCCACATATACCTACCACATCATCAATTTCTATCCATGTCAATGCCATGTACTCTGCCATGTCAGCACCACGTACCCTTCCACATCATCTGTATGACTGTACAACCTGTATTGTTAGCTGCCACATGGCACTGTACGGACTGTACAATTAGAAAAAAAAATTGCTTGTTTGGCCAAATGAACAGATTACAATATCGGGAACATACAACGTTTGTTTGAGCCCGTTCAAGTTGCATTGGGTTCATATCAACGCGGAATACGCACACGTCCATTTTGAATTCATTCTGAGAACTTTTATTTTTAGGCCTTTTTTAGCCCCATCAAGCTCCTGGATCCAATTCTGGATCACACCTCCCCACTAAATACATTTTGGTCCCCAAAAGGTTGTTGACCAGTCATCAAGTTTGGGATAGGCCACCCTACTTGTTCCCTGTCTTTAAACTCTTTCCTGTGCACCTGTCTCATCAAGATCAACTGTAAAACAATCATGATAAATGACAACATATTCTTAGCCATTTCTACCCTGTCACATCTTACTGAAGCCACTATCATCCATGTAGACAACATTACTAATGATAGCATCAAAAATATGACTGCAAATGAGATGATATGTTTATAATACTTGCACGACATTAGCTTATCTTGAAGCAAACTGTGATTGATTTTCCATTCTACAATCATCTCCTATTGTTGCTTAAGATCGATTACTTGATTTGAAACAATTATAGGTGTGTTTCTTGCTTGAGATTCCTTTCTTAATTGTTCCATAGTTTGAAGAGATTTATTTTCCTTTAAATGATGAGCATGAACAACATATTCTTGACCTTCTTTGGTTAAGTGATATTGATTCTTTTCCCTCTAGAATATTGTTTTACAATCATACAAGTAAGGACTTCCTAAGACCATTCCATAATCACTTAGTGGCACCAAATCACATGTTACCTCGTCCACAAACTTAGATGAAATTGCAAACTTTAATGTGCATTGCTTTGTTATGTGCAATTGATGATTGTTGCTTATCCATTTAAGTGTGTAAGGATTATGATGCATTTGTGCTTTTAATCCCAATTGCTTAACCAATTCCTATGAAATTAAGTTAGATTGAGATCCAGTATCTATCAATGTGTCAACCTTAGTGTGCCTCATGATGAATCTTATGTGAAACAATTTACTTCTACAATCAAATCCTTCACCAATTTTACCCCTCATACCAACCAATGAGACTTTAGATTCATCACCTGAATCTGATCCCAAATCTGTTGGTCGTGTTGTTGTTGCAATTGTTTGCCTCCCTTTCTTCTCTTTGAATCACTTTAGCCTCTTCTCAGGATGAAATTGCCAACAATGATCCTCATCATGCCCCTCTTTCTTGCAATGCTTGAAAGAGGGCTTCTCTTCCTTTCTTGCCACTGAATTTGCCTTCTTTCCATTCCACTTCCTTTTGTCCTCTTTCCTTGAAGATGATTCCCCTGATACACCAACCCCTGTTTTCCCTGCTTCAATGTATGTTGCTTGAACATAAACCTCATCAATATTAGTAGGTCCAAACATGAATACAATATTTCGAATATGTGCAAGTAAACCTCCTATATACTTCATAAGAGTTTATTGGGTATTTAAAGGAATATCTAACATCAATGCCATTTTACGAAATCCATCTGTGTATTCTTGCACTGTTTGTCCTTTTCTTAGTTTTAAAGCTTGCCATTCAATTAACGCTTTATATTTATAACCCAAAGCATCGAATTGCTTTCTAAGTGCAGAAATAAAACTTTGCCATGATGGAAATATATTACCCACTTGTTGCGTCCCATTTTGAAACTTTCTTTGCCACCAGATGAGTGTTGTTCCTGCAAGTCTAAGTGATGCCAACTTGATCTGTGTTGCCTCATCATTGATTTGTTGCACACTGCAATAAACTTCCATCTATCTGACCCAATTTTCAAGTCTCTCTGCATTAACTTAACCATCATACATGGGTAATTCAAATTTAACATCAAGTTTTAGTAAAGGCATTTCATTCTTATGTTTATGGGAATGTTTCTTTGCAGTGCTTATAGAACCTGAACTTGAAGAAGAAGGAGAAGAAGGTGGTGAATATGGAGGTGAAGGAAGAATTTGAGGAGGATCCTCTCCTTCTTCACTTTTTTCCTTTGAAGATTCACCAAGAACTACTCTCTCTTGTTCCAAGTAATCCTCATACAAAACCTTCATCATCTTCGACATGGCAAAGAAAGTTTTTCGAAACTCTTTCTCATCCTAAGAAAGTCCCTCTTTTGATGCCATCTTCTCGCTTTGAGAAGTTTTCTTTCTCAATCCAATCAATGGATTATATTCAACAAGATTGCCTTCACTATGATGTAGCTTTTCCCTATTAATCATGCAAAACTCAAATCCAAACGTCAACTAGTTCTGGTACCACTTGAACTGAAAAGATCTTTTATATGACAATGGTTGAGTTATTATGCATGTGTTTATTAACCATATAAGAAGATGAATGAAAGAGGAAGAATTATAAAGTAAACATGACAGCCATAAAGCAGCATACAAATCTGAACATATGCATGAGAACAACAAACCATAAAACACTAAAGTGATAACGGAGTTCGGCAATCTCGCCTACGTCTCTGAGTCTTTGTCTCAGTGGGTGAGGCTTTCTTATTTATGTTCGAAGCTTTAAAAATACATCACAGTAGTGCCAAAAAGGTTACAAAATGATATGGTATTGTTCTACCAGATCTCTAGAACCCAACAAAAGAAACGACACTCAAATCGGATGACCGGAGCTCCCAGAAATGGCATGCAAAGGTGCTCTCCTCAAAAACTTCCCTGCATAAAAATGGCTTTGGCTTGGTAAATCATCAGCATAAATCTATTTTGAACATCCTTCATGGCTTCAAGAAGCCCTAGTTTATATGGATCTGAAATTGGTAACCATCTCCCAACTTTCCCCCAAGATCTGGCCTAAAAAAGGGCCCAAAATCCCCAAAAATGACAAAAATCTCTCAATTTTGTTAAATAATACCAAAAAAATCACTACTATATAGTAAAAACCCACTTTTGCACATAAATTGGACACAACCCCTTTAGAGCGGGCTCCTGATCGTGTGGAGAGTGGTCATGTGGCCTTGGGCTTATCCCTGGCGCGTTGGCCCCTGCTATCTCGGCTCTTGGACGCATCGAATACCATGTACCCTAAGTCTTAAACTCCATGCACCCTT
Source organism: Picea engelmannii (assembly GCA_009831015.1). Classification (NCBI taxonomy): domain Eukaryota; kingdom Viridiplantae; phylum Streptophyta; class Pinopsida; order Pinales; family Pinaceae; genus Picea; species Picea engelmannii. The sequence goes on from ML777789.1 coordinate 719,455, forward strand.
ACAGATATAATTCCCTCGACAGTTTATCCCCTGGTCGGTGGGCTAGACCAACCGACTGGGGATAACCCATATTCTCCAGTGCTCAACGATATAGAACCGAGTCATGTGGAGGTGGCAATGTAATCAGAGGGATATCTTCCATGGTAATCCACGCCAAGTGTTAAGATGTTGGAGTCCAGGTCATATGGTATACAGTCGTGTGGTAACACGTAACCAGGGGCTGGGGCCTAACCCCAGCCCTAACCTCCACCGAAAAGGGCTCCACATAAACTTAAATATAAGTTTAAATATATGGTTAACAAGGAACCTGTGTGCCCGGGCTGGCTAGCCCGGCACGGCCAAAGCTCTTCGCCCCAGACAGAGGTCGATGGTTCAAATTTGGTTGAGTCCAAAATTTTACAACAAACATTAACCAACCATTGGGTGCCATGTGGCACCACACTATTCACTAGATATTCACAATGTGTCGATCGTCGATTCGTCAACTTGTTTGCCCTGTCATCACCAAATGGGCGTGCCACATCATCAATACGGATGTGCTATGTGTCACCCTTGCAGTGGTGACACGTGGCACTCCCTGATTGGTCCACATATACCTACCACATCAACAACTTATGTCCACGTCAACACCACGTAATCTACCATGGCAGTGCCATGTACCCTACCACATCATTTGTACAGTCGTATGACCTGTATAGTCAGCTACCACGTGGCACTGTATAGACTCTACAATCAGCATTTTTTTTGCCTATTTAACCAAATGAACGGATCGTTATATCTGGGGCATACGTCATTCGTTTGAGCCCGTTCAAGTTGCATTGGGTTTGTATCGACAAGGCCTATGTACACATTTATTTTGAAGCCATTTTGAAAACTTTGATTTTTAGGCCTTTCTAAGCCCTGGATCCAATTCTGGATCAATGACAGTACAAGTATTCTTGTAAAATCATGCAATTAGCGTGAGTTTCAGCATTATAGTCACGTTAATAACAGGGAAACGCGGGTATTAGCCTAATCGTCGCTTCGTTGTCGTACAAGATCATACAACATGTTATGCAATAGATCAAGCCAGACAATTTTTTGATGTACTTTGTCTCTTATCTATTTGGGCCATCTTCCCAGTAAGGGATCCCTTGTAAGATTTTAAGTTATTTGAATGATAAGCTTAGTTAATGGGCAGAATATCTTTGTGTATTGTGCATGAGTTTTTGGTTTCCAGTATTGCTTCCACTATATTTATTTGGCTTGAATATTTCAGTAGTGTATGTTTGTTTTGTGAGCTTCTAACTTGATTTGCAGTAAAGAAAAGTCTAGATAACAAAATACCTAGGTTCTGGAGTAAGGATTTCAAGATATTCTAGGAATTGGATAAAAATATGACCCATCCACCTGCAGGAGTCTGTATTATTTTAAAGTCTATGTATGAATTCTTTTTTGTCAATGGTTGTATTGTATAACTATAGATAAATACATGCATGATGATAGGTTTAGGGAAGTGGATGATTCAATGATAAAGCTATCTTATTAGAATCAATCATCTAGTATCTCATCTCTAGATGTTTAGAGAAGGTACCATAAGAAGTGAAGTTATAGAGTGATGGGAAGTTCCCATATTCTTGGAAAGGGTTTTTCCAATTGCCTGAATGAAAAAACATAAAAGAAATAAGGAGTGGGATAAATCCATCCCACTTTCTTCTATGCATCCCATTCTATCTGTTTTCTTTGGTGTGCAATTCCAACCAAGAATCAATCCCCCTTCTCACTCGAAAAAGGAATCGACCCTCACCCGCTAAAGAAATGGATCACAAGGCCTCTTCATTTCGAATGAATCGACCTCCCTTGGTTCTTTCACCACCTGGGCTCAGCTCCTCCCACAAACAAAGGATTTTCCTTCAATAAGAAAGAGAGATTCAGTCATAAAGAGAGAGAGTCTAGAGACCAACCTAGAGACTCACCCGATAAGCGCAAGCCTTCAATCAGATTGAGGTATGCAAGAAGGAAAGTCGTGAATCTAGCTAGCCAAGTCAAGCAAGAGAAAGGAAAGGCTAACAATATAAAACGAAACAAAATCTAGGGTCGTACCAACTACTCGTTCAACACAGGTGGGCAAGGTAGATGCAACACTAGTGACTCCAACGAGTTGCTCGTTTCTCAATTGTCGAGGTTGTCAAGGCTATGGAAGTGTCTCTACAACTCTTTTTGAATATGTTCTCAATTAGAATTATTTTACTCAATTAGTACCAGAATAAATATTTGTACGATATCTTTGTCATTATGGCTTAAATATCCCTCTTTCCATAACTTTCTCAAATTCATGGCTCTTCATTTAAAAGTAATAGAAGCACTCTTACATCCATTTATTACTTTCAGTTCTCGTCCAAGTGTCCTTACTACATGATCGTGTCATTCAAAAAGATTTTATCTCTAGCAAATGCATGTCGATCACTACAAGGATGAGGCATCAACTACATAGGTTGCAGCATCCCTACATCATTGCACCATCCCTTTGTCTTTCTATCACTTGGTAAATACAACAGTGTACGTGGTCGTTTAATTTTTTTTTTTTTATTTCTTTTTAAATTTATTTGTTTGCCTCTCACAAATAAAAGAAAAAAATTGAACACACCAGGGATATTTAAGTCAAATCATGATCCCTAAACCAATGAAAATGTTTAAATTATCAAATTGCAAAACATAATTTATTTTTTTCAAAATAATCAAAATAATAAATGTTTTTAGCAAAAGTTTTGTAAAGGATCAAAGTAATTGTGAGTCAACGCATGTTGACTCGATATCAAAAACTATAGTCCATGATTTGGTAGGAACTAATAAAGATACAATTTCCATTATATTATGAGCATTAATGTTAATCACTATAGTATTCTAATGTGGAAGCTTTAGTAAGGTTAGGAGCATTCTTTTTAGTGGTCTGAAATTTCGTTGTTACCAAAAATCAATTAAATAAGTGTGATTGAAATTATTTAGAAAATGTATTGTATTCTATGCAGAATTATGGTGATCTTCGACTATTGAAAATAGTTTAGAATATCAAGAATGATACAACTTATGTTAAAATGTTGGATCATAGATGGTGTTATTTCTTAAAAACAAAAAGTATATAACTTATATTGTTTTAAATGAATCATGGCTAGTATTAATTCCTTACAAATTCAATGGAACATTTATGTGATTGTTAAGAATTATAATGGTTGAAGGTATAAATGATGAATTTCCATATAAACTACATATATCTATGACATAATAGATGAAAGTATAATGTTAGCTCCAATGCAATGCTATTATTAATTAATAACATTGTGATAACCTGCTCAATGTTGTGGTTGTTCATTACACAAATGAGCAAGGTTAATCAAGGCCTTTCACAATCTTACATAAGGTGATCAAACTTAGGAATCCATGCATAATTTACGGGGGAAATGATGAAAAATTAGAGTGAAATCCCCAAATTCGTGAGCAAAATTCAAGTTTAAATACCTCATAACTGTCTAAGAGGTTTAATGGCAACAATTTGTAGAGTTTTAGAGCTAAATTCAACTTGGAAAGTCGAATTTCATGGTTTAATGGTCGCTATAGAATTTGGGTAGAATTTATGGCCGAGAATTTTTTTTATATCGAGATCAACGATCTCGACTCATGGTAATAAATTAAAAAACTTATAAGGTTTTTCGAAGTTAGCAAAGTTGAGTAGATCAATGGTCAAGATTCATTTTTGGTGATTGGGAAAATGAAATAGATCGACGATCTAGTTTCATTTTCGGTCGTTGGGAAATTGGAGAATATCAATGGTCAAGATCATTTTGAATGATAGATCGACGGTCCAAATTCATCTGGGATTGGGTCAAAAATTTATGAGTGTTGATGTTCACTAGAAAAATCCGTCGATGACAGATAATCGAATCGATGAGTTTAGCAAAGAGTTTGGTTCAGCCAAAGGAAATCTTTGATCATCGATGGTCGATGATCGCGGATCAACAAAATTTGGTGAAAGATTCTGTGTGTCCTAAGGAAATCATTGATCGTCGATCGTTGATGATCGAGGGTCAGCATAATTAGTGAAGTGTTCAATTCTTCCAAGAGACACTGTTGACGGTCGATGGAGAAAAGAGGAAGATGGCGTGTCATGCCATGCCAACATCCACGTGTCATGCCATGTCAACCAATATGACACATCAAGATGTTGTGTCATGCCATGTCAACATATACATGCCATGCCACATCAACATAATTTACCACATCATCCAAGAGATGGTCGATCGCCGATGGTCGGGGTTTGACGAAATTTGTAAACTAGTGGTTGTCAAGGAAATTTGTGGATGGTTGATGGTCGATGATTGGGTTTCGATGAAATTTGTGGGAAATATTGGTTTTCTAAGAGAGATGATCGATGGTCGATGATCAAGGTTAAGGGAGATTTGTGAGCAAGTTTTGTTTTCCAAAGAGAATCATTTATTGTTGATCACATATGTAGTGTTGGAAATCAATGGTCCAGTTTGTTTTAAGTTATCGATCAAAGGTAGAAATTGATCTGTGGGGTTTGGAAAGGATTATTGGATCAAAAACTCAGATTTCACCTGATTTGAGACCAACAAATCATATTTAAAAGGTTGTTATAATAGTAAAGCAATAAATTTTCAGCGAATTTTCCATATTTTCAAAGGTTTTGAACTTGCGTGGTGATTTTGAGGCATTAAATGACGTTTTTAGGCAATCAAAACTCACAAGATCAAAGTGTATATTTGGTACACTCTGTCTCTACAGCTTCAATAAAAGAACTCGAAGAAAGCTATCCAACAAGCTACTCTAGGTGCAAACAAAGCTAGTATGAGAAAGTTACAACTGAAATAGTTAAGGTAAAATTTCAAGATCAGTTTACTTCCAAAGGGCACAACTCCTTGCTCAAAAGTTTGTTTGTGGCTCAGGAGAAATATATGGAAACCTTATGCACCATATAAGACAACCATGGAGCCAAATTTGGAATCTGGGTATGTAAAAATGTGCAGGAAGAGAAAGAAGACACATGTAGCATAAAGGGAAAAATTGGGAGAAACAATATAAACTTCTCCGGACCATAACTTTCAGCTCGGATCTTGGATTTGAGAAAATAAATAGTTGCTGGAAATTTCTTGAGGAGGAGAAGACGTATATCCACCCAAAATTTTGATTTGTGCATTGAAATTTTAAAAAAATCATAAAATAAATTCTGCAGTAATAAATGAGTGGAAACTTGCAACTTGTGAATGTTGTAAATTTTCACTGAGAAATCATAATAAGACACGAGTTAAACTATTGGAGAGATGTTTTAGAGAGGAATGTATCTGAAGAATCGTGTTTTGACTTGGTGCATTGTTTCCTTTATAAATTGATATGAAGAATAACCCGTGTTCTAATTAATCAAATGTTTTATAGTATGCATGTGCTAACAATAATCATTACATGCACATTTCTTGCAGAATTAGAGATACAGAAAAATTACTTTGGTTCTTATATGAGGAATAGAGTTATGAAAGATGTCCAAGGTTCTTACATCCATGAGAAAGAGATCAAATGTTTGCATGTCAGCATAAGAAATGTTGAGACAAATTCTGATGGAAAGAGAGGTGGGTAGGAGCTTGTAACTATGAGAAGTATGCATAGAGAAGTGCAGAGCGATAGGGATGATAATGAAATGATTGTGAAGGCTAAGGAAGAGATACTTTAAGGTTTGAATATGTTTCTTATGAAAGTTAACAAAGACTTTGGCACCAAGAAAGCAATTAATTCTAAACAAGTGACAACATCCAAATCCCATAGCAGAAGGGATGATCATGGGAATGACGAACAATCAAGAAATATGAACATTGCCATTATTCTCCAAAATAGTCCACTAAAAGAAATCATGCAAGTTCATGACCAAGGAGCATCCCTAGCGTATCTTCAAGGTGAACTCAAAAAAATCAAGCCACCAATTTTCAATGGTGAGTATAAGAAAATAAAAGAGGTTGAGGCATGGTTGTTGGAAATGAAATATTTCTAATAGCATGATTACCCCTAAAGGGTAGAAGCTAGAATTGCAACCTACTATTTGTAAGGAAAGGAAACCATGTGATGAGATCAACCTAAGAAAACTAAGCACCTTGATCAGAACATGAGCTCATGGAAGTTGTTCAAAGGATATTTTCAAGAGAAATATTTGTCCGAGAATTATTATGAAAGGGAGATGAAAGAGTTCTTTAAACTCAAGTTGGGAAGCACAAAAATGGATGAATATGAGAAGAGGTCCTTTGAGTTGTTGAAATATGTTGACTTCATAAAGGATTAAAAAGTCAAAATACAAATGCTTCTAAGTGGGTTACCCTCATTCTACAGTGAAAAGATACAATATAATAACCCCGGGAGTTTGGAGGAAGCCATAAGGAGACCAAAAGAGCTGTGCAATTGAAAAAGAGCTTCAAGAAGAGATGTTATATTTTTGTAACCCAAATGGAAGAGGCAGCCAAAGATAATGTGAAAATTATTGAAGATCATCCAGTCTCGAGGGAGATGATGTTATTGGGGAAATCCTAAGATTGCCACCAAAGAGAGACATTGATTTATCTATCTATTTGGTTCTAGGAGATTCCCTGGTGTTCAAGACACCTTACAGAATGGGCACGCCAGAGTTGAAGGAGTTGCATATTCAACTTGAAGAGTTGTTAAAGAAGGGGCATATACACCCAAGTGTGTCACCTCATGGTTCCCCAGTTATTTTTGTGAATAATAAAGATGGAACCTTAAGGATATGTATTGATTTCAAACAACTAAATAAATTCACCATAAAGAACAAATATCATTTTCCAAGAATTGATTATTTATTTGATCAGTTGAAAGGTGCAAAAATATTTTCCAAAATTGACATGAGATCAGGTTATCATCAAGTGAGAATAAAGGAAGAGGACATCATCAAGACAACATTCAATACAAGATATGGGAAATATGAATTCATGGTAGTGTAATTTGGACTATCAAATGCCCCTACTATTTTTATGTGCCTGATGAATGGAGTGTTCAGAGAATGCCTAGACAAGTTTGTAATTATGTTCCTAAATGTTATAATCATCTACTCAAAGTTATAGGAGAAACATGAGAAACATTTAAGAATGGTGTTGCAATTTTTAAGAGAGCAAAAGTTGTATGCCAAGCTAAGTAAGTGTATCTTTTATCAAAACAAGATTCACTACTTGGGGCATATAATTTTAGCCAAAGGGATAACAATTCATCCTAAGAAGATAGAGACCATTAGAGGATTGTCGGCGCTAATAAATATGGCGTATGTCATATCATTCATGGGTCTTGTCATTTATTACCAAATATTCATAAAATGATTCTCAAAGATTGCAATCCCAATCACTTATTTACAAAAGAAGGGAGTGAAATTTAAATGGACTCCAAAATGTGAAGAAAGCTTTCAGCAGCTGAAATACATTTTGAAAAGTGTGTCAATATTGAAGATTGTAGTTCCAGATGAATATTTTTTGGTATGCATTAATTCATTCAAGGAAAGACTTGGTGGTGTGCTCACACAAAAACATCATGTGGTATGTTATGAGTCCATAAAATTAAAAGAGAATGAGAGGAATTATGCTACACATGATCTAAAGTTAGTAACAATTGTACATGCATTAAAAATGTGGAGACATTACCTCATGGGGAGGAAATTTGAGTTAAGGACAGACCATTCTGGTTTGAAGCATTTGTTTAGCCAACTAACATTAAATTCCAAAAAAACTAGATGGCTGGAATTTTTGAGTGAATAGGACTTTGAAATTAAGCATATAAAAGGCAAGGAATATCAAGTGATCGATGCTTTCAGCAAGAAAGATCATGAAATGCATAATGTAGCCATTAACATGTACATAATTGATCTGAAAGATAAAATTATTGCAATAGTAAATTCATATCGATACTATTTGAAAACAAAATAAACATTACAAGGAAATTTTCAGCAGAAATTTAATTTTTATAAGTTGAAAGAACATGAAATTCTTATGTTCAAAGGCAAAGTATATGTGTTGAATTCCAATGAGATGAAAAATGCAGTGCTGAAGGAAACACACAATGTACCATATGTTGGACACCCATAATATCATAAGACATTTGCAACTATAAGAAGCCAATACTTTTGGTCAGGAATGAAGAAAGAAGTGGCTAATTATATAGCTAAATGATTTGAATTCCAAAAAGTGAAGACTTAACATAGACATCTAGCAGGGCTGTTACAACCATTTCACATTCTAAAATGGAAGTGGGAAGCAATCAAAGTTGATTTTATTACTAAGCTCCCCATAATACTGAAGCAATATGATTCCATTATGGTGGTAGTGGATAAATTGACTAAGGAATCACATTTTGTATAGATTTTCATCCTTGATTCAAAAATCTCTCTGGTAAGGTTTAAAACCCTCATCTTGAAAAGTTATTTGTTTACTTGTTCGTAGGATGACTACCATTTCCAAGCTTGACGAAAATCTTGAAGGAGTCAGTGACTTCCGAGCATGGAAGTACAGAGTGATGCTCATTCTAAAAGAGAATGACCTTGTAAGCTTTGTTGAAAAATATATTGAAGTGCTAGAGGAAGTTGTGGCCAAAGACAAATATAATAAGGATCTGATCAAAGAAAAGAGGATTATGGCTAATTCCATCAAGAACCATTTGATTCCTCATGTCTCAGCATTAAAAACCCCAAAGCAAATGATGGATGCCTTATCCCATCTATTTGAAGCCAAGAACATCAATCGGAAAATGACCTTGAGGAAACAACTCAAAAATGTAAAGATGCATAATTCAGAAACCATTCAATCTTACTTCACAAGAGTGTCCCAGATTAAAGAACAACTTGAATCTATTGGAGACTCAATCGAATAGGCTGAGATAACGATGACCACATTAAATGGTCTCCCAAATTCTTGGGAATCCTGCATCCAAGGAATCTGGTCTAGAAGAAAGTTAACTAAGTTCAATAGGTTGTGGGAAGATTGTACTCAAGAAGAAGCCAAACTAGAGGCAAGAAAGGAAAATACAGAGAACAATGAAGACCAAGCACTAACAATTCACGCAAGAAAAGGAAAGAACAAGAAAAAAGTTCACTCTCACAAAATATTCCAGAAGCCTCACAAAAGACAAGATTATCATAAAGAACTCTCAAGCTTCAGATGCTTCATTTGCCAGAAGATGGGACATATTGCAATAAATTGTCCCCAAGAAAAAGACCAAGATAAAAATAGGAAGTTTAAAATACATCATGCTCATTTTGTAGGAGAAGATGAACTTGATCGGAAAAGAACAAAAGAAGATAATCTAGATGAACTATATCTTTTGTGATATAAGACTTAGCACTTCTGAAGCACTTGATTCATATCAAGTAATGTTGATAGCTATATCTCGTTTCCTTCCACACTAAATCTTCAGGAAGTATAAGAGCTAGAGAATTGTTGTATCATGAGGGTCAAGTACAAGTTGTGAAGAAGCATCATCATTCATCCAGACATTGTATAGATCAAAGCAATGAATATGGAAAATACATGCTCTAGGTATGCACCCTTCATATTTGATTTCAATTTTAAAGTTTATTAACATTAGATCTTATGCATTTCTTATCTTAGCTTGTTGGATCATTATCCCTGGTACGAGAATCTAACAAGGTCTCATTTTAAGAAATAGTTTTTGTGCTCAGGGGTGGCATATGTAAATGCCTATGGTTGGGTGACAATGATGTGACATTTTCTATGGTAAAACGAGCACATTAGAATAAAAATCACAGTGTTTTGTGGTTTCCTAATCAGAAGACCTGGTCAATGGATAATGAGGGCACCTTGACAGGAAACAAAATTCGTTCGAAGTATGACTCAAATTTTCATATTAAGACTTGGAATCCAACACCAAGTATATCATACATAGACTTTGAGGTTATTGTAGACTCAAAAGAAGTCAAAGGATCAGAGGGATCAGGCATGACAGTCCATGTATTTGAGATAGAGTTACCCCCAGTACCAGATGGTGCATGTTAAGGATGTACATCATGGATCAACATAAACGTTGGGGAGAATTTCTACCATTGGTCAAATTTTCCTATAAAAAGAATTATCAAAATTCTATAAAGATGGAACCATTTGATTTTTTGTATGGGAGACAATGTAGAACACCTCTTAAATGGGACATGCTAGAGCACTATTGACATTTTTTCCTATCAGGGGAAAATGACCAACATCGAGAGAAAATGTTTTGGGGGCAAGAAAAATTGTTCTTGTTTTTATAGAGGTGGTACTCCTCTTTCTTGATTTATGGAAAATTGTTCTTCTGGACTTATAATGCATGTAATGGAAAATCCCAACATATCTTTCAATGAAACCCTTATATACAAATGTACAAACTTTTATATATAGATGTATGAATTCTTATATACATATGTACTTGTGAAACACATTATATCATTTGAGAAAAATAAGTAATTGGATTTGCAGAGATTTGTATCCATGGGATTTTGAGTCTACTTTCAACAAATACTCTGCCTTCCCCTTTTACAATAGTGTGAACCCGAAATTAGCTATGAATTTGTAGGATGAAGGAAAAGTAAAATTGATAAGCTATTAAATAAATTTACACGATCATTTCTTTGGAACTCAAAAAAATATTTTGTTGGACAATACATTTGAAATCACATGCTTTAGAAGTATGAGAAATCACTAATGTAATTCCCCAAAATAGTTCTTTATGGGAGAAATTTATAATAATATCTCAAATGTAACAATTTTAACAATGTCTGAAACAAGAGGGTTGAAACAACCTCAACAAGATCTCGATGACAATTAGATAAAATGAATTTTGCATTTGTCTTTTTACAATCAGGGTTTTTTTTCCTCTAGAACTGAAACATAATGAAGGATGACTGGAAGAATTCAGAAAAATAACTACTTAGACCCAAATCTTCCTATTTGCTAAAAATACATGGAAGACCTGAAGAAAAGAATCAAGAAAAAATAAAGATATGGAAGAAAGTTAAGAAAACCAATTCACATAATCTTGGAAAGACAAAACTTGCTTCTTGCAAACTCTTCACCACTATAAAAACTCATGACTGCCAACAACCACTATCAATTCTTCCTCTTGAATGTCTTTCACCTCTTCTTTTATAATCTTCTCTTCATCTTCTTGAAGGCTCTTTTTAGTTAGGGTTTTATTTTCCCCTTAGGTATTCATGCCATCAACGATTTTCCCAAAAATAATTAGTTGTCAAGATAGAAAACAGTCTTGGCTATAATTCAATTTTTTGGGGCATGATAATCATTATTCTAGCCATGGAAATTGATTCAAAAATGTTCTTCTCATCTCTAGTTTTTCAACAATCTCTCGTTTTCTCCATTTGGACATCGGGATCAAAAGTTATGGCCTTCAAAATATAGACACTCAGCAATCATTGATCTATCTACATGAATTTTGAACCTTTGATTTGCAAGTCCGCCCCATTCATCCCACATGCATTGGGGGAATAGTTCTCATATATGTTTTAAAAGGAAAATGACATCCCATATTATTTGTGTATGGAGTAGAAATAACTATGGAACCTTGTGTAGCTTGTGCATAGTATAAATTTTGGTTTCCACGTCATCACCCAATCATCATAACAAGTCATTGCATATTCATATATGTCCAACCGATACCATTTAAGTGTCACCCAAGGATATTTCCATGTTACTTCCACATGTCTCAATATTCCAAAGGAGGGGGGGAATACTTAAAAAAATGACTTAGTAAAACTTAGTAAAAAGACATAGTAAAAATGGTTAATTGTTGAGAGATTCTGGGTTGCGGGGTTGTGAGGGTAGGATGATATGAAAAGTGATATGAAAATGGCTAAGTTTTTGGGAAGTGATAAAATAGTTAAGTATGGAGACTTGTGGGGTTGGGAGTGGAAGGTGGAGATGAGGTAAGGGGCCCCACATCCACATTCATATAAAATGACTAAGTATAGGGGTATGGAGAGTAGAGAGGAAGAAAAATGAGGAAAATAAGTAAGGAAAATGGAAAGTGGAAAGGAAATGGCTAAGTATGGATTGGTAGTACAAAGAGGAGTGAGGCTTAAGAAAAACGTGAGATAAAATTGGCATATCTTGGGAATACAACCTCTATTTTAGATTCCATAAAATGTTGGATGAAGTTGAGACATAGGTCTATTCAATGAGAAGATAAACACAATATATTTACTTATTTTTAGTGTCATATTCTTTTCTTCTCTTTGTTTCAAAAGAGAAACCAACCATGTCAACCTTTCATGATGAAGAACTACAATACTAAAGCTGATTTAAAACTTGTTGGGTCTTCATGATAAATAGGGGAAAGGTATATTGATATTTTCAATCTTTAAAAAAAATAGTGTTTATTTGGAAAATATATAAGTTCAAAAATGCACCCCAATGACATGGTTGATGAGTGATAGAAAAATAGATCAACATCTATATCCATCTATGGAATAGTGAACCCCTGTGGGTTGTTGAGGACCCTAACCAAGACCAATTTCCTTATCCATTGGGCTACAGAGTCATCCCCAAACCGTTATCTTAATCATGCAAATGCTTATCAAGAAAAATTTGTTGAAGGACAAAATTATATACATGAGAAAACAAAATATTCCTATCCTAAGCTACTTGGAGAGAAGGGCTACTTTCAAGTGTAAGTAGACTTCCAATGTATCCATGTACATAACTAATTCATTTTATTACTCCCATCCCTGATTGAGAGATATTTTTTCATCATTGGACATGTTCTGGAGATATTTTTTCATCATACAATGACAGTAGTGCCATGGTGAGGTTGCAAAAATGAATTGTTGTTGAACATTTTTGGAGAACCGTAGGGTTGTCTTTTGTTTTTCACTAACAATCTTATTGTCTTCAGAAATAAAATATACCACTCATGGAACCTCTTGTTTCAAATTAACTTCTTCATTTTATGATTGAAATATCTTTTATTCATTAAACTTTACTCCAAACAATAAATTAATAGCTTGAAGGTTTAATGTAAATTGACAACTTTTATCACCACTTTTGTTAATCTCATGTTGGCATTCCTCTTTCGACTTAGTATAAACTAGTTGTGGCACTTGAGAACCCTTTGCAACATTTTCACTATGACCATGTTGACTAAAATATTCATGGTCATTTTATTGAGGTTCTTCAAATATGTCCTTAAACGCATTGTCAATATTATTCTCAAATTGAGCATATGAGAGGTTTGAATCTCTTTCCAATGGAGCATGTGGAAAACAATGTTCTTATTGAATTGAAACATTAGGTTTTTTACTTTTATCTTCAAGAATATAATCTGAGAAACTTTCACATCTTTCATCAGATTTCTCTTCTACATCCTTTTCTTGATGCTTTGGGAAATGTATTGGAAAGTTCAAAGGATAAACACCACTTTCATGAATATTTTCTTCAATGACTTGAGCTCATTGCATTAACTCTTTCTATATGCACTCTCCTTATTGATTCAATAAAAATATAAGATTCATGGGCAAAGCATTTTCATAAAAGCTAAGCTAAAAATGATGACATCATTTGGAAACATTTCTTGAGGAATCTCATGAAGGACTTTCATAAATCTGAAAGTAAAATATTTGACTGTCTCTTCTTCATTCATTTGGATTTCAACCAACTTCGAGAAAAGAGAATGTGGGTCTTTTCTTGGGAAATATTTCTCGACAAGTGAATTTTATAATACCTCCCAACTAGTGATGGTTCCAGGAAGCAATGAATAAAACCATTCACTAGAATTTCCTTTTAGAGTTAAGATACACATTCGGCATGCAACATCATCTTTGGCCACGTTATAAATATCAAAAACATACTCAAACTTAACCAAAGTATTCTCCGCATCCTCTAAAGTATTTCCGAAGAATATAGGAAACTTGTCCATGGAAATGTTTGGCAAGGGATTAACTTCTCCTCGCAAATTGAGGGGACCCGTGTGCAACTGCTTCTTTCTTTGAGAACCTTCTCCCTTTATTGTAACTTGAACAACTTCCATTAGGTTTGGTGGGGAAGGAAAAATATCATCATAACATAAAACAAATTCCTCAAATGAGTCATTATACGAATATCCTTGAAATTATGGAATCTTTTTAGAGTCGCTAGGGCATCTTTCTTCAAAATATAGAATTTTAATAATGGAGTCGCCATGGAACTCGTCTTCACAAATCTAGGATGGTTCTTTGGTTTCATATAAGTTGTCATAGTTGACTTTCATTTATAACTCCAATAACACATATTCAAGACCACCTAATGTTCCTTGAACGAGGTTTTCAAGAACCCAATTCATCTTAATTGATGGTCCTCTAGATTTTAATATTTTACCAGTCTCTTCTTTGTCTCAAAGCTATAGCTATGGCTTCTTCCTGAGACATATCTTCCCACATTCTTTCAAGTTCTTCTCAGATTATTTCTATTGTTATGGTTATATCAGGTAACTGGTGCAGAATACTTTCTTGATTTATGAGTCCAACTTGTATTTGAGGTTGGTTGGGCTCTAGTAGAGTCATCCAAATTTCTAGTCTGCGAAACCAATATTTTTTATGTCCCCAATGGAGTTTCCAATTTGTTGACCTTGTTTCATGTTAGAGGAAAATGACCAACATCAAGAGAAAATATTTTGTGGGAAAGAAAAACTCTCCTCGTTTTTATAGAGGTGGTACTACTCTTTCTTGATATATGAAAGATTGTTCTCATGGCCTTATAATGCATGCAATGGAAAATCCAAACATATCTTCCATTGAAACCCTTATATACAAATGTATAAACTTTTATATACATATGTATGAATTCTTATATACATATGTACATGTGAAACACATCATATCATTTGAGAAAAATAAGTAATTATATTTGTAGAGATTTGTATCCACGAGATTTTGGGTCTACTTTCAACAAATATTTTTCCTTCCCCTTTTAAAATAATGTGAACCCAGAATTAGCTATGACTTGCAAGATGAAGGAAAAGTAAAATGGATGGGCTATCAAAAAACCTTACACGATCATTTCCTTGGAACTCAAAAAAAAATCGTTAGACAATACATTTGAAATCATATGCTTTAGACTCAAAGTCTGAGAAATCACTAATGTAATGCCCTAAAATCGTTCTCTATGGGAGAAATTTATAATAATATCCAAAATTTAACAAGTTTAAAAATGCCTGAAACACACAAGGGCCGAAACAACCTCAATAATATCTCAATAACAATTAGATAAACTAAATTAAACAACATTTGCCTTTTTACAAGGCAGGGATTTTGCTCCTCTAGACTTGAAACATCATGAAGGACGACTGAAAGAATTTAAAGAAAGAACTGCTCAAACTAAGATATTTGTTTTTGCTAAACATACATGGAAGACCTGAAAAAAGTAATCAAGAAGAAAGAAATATAAGGAATAAATTTAAGCAGACCAATTCACAAAATCTTGGAAAAACGGACCTTGCTTCTTGCAAACTCTTCACCGCTATAAAAACTCCTAACTACCAACAACCATTGCCAATTCCTAATCTCGAATGCCTTTCACCTCTTGTTTTATAATCTTCTCTTCATCTTCTTGAAGCTTCTTTTCAGTTGAGTTTTTATTTTCCCCTTAGGTATTCGTGCCATCAACTGGGACCCACTTTAGAAGCTCAAAAATTTATTTTATTAACAATTTTCCCAAAAATAATAAGTTGTCAAACTAGAAATAGTCATGACTATAATTTAATTTTTTGGGGCATGATAGTCATGATTCTAACAATGGAAATTGACTCCAAAGTGTTCTCGTCTCTAGTTTTCCAACAAGCTCTTGTTTTCTCTATTTGGACATCGGGATCAAAAGTTATATCCTTCAAAAAATAGACTCAACAATCGTTGATTTGTCCACATGAATTTTATGCCTTTGATTTGCAAGTCTTCCCCATTCATCCCACGTGCATTGGGGAATAGTTCTCATATATGTTTTAAAAGTAAAATGTAATCCCATATTATTTGTGTATGAAGTAGAAATAACTATGGAACCTTGTGTAGCTTGTGCATAGTATAGTTTTTGGTTGTCACTTCATTGTCCAATAATCATACCAAGTCACTAATGAGTCATATTTTTCCAACTAATATCATCCAAATATCACACAAGGATAGGTCCACATTACTTCCACGTGTCTCAATATGTCAAAGGAGCGGGGGAAAAGACTTTAAAAAATGACTTAGTAAAACTTAGTAAAAAGACTTAGTAAAAATGACCAAGTATTGAGAGATTGCGGGAATGTGGATTGTGGGGTTGCGAGGGTAGGCTGATATGAAAATGCTAAGTGTTTGGGTGGGAAGTAGTAAAATAGTGAAGTATGGAGACTTGCGGGGTTGCAAACTTGTGGGGTTAAGAGTGGAAGGTGGAGATGAGGGAAGGAGTCACACATCCATATTCATGTAAAATGGTTAAGTATAGGGGTATGTAGAGTAGAGAGGAAGAAAAATGAGGAAAATGACCAAGGAAAATGGAAAGTGGAGAGGAAAATAGATAAGTATGGATTGGTAGTATAAAGAGGAGTGAGGATTAGGCAAAATGTGAGAGAAAATTGACATATCTTGGGCATACAACTTATGTTTTAGATTTCATAAAATGTTGGATGAAGTTGAGACATAGGGAAATTCAATGAAAATATGGACACAAGATATTTATTTCTTTTTAGGATCATATTATTTTCTTCTCTTTGTTTCAAAAGAGAAACTTGTTAAACTGCAGAAGTGTCCTCAGACACACAATTTTATTGATCGAGGAAAAAGATTATTACATACTAGGAGAGAGGTAGAGCATATATATACCTCTCAGGCCTTATCTCAATATGCCAAGTGTCCTTGATCAACAACTCAAGGATAATCACTATGAAAAGGATGTGACAAGGCCAACATAGGAAATACACAACTTCTAGAATAACTTTATCAATCTAGGAAATAATAATTAACAAAATAAATTTTAGGATTATTAGGCTAACATTCCCCCCTTTAATCCTAAAGTTGATTTTTGCAAATGCCAACTTCATCTTTAAACTTGATGAATTTTATTTTTCCTAATGGCTTGGTGAAAATATCTGAAGTTTGATCTTCAGATGGACAATATTTTGGTTTGATGATGTCATTGTTGATGAGTGTTTTGATGAAGTGATACTTAGTGTCGACATGCTTTTTCTTAGAATTATTGGATTCTTTGAGACTAATACTCATGGATATGGGTCATAGATTAATGACTTACACTACGTAGTTAATCCCGAAAATGATATCTAATATGCTTTTTATTGTTATGTAATATTGGATTCTTAGCCATATTTATCATTGATTGATTATCAATCAATAGAGTGGTTGGTGATTTCTGAATAGCACCAAGATCCTACAAAATTCTGCGAAGCCAGACAATTTCACATGATGCTTTCCAAGTTGAAATGTATTCTACCTATGTTGAAGAATTTTTCACTGTAGCATGCTTTATGCAACTCCAAGATACTGTTGTCGAACCCATATTCATTAAATGCCCTGATGTGGATGTTCTATCATCGATATATCTAGCAAAATATGCATCTGAATATGAAACAAGTGTAAAGTTGTTGTTTTTCTTATAGAGAATCCCAAAATATTTTGTTCAGTACAAATTTGTCCATTTGAATTTTGAAAGTCGTAGTAAACTTAAAACAAATAAAATGGTGAAAGGATTGCCTACTTTCAAAAAGAAATCTGGTAAGTGTGAAGCTTGTATCATTGGAAAACAACAAAAGGGATCCTTTCTTCACAAGTACATGGAGATCAAGTAGATGTTTGCAACTAATCCCTAGTGACATTTTTTGTCACTATGGATTAGTTGCAAACATCTACTTGATCTCCATGTACTTGTGAAGAAAGGATCCTTTTGTTGTTTGCCAATGATACAAGCTTCACACTTACCAGATTCCTTTTTGAAAGTAGGCAATCCTTTCACCATTTCATTTTTTTTAAGTTTACTAACAAAATTCAAATGGCCAAATCTGCAATGCCGAAATTTTTGAAGTTCTTGTTTTACCTGCTTGATGTGAGCTTCAGAATTCCCTGTAATGATTAAGTCATCAACATAAAGAACAATTATCACCATGTTTTGACCTTGCATCCTGTAATATAGAGTATCATCAGACTCACTATGATGAAAACCAACATGCTTAAGGTATTCATCCATCTTGGAATACCATTCTCTAGGTGCTTGTTTCAAACCATATAAGGCTTTAATAAGTTTGTATACATTGTGCTCCTTTCCTTCAACCTCAAAACCTGGGGGTTGAGTCATATAAACTTCCTCTTTCAAATCACCATTAAGAAAGGAAATTTTGACATCCATTTGATGAAGTGTCCAACCATAATGTGCAGTCAGAGTTATCACCATTTTGATGGTGTTCCACTTTGTTGTTGGAGCAAATGTTTCTTCATAGTCAATTCCTTGTTTTTGAGCAAATCATTTGTGACAAGTCTTGCTTTGTAGTTATCTACTTCACCATTAGATTTATACTTGATTCAATAAACCCATTTATATCCGATGGGTTTCTCATTGGTTGGACAATCTATAAGACTCCATGTTCCATTTGCAATTACCAAATCATACTCATCCACCATGTCTTGCTTCCATTCTTTGTGCTTCATTTCTTCTGCAAAAGTTTTTGGTTCAATAGAATCATGAGTTACTAAGGCAAAATTTGACTAAGATGAGGTAGAACTTCAAGTTCATGTTTTGTCCTATTCATCTAGATGAACATCTTTAAGTAGTTGTGTGTACCATTTCGATCTATTGTATTGTCCCTGTGGTGAAGTTACTATGATTGATCTGTCCTAGATTGAAGATTCATCATCTGAGGAAGAGTTATCTAACTCTTGAACATTCATGTTGGGGGATAAGTCTTTTTAGATCCAATTTGGTTTTCATTGATAAATTATATTTTCTTGAGCTACCTTTTTTCTCTAAATGACCAAGTAGATTATCAATCTCTCCAACTGTTTGAATTTATGTCTCATCAAACACTACATTTCAACTGATAATGAATTTTCCATTGGATAACAACCTATAGCCTTTCTTCTCATCTAAATAGCCAATAAGAATTCATTTCACACTTTGATTTTCCAGCTTAGTCCTTTTTCCTTAGGAACTAAGACATAACAAGTGGAGCCAAAAAGTCGAAGATGATTAACTGAAGGCTTAGTACCATACCAACATTCATAGGGATTAATTAAATCTAAGGTTGATGTGGGTGATCAATTCCTTAAATATAATGTTGTATGAACTGCTTCAGCCCAATATTGAGTGCTTAACCCCTTGAAATGCAACATTGATCTTGTCAATCATATTAGAGTTTTGTTCATTCTTTATGTGACTCCATTCTGTTGTGGAGTGTAAGAGTTTGTCAACTTCCTTTTCATTCCATTTCACATACAATAATCATTGAATTCATGTGAAGTCAATTCTCCCGCATTATTTTTTCTGAGGGTGGAAATCTTCTCTTTAGTGGTATTTCCAACTAAGCATTGAAATTGTATGAATTTGTCAAAGGATTCTAATTTGTTCTTCAGAAAAGACACCCAAATCATCCTTGTATAATCATAAATGAAAATAATGAAGTACATGCATCCACCAAAAGAAGATTCCACAGGACCACACATGTCACTGTGGATTAGTTGAAAACATCTACCTTCTCTCCATGTACTTGTGAAGAAAGGATCCCTTTGTTGTTTTCCAATGATACAAGCTTCACACTTACCAGATTCCTTTTTGAAAGTAGGCAATCCTTTCAACATTTCATTTGTTTTAAGTTTACTAAGGATTTCAAAATTCAAATGGCCAAATCTGTAATGCCATAATATTAAAGAGCTAGGATATAAATCCATTGATGTTGCAAAATCTTGTTTTTGAGGAATGATTGTGCCTTGTATCCTCAATAGTTTTCCATATTCATTGTTGAGATTTGGGTACCAAGGAAAGTGGCCCCCTTGTGTTTGTGAGTCTCTAAACACAAAGGGGGAGAGTATTACTCTCATGCTATTACTTTATGTTCTAATTAACTTTGAGTTTATTCACTTAAGTCATAAAGTGAAATTAGTCACTTAATTCATAAAGTGACAATTAATTCACTTAAGTGTGAATTAATGAACATAAAGTAAACTATGGAAACTTAAGTGGGTTTGTGAGATATACTATCACCCACTCATCTTGGAAAAAGGATAAAAGTGAATCTGAGCCCTAGGTTTTCTAGGTTAGCCTTATGGATTAGGCTTATGGAGGCAAAGGAGGGAAAAGGAGGCTTATTGTTCACTCTCGATACTGGATTGAAGGATAGGAAGAGGGTTTGAGATACTTGGGCACATTTCTTGAGAGAAGAAGGGTGCAAGAGGTCTTGCGGAGATGAGGGCTTGAGGAAGGGAGCATCTTTGTGAGAAGGGAAGAGGCACACTACAATAGGAAAGATAAAGGGTGCTCCATTGTGAGATGCATTGGGCACATTTGTTTGAAGGAGAGGTATGTGTGTGTAAACTAGCACACAAGCTTGAGAGGGGGTGCACTAGAGCATAGTGCACATCAAGCTTGTGAGAAGGGGGTGCACCAAGGATAGAGGAAGGGTGCACAAGAGAGTTGGGGGCACATTCATCCATTGCAAGGACATCTACTTCAACCAAGTTCTAAAGCAAAGATCAAGGAATACGGGAAGGGCGCAAAGGCCAAGGCATAGGGCATGCCAAGGAAAAGGGCGCACTAAACAAGGAAAAGGGTGCAAGTATCAAGGGAACTCCATTGTCTAGCTTGAGAAGAGATCATACTTTGTATCGGGTTTCTTTGGTTTATTATCTCATTGTAGCATTTGTTTGAGATCTCCTACATATATCTATCTCTCTTACTGGTTTTCCCACGGGGATTTTTCCAGGGTCATGTTGACCAAAAACACATGTGTCTGTTTGTCATGGTTTGCTTAGTATTTTCAACTTGTAGTTGTTAAAGATTCTAGAGGTGTGTTTGATGTTTAATGCATCTTAAAGAAGGCTAAATTGGACAACAAAACCTTCTATAATTAAACCTTATAACAAGTGGAATTAAAGAGCATCAAACCAAAGCTTGTGGGAAGATTTCAGAGTCGGTAAAGTTAAGATCTGGTGGGTATTTTTGGACAGCAAGAAAAATTTCCTAAAACGGTGAGAAAAATAGTTTGAAATTACCTAGACTTAGTACCCAACAAGAGGTCACAAGACATGTCTATTGGGCAGCCTATAAGACCTCAAATTTCTTCATGGTATCAGAGCCTAAGGGTAAGTGAGTGGTTGATTTTTGGAGCAAACAATTGGGAGATTTATACTTAGTTTGGCAACCTCATTTTCACACTTGAGATTGGTGTATTGGAGGTTGATTTTTGTTGTTCATAGTTGCTCAGTTTTACTTGGTTAGAGTGTATCAGTTTTAGCATCAAATGGAATCCATGGTGGTGTTTGGTTTGAGGGTGGAAGATAGGATTGCATGGGCAGGAGATTGGTCTATGTGGAAAGCCAAGAAAGTCTTGATTCTGGAGGAGGGAGATTTGTGGTATATTGTGGAGAATCCCACAGTACCTTCTACAAATGCAATACTCATGGTTGAGTTTCGAAGGAGGAACATCAAGGCCAAGAGGATTTTTTTTTATGGTTTCAAAGACCACGTCATACTATTGATGTTTTGGTAGTTGCAAGAGGTATTAACCTCCACGTGTAACCTATGACTTAGAATAGAATATTCCGGAAACATGTGAACCATTAAACAAATGTGTGGAAACCCTAGAAGACAAGTCAACCTAGAAGAATAAATAATATTATAATATTATCTTCCAGAAAGACAAGTCGGCTCCACTGGAAAAAGATAAACATAAAATATAATTACCAAAAAGTCAAGTCAACCCAACAAGAAAAGTCATTGGACAGATTAATATAAATAGAGGATGTTTTAACTCATTTGTATACCCAGTTAGAGTGCAAGTCTTGTGGAGAGCTACAGTTGCAGTTGCAAGGAGGAATAAGGGCATATGGTCAGTCTTGGTGTCTCTCTAGCGCTATCAAGTGATATTCTTGGTGATCCTCTTGGTGGTTCTTGATGAAACTCTTGGTGATATTCTTGCTAAGTATGGCACAAGGTTAAGAGAGGAGTGCAACTGCATCTACTACAGTTGTGCATAGAACTTGTTATGTGGATATGGAGACTCTCTCTCTTGTGCACTACCCTTGGAGAAGGAGCGATCTACTTGTCTTGATTTGTTGTTGCAGTTAGCAGCTAGGGTTTTATCCGTTGGTTCTAGTATGGATTTCTAGAATAATTTTGTCAAAGGTTAATGAGCCCGGGGGTGGCATGTGTGAATGCCTATGGTTGGGTGACAATGATGTGACATTGTCTATGGTTAAACGAGCATACCAAAATTTCAACAGGGTATCAGAGTTGGTTTCCTTCATAACAATCTAACCACTAGAAGGAAGATCCTCAGTTTCCCCCATTGTCAAGCTCATCGAGCACATGCTGAACTCACTAAGAAGGTCGCCTAAGTAGGGAGCATCTCTTCCCCGAATCAAATCTGCAAATTTTTGAAGTTGAGAAATTAGGGTTTCCTCATAAAACCCTAGATCTTATGTTGACCAAGCCTCTTTCAGAGACAAGCTTGGAGTGGTCCAGAAAGACTTCTCCTTTAGTGAGAAGTGATTGTTTTCTCCAATAGTGAGATGTGTTCCCCAATAGTGGGAAGTGATCCCCAGTAGAGGGAAGTGATGAGATCCCTAGTAGTGGGACCTACTCCAGTGCAGGTTGGTACTCCAGCGTAGGCTAGTGTACTACCCCAACACAGGTTGGTACTCCAACACAGGATAGTATGCTACCCCAGTGTAGGTTGGTACTCCAACGCAGGCTGGTATGCTACCCCAACGTAGGTTGGTACTCCAATGCAGGCTGGTATGTTACCCCAACGTAGGTTGGTACTCCAACGCAGGCTGGTATGCTACCCCAGCGTAGGTCGGTACTCCAACGCAGGTTGGTATGCTACCCTAGCGCAGGTTGATACTCCAACACAGGATGGTATGATACCCCAACGCAGGTTGGTACTCCAACATAGGATGGTATGATACTCCAACGCAGGCTAGTATGCTACCCAACGCAAGTCGATACTCTAATGCAGGATGGTATGCTACTCCAGGGTAGGTTGGTTCTCCAACGCAGGCTAGTATTCTACCCAGTGTGGGTTGGTACTCCAATGCAGGATGGTATGCTACCCCAGCACAAGTTGGTATGCTACTCCAACGCAGGCTGGTATGTTACCCCAGCACAGGTTGCTATGCTACTACAACAAAGGATGGTACGCTACTCCAGTGAAAGTACAAAACTTCTTATGATCGCTAATGTGAAACTATGATGATGATACTTGTTATGTGATATGTTTGATCATATGATAGCCTTTGTAGCTATGGTGATGCTACCTGTAGACTGGTCTGCAAGACCATGTGAGTCTTTCTCGTGCCATGTGAGATGGATGGATGTGTTTAAGGCCACTACATAAATAACATCTTAGTTAATACCTCCCTAGCTAAGAGGGAGTGTTAATGTTTTGGTAGCTGCGGGAGGTATTAACCTCCACGTGTAACGCTTGACTTAGAATAGAATATTCTGGAAACAAGTGAACCATTAAACAAATGTGTGGAAACCCTAGAAGACAAGTCGGGCTAGAAAAATAAATAATATTATAATATTGTCTTTGAGAAAGACAAGTCGACTCCACAGGAAAAAGATAAACATAAAATATAATTACCAGAAAGTCAGGTCGGCCCATCTAGAAAAGTCACTGGATAGATTAATATAAATAGAGGACGTTTTAACTCATTTGTATACTGAGTTAGATTACAAGTCTTGTAGAGAGTTGCAATTGCAACTGCAAGGAGGAATAAGGGCATATGGTCATCTCTTGGTCTTGGTCTCTCTCTAGCGTTATCAAGTGATATTCTTGGTGATTCTCTTGGTGGTTCTTGGTGAAACTCTTGGTGATATTCTTGCTAAGTATGGCACGAGGTTGAGAGAGGAGTGAAACTGCAGCTACCGCAGTTGTGCATGGCACTTGTTCTATGGATATGGAGACTCTCTCTCTTGTGCACTACCCTTGGAGAAGGAGCGCTATACTTGTCTTGAGTTGTTGCAGTTAGCAACTAGGGTTTATCTGTTGGTTCTAGTATGGCTTTCCAGAATAATTTTGTCAAAGGTTTATGAGATCGGGGGTGGCATGTGTGAATTCCTATGGTTGGGTGACAATGATGTGACATTGTCTATGGTTAAATCAGCATACCAAAATTTCAACACATACCTCATGTGTCTGGTAAAGACTTCACATTTCAGATGTGATAGTCTTTGTGTGGTCTCTACCAAAGCCCAAGTCAAAACCAGAAGATGGTGCTTCGGGAGATGTTGAGGGGCACCAAAATGGTGAAGACAAATACAGTGACTTCATTCCTCGTGATATTTTCTCATATTTGTGATGAGTTGGAAGCAGTTGGAGAGATAGTATATCCCCCAGAGTTGGTGTGGACAACCTTGAATGACTTTTCCAAACCTTGGGAGAGTTTTGTGTGAGGCATCGTGGTGAGAGAGCATATGCCTAGTTGGAAGAGGCTATAGGATTACTTTTTGCATGAGGAGCTTAGAGTTGGCTCTAGATATTCTAGTCAACAGTAGAGAAGTGAGGATGGTGATGATGTTGATCTTGCCTTTGTGGCTAAGGTCAAGAAGAAGACCAAGCAAAGGCCCAAGGTTGGGGCCAAGCAACAGTAGTCGAGACAGCGTGAGCATCAGAGGGATATGAGAAAAGTGAGATGCTTTGCTTGTAACCAGATGGGGAACTGTGTTGGAAAGTGTCCCAACAAGAAGAGGAAGAAGACATTGGGTGGTACTGCAGTGACAACAAAGGGGGATTTTACCGTTTAGTTTGAAATGGAGTTCTTCTTGATAGTTTGTTGTTCACCAGTTAAGGCACCATCCAACGTTTGGTATATAGACAGTGGAGCATCAAGTCACATGTTAGGTGTGATAGAGCACTTCATTGATCTTAGAGAACCAGAGATCAAGTTGTAGATAGTACTTGAAGATGAAACCATTGTTAGAGCGGTCAGACGTGGCACACTATAATTTCAGAGGGAGTGTATGCCACCCTTGGTATTTAGGGATGTATAGTATGTCACGGGGTTGAAGAAGAATCTTATTTCATTTTCCTCCATCCAGGATAGGGGTCTTGAGGTGTCCTTTAGAGGGACAAAGGTCCTCATTCACGCTAAGAGATCCAGTGTCACTTCTTGCAGAGTGATTGGGACAAGAGAGAAGAACTTATATAGATTTGTTTTCCAACCTTTGTATGCTTTGACGAGTAGCAGCAACAACAACAGTCAGTTTTGTGAGCTATGGCATCAAAGGATGACTCATCATCATTATGGAGCTCTGAGATTGCTGAGAGATATTATGATCGGTATGCCACAGTTCAACATTGATCACTAAGAGGTGTTCAAAGGGTGTACACTTGGGAAGTACACCACGACTTGTTTTCTCAGTACCAACATTATATTAGCTAGGGTACTAGACTTGATACACACAGATGTGTGTGGGCCCATGTCATGTGTTTCCTTGGGTCGTTGTAAGTATTATGTTACTTTCATTGATGACCACTCCAGGAAGACCTAGATATTTTTCTTGAATACCAAGAGTGACGTCTTCAAGAGGTTCCAAGAGTTCAAATATCTTGTGGAGAAATAGATGGGAAAGAATATCAAGGTCTTGCAATCAGATAATGGAGGTGAGTATACGTCCAGGGAGTTTGCAGAGTTTTGTGTCGAGCAGGGCATCAGGAAGGAGTTGACCATTCCTTACAACCCTCAACAGAATGGGGTTGCAGAGAGGAAGAATAGGGCCATAGTTGGTGCAGCAAGGAGTATGTTGCATGATCAGGCACTGCCATTCTACTCATGGGCAGAGATTTGCATTACTACAATATATCTGCAGAACATGACTCTCCATAGAGATTTGGGGAGGAAGACTCATGAGGAGACCTTCACTGGGATGAGGCCTGATGTTGAGCACCTGCGCATATTTGGGTGCTTGACTTTCTCTCATGTCTCCTCAGAGAAGAGGACAAAGCTTGATCCCACAATAAAGAGAGGGATGCTAGTTAGATACTCACGGATTTCTAAGGCCTACCGGATCTACATTCCAGCACTGGAGAGAGTGGTTGTGAGGAGAGATGTCAAATTTGAGGGTAGACATTTCAGGAGATCTCTCGAGTTTAGAGACAAATTTGAGGAGGTCCCACAATTGTAGAGTGATGCATCGTAGGGGACACATCCTCAGGTGTCATGCACACCGAGTTCGAGGGTGACTGGTCCACTTGAGACAAATTCAAAGTCACAGTTGTCGAGTATATAGACAGTTGGTGTAGGTGCTTCAAGGTCACAGACTACTTTGCAGAGATATGTGCATGAGATTCATGGGCATGAGGATACTACTCCGAGAGAGGTTACTCTAGGGAAGAAGAAACCAAGATGGTTTTAGCAAACCCTAAGGGAAGACAAGGAGTATGTTAGAGAGCCTCATAGACTGATGAGAGAGAGTAGAGCGCCATAGAGGTTTGGGTCCCATTTGGCTATGGTGATGAACAGGTCAGAGTCAGAGGCCACTTTTGATGAGGAGGTTTCAGTCTTACTCATCGAGGCTTTACCATGTGACAAGGATGTCAACTTCAGGGACAAGTTTGGAGGGGTGAGTGATACTTTCCTCAGTAAGAGGGAGTGTTGAGATTTGGGTATCGTGGAAAGTGCCCCCCTTGTGTCTATGAGTCTCTAAACACAATGGGGGAGAGTATTTCCCTCGTGCTATTAATTTATGTTCTAATTTCACTTTGACTTCATTCGCTTAAGTCATAAGTGAGATTAGTCACTTAAGTCACAAAGTGACAATTAATTCACTTAAGTGTGAATTAATGAACATAAATCCAACTATGGAAAATCAAGTGGGTTTGTGAGATCTAATATCACCCATTCATCTTCGAGAAAGGATTAGAGTGAATCTGAGCCCTTGGTTTTATAGGTTAGCCTTATGGATTAGGCTAATGGGGGGAAATGAGGGAAAATGAGGCTTATTGTTCACTCTTGAGATTGGAGTGAAGGAGAGGAAGAGGGTTTGAAAGACTTGGGCACATTTATTGAGAATAGAAGGGTGCAGGAGGTCTTGAGGAGATGAGGGCTTGAGGAAGGGCACATCCTTGTGAGAAGGGAAGAGGTGCACTACAACAGGAAAGAGAAAGGGTGCTCCATGGTGAGATGCATTGGGTGCATTGGGTTGAAGGGCAGGTGTATGTGTGTACACTTGCACATAAGCTTGAAAGGGGGTGCACTAGAGAATAGTGTGCATCAAGCTTGTGAGAAGGGGGCACACCAAGGATAGAGGAAGGGTGCACAAGAGTGTTGGGGGCACATTCATCCATTGCAAGGACATCTAGTCCATCCAAGTTCTAAAGAAAAGGTCAAGGAACAAGGGAAGGGCGCAAAGCCCAAGGCATAAGGCGCACCAAGGAAAAGGGTGCACTAAACAAGGCAAAGGGCACAAGTATCAAGGGAACTCCATTGTCTAGCTTGAGAAGAGCTCATACTTTGTATCAGGTTCCTTTGGTTCATTTTCTCATTGTAGCATTTGCTTGAGATCTCATAT
>ML777789.1:752339-764531 GCA_009831015.1 Picea engelmannii
CCGATTTCCTTAGCTGTCCCCACGTTTTCTACCATTAAAACATCGCGTGGGTTTAGACTCCTTGGTTGTCTGATCGATTCATTGTTATTAATGCTGACGAGTCTGTAGGTGGGAATCTGCTTGATCCCTCCGCACTGTGATTTTCCTGTATAAACTTATTCCTTTGAAGAACTGACCCGATTATTGCATTCATTCTCTTTGTCGGCCGCGGAAAATAGTTCTGTGCTGTTTTATAAGTGATTTTCCTATATAAACTTACTCCTTTGAAGAACTGACCCGATTATTGCATTCATTCTCTTTCTCGGCCGCGGAAAATAGTTCTGTGCTGTTTTATAAGATTAGATTTGAAAGACTGCTGAGTATGGGAATATTTGTTGAAGATTATTACGCGGAAATAAATATGATTTTTTTCATATTATTACAGACGGATAACGGATACCTTTCGGCGTTTTCAGCTGCCAGTTAGCGGCTGTGCTAGTATACAGGTATTGGAGAAAATACAACAGAAAACAACCACATAATACTAGACACAACGAGAAAATATAATAGATCCAGAGCTTAATTGGCACCCATTAGTAATGAAAAATGAACAAAAAGATTTCATATCATAAAACCATGCATGATGTGGATCTCAAACAAACAGACTTGACTTAACATAAACAAAAAAAGCATCAGAATCTCTAAATGATCTTAAATGACATTGATGGGGTGGGTTCATGGCTACCTGGTTCATTGTAGTAGATATCAATTCAGTGCAACCATGGATGCCACTACGAAGAAACAAACAGAATTGGATTGAGATAAGGAAAAGAGCACACCCCAGCAATATCTACCCCACATTTTGCTGAAGGAATATAAATTGCAATACGAAGCCAATAACAATGGGCTGAAGTAAGGCTCTTGCTATGGAGTATGGCACTTCTCTGCAAATTTCTGAAAATTTATAGGAAGAAAGATGGCAACTGTTGGCACTGCTAAAGCAGCCACTGGCTTCATCGTTCCTGTCAAGAAATCAAGCCATTCTGAGACCATCCCAGATAGCTGATTGTTGCTGGAACAATAAATGTAAGTGAAATGATCAATATTATTTACATTATCTGGTTCCAGGTTCATCGGCATGGGAGGTTCTACTGGTGCTTTGAGGCACCTCAGGCGACCAAAGCGTTGTTGTCACCAACCACGACAACACAAAACCTAAAGCAAAAGTGTTCATCGTATTCACAAACATACTAACACCTGTAGCCATCCAAGTATCTAAAATGACAAGTGTGTATTGAGGTTGCATATCCAATGCATTATCTAGATCTAATAAATCCTTACATTAACACATACATACACTTGAGGTTGATGACTTATCATCTCCATTTTAGCTAATTTTCAAATATACATTTAAAATTTAAACATAATTTGACTTTGGAATTACTTTTGATAAAGCATAGAGTGTCCTGATGTTTCTTTTTAATTCAATAAATTAATGAAAAAAAATGAGATACCATTTTTTTTTTTTACCTGGAGATTATTTAAATATGAGAAAATTATGTATCAAAATAAATAATAAAATATAAAAAGTTTTTATTCTAATATTAGATATGTAGAATTTATGAGATAAAGAACTGCACAAACTTAGATTTATCTTACTTTATGATGTATGTAGAGGGATTAAATTTTTTGAGGTGCAAATATTTCTTAAAGTTTTACACTATAAAATAAAAGAAGTTTCTAGAGAGATTTGATTCCTCTTTGAAAACTTGATAAATCTAAGATTAAGATGAATCTAAGTTGGTTTATTCAAAATTAACTTACAATAAATAACATTTTTTAAAAGTTTTCTTCAATTTAAATGGTTAAAAACAATACATTTAACATTTTTTAACTTTAAATTAATAATTTAAATAACAAAAAAAATTAAAATGAAATTTTTATTTTCCTTATAACAAATATTTAAAAATTTATTATAAAATTAAATTGTTTCTTGAACCAATTAACCTATATATATATATGTGTGTGTGTGTGTGTGTGTGTGTGTTTTAATATTATTGAAAAGAGAATATTCTTATAAAAGCTGAATATATATATATATATATATATAATTTTCATCTTTTATAAGAATAATCTATTTTCACCCCCGGATGGGGTGACACATGGAGTGCACATATCAACAGATGCGGTGGATACTAGGGTAGTTAAGTCCCCTCGCCGCCACCCTCCTCCTCCCCTATCCAGTCTATCTGCCTAGCATTCACTTCCGCCAAGGTTCAGTGCGTTGGGTCTTAATGGAGACTCAGGTTCGACTCCCTAGTATAGGTACAAAGCAGCAAATGTTCATTAATCAAGCACTCATGGCAACCAAAGCCATCAACTCCTCCGTCCTCGTGTTGATTTCGTCTTGCAGGGGGTATTATTTCTGGCATTTGGATTTAGTTAACTTTCTCATTCTGCTTGTTATGCTCTATGCCTGCAATGCCTTAGCATTTTGTCCTTTGTTTCTCTCTCTCACCTCTGGCCACCCCACTGCCTTTTTCATCCTCCCTATGATTTTCCTAGCCATGCCTCGCGAGAAAGGTAAGGACTGGCGCAGGCGAACCTATTACAGCCAATTCGGCAGGCACAAACGTCGGGGACCAACCTCTGTCTCTCTCCCCTTCCAAGTGGTAGCTCGGACTTCTCTCCCTACTTTGATCAGGACTGGTATGAGGCGACTCAACTGGAGCTCTGTCCATCTAACACAGAGCATCTCCATGGAGTTTGTCCGATGGAAGAAGAGATTCCTCCCAGCTGGGAGGAAATTCTACCAAATTTGTCGAAGACCACCTTGGAACAATGGTCGACCACAGGTACCATCATCCCTTTGATTTTTCCAAAGCAAATCGAGATAGGTTGCATGGTTGAAGAGGAAGTCCCTCATTTGATGGAGGATCATGATAAGAATTTTGTCGTTGCTAAGGATGAGGACCCCGTAATAAATTGGGACAAATGTTGGAATGAAGAAGATGCAAAAGAGCATGCTCACCTGGCTCCCGACTCTTGAAAGCTCGTGGAAGACCGCATGGTCTTGATCTTCGATATGCGCAAGGATTTGGAAGAGCAGTTGCATAAATAGCATACCCTCAACTAGCGCTTGGACGTCCTGTACAACTCCCTATCATGTGAGCCTGTGAAAAGTCGGTGCCCGACTTGTTGTCAACCATTTTCCTTCAAAGTCCACCAGGATGGACGCCCGGGTTCGCCTCATGTCTAGTCCCCTTACTGTTTTTTTATTTGGTTTTAGTGTTAAGTCTTTTGTGAAATTCAAACTCTAGTTTTGGTTCATTAGTTGGTCGGGGCACTCAATCGACCGTCTGTTCTGGTTTCCACGCTTGTGGCAGAACATGTGGCAAGTCCCCATGTTTTCTAAGATAGATGTCCTATTTTGGTCTCTGAACAATATTGCCCATGTGTTTTGGCTTCCACTACTGTGGCAGAACAAGTGGCAAGCTCTGGTGTACACTCAGACATGTGTATTTTTTGCTAGCCCAAGGTAATACAATAATTTTTATTTACAAAAAAAAAAAAAAACTCTTTTCAATAACATTAAAACACTGAAAAACCCCGGATGGGGTGCCACGTAGCACATGGTGGCCACGTAACACAGGCCCGAGCCCAGCCATAAATATGGCAGGTTGGCTCCCATCCCCTCTCCATTAATAATGGGAGCTCGCTTTAATTGCTCGTCTAGGGCCGAAGGACAGCTCCCTCGCGTGAGCAAAGTGACGGCAATGAAATTCAATGGATGGAGAGTGATAATAGGAGTAGTCATGTCGCTCCTCCTCGATATCATACAACAATGCACCAGCCTAAACCATTTCACCCTCGACCTGCACCAGGCAAGCAGCTCAGTGATATGCTCCATCCACTGCAGAACCTTTTGCAAGACAACCATCTGCATTACTTCCTCGATACCATGGGAGAGAGGCAGGCCGCGTCGCGGCCCTGCCTGGCATAGTTTTTTCGCACGCCAAAGGAGGTTGCGATTGCTAGAACATGCACTCTCCATAGCCTGCACTCAGCGCTCTCAGGCAGCCCGCAGAGGAGGGATGGTCAGCTCGCCTCCAATGGCTTACGTGGAGGAAATAATCCTGAAGGAACCCATATAGATCCCTCCGGAGTCCCTTCTCTTCACTGTGCCGGAGAATTGGCAACCCCCAAGCAATTTTTCTGCGGAAGACACTACACCAGCCATCACGGCTCACAATTGCACCAACACCATAGAGGAGGGGGTAGAGGAGGTTCACATCTGCATCGTGGAGGAGGAATTCTCGGAGGAATTCCTCCACCTTGCCTCTCAGGACGCCCTACTTCCAGTAGACTACGAATTATCTAGTGCCACAGCAAAGGACGGGGAACACAGGAAGGAGAAGGATGCACAGGGATGGAGCAAAGGAAAGGAGCATAGGGATGGGGCACAGGTCAGAATGTCGGTTGCTACAAGCGAGGCTTTGGAGGGTCCAGGTGGCACGATGGTGGAAGGTGGCGAGGTCTTTGCGCTACCTCCTATATCGATTGTACTGAAACCATGGCATGCCCCCCCACCCTTCTTCCACCCAAAACAATTGGAATTGGTGTTTGATCTGCGGAGCCAGATGGCAGATCAAATCTATTGTGGCACACTCATGCACCAACGCATCGATATGTCGTATGAAGCATTCTCCAACACACCACTGGGGAAAAAATGCCTAACGTGTGCAAGACCATTTGTCCTGCCGACTCAGAGTGGACCACACAACAGAGACCCTGGCGAAGCTACTTCTGATGCTAACGGGTAATTACATGGTCTGGAGTTATTTCTGGTTCTGGTTAGATGTCAGTCTTAACTCTTTCTGGTTCAGTTCCAAGTCCAGTCTAGTTTGCATTCCAGTTTTATTGTTTAATGTAAAGACTATAGGCCACGACCTGCCCTTGTTTCCTTTTGGCAAGGCAGATGGTGGACCGCCTTTTTTTGACATAGATATCCCAAGTTGTCTCGGTTTCCGCTAATTCAACGGAACAGTTGACAGCCTAGCGACAGGTGTTTGTTTTGTATGGATAAACTATAATAGGATCTACCTCTCTCTTTTTATTTACAAAAAAAAAAACATTAAAACAATGAAAGATTGTTATTAGTTTGAAAGTACAATTTAAAGCAATTCATCTATAATAAATATATATATATATATATATAATTTTCAGCTTTTTTAAGAATAACATCTTTTTAATAACATTAAAATGTTATTAAAACACTGAAGGATTGCTATTATTTTGAAAGTAGGATTTAAGGCAATTCATCTAATATGTAGGGTATATTACAAGCTTATGTTATACATGAGGTAAAATAATTTGAAAATAAAAATCAAATGTGAAAAATAGTTATCTCATATTAATATTAAAACATGGTTATATCTAATTTATAATAATTAGAAAGCTAATTTAAATAGGTTATTTGTACAAATATTTAAAGGTTTAAATTAAAGAGATTAACAATACATCGCAAAAATATATTTTGGTATGTTCAAAGCATAAATAACAAGTGGTGTATGGCAGCGTAGTCCCTGCTAGGTTGGAATGGGAATAAATGCACTACTACGGCGGGATTGAGTACAGACATGTGGGAAGCAAGTTGAAGTACATGTGGTATCCATGCAGAGGATGACTTTGTGGCAGCATGCCACTGGCCAGTCACAAGATATTTGGCTTGTAGATTTTCTTGGGGTGTATATAGTTTAAACATGGTACTTAGAAAACTTTTGTCTAAATGATTTGCAACAAAGGTTCCTGGGGAAAAGGACCAAGAAGCATAGACAAAAAACATTCAAATACAATAGAATATTAAACAAAGGTTGGATCTGTTCCATATTTCTGAAGCATACACACTAAACATTCAAACAAAATAGAATATTAATAATGTGTTGCAACAAAGGTTCATGTTTTCTTTGAAATCTATCAAAAATCTGGAATCTGTTCCATATTTCTGAAGCATAGACATTAAAAATTCAAATACAATAGAATAGGCATAAAAGTAAAATACATTAAAGTAAAATTAAATGAAATGCTTCCAAGATCTTTCAAAGTATTTGAAGATGAGTAGGCATGAAAATGTTGCAGATAACAACACTAAAAATAACTTCGAAGTATGTGTGTATCGTATACAATTTTTTTGATAGTACAAGAAAGATTTAACATTTAAAAAAGTGTTATGATGTTGGTCTTTGAATGTCTTGCAACAAAGGTTCCTGGACACAAAAAATTTAGCAATATTTCTGGAATCTGTTCCATATTTTTGTTTATGTTCCAAACATTCAAACACAATAGAATATTAATAATGTCTTGCAACAAAGGTTCATTTTTCTTTGAAATTTATCAAAGTTCCATATTTCTGAAGCATACATAATAAACATTCAAATACAATGGAATACTAATAATGTCTTGCAACAAAGGTTCCTGGACACAAAAAATTTAGCATTCCCGAATTAGTTTTCTTTGAAATTTATCAAAAATTAATAATGTTTGTTACATATTTCTGAAATCTGTTCCATGTTTCTGGAAATTTAAATGTGTTTTTCATATAGACTGGGATTGGGGCTCTCGCAGACCATAAAAATAAATAAGTACAAGAATTAGGAATGTCGAAAGAAGAAGTGTGCGACAGTAGAGAGGAAGACCTGAAAAGAAGAAATTGGAAGTTATGAGTGTTTGGTTAGAGTTTTCTATTTAAAGAGGTACAATAAATGGATTGATAAAGAAAACAAGATGACATTAGTATAGACTTACTATGAAGCTGATGCATTTTTGTTGTGGTCGTCGACGGTCATTGGAATCGTGTCAACCGGTTGTTGCCCTTCCTCGATGAGGTTGTCCATTCTCCGTTGGAACCATTCTTCAATGTAGCTTCTCATGGGGGGCACATTGATTTCATCCTGGATTTCTATGTCGAAAATGTTGTTTTCTAATTTCCTTAGATCCATTGAAATACTATGCAGATTGTTGTGCACTTTAATTGTCTAAATAAATAGATAATTAAGGTGTTCAATATGAATTGTCAAACCCAAGGAAGTTTTGTTATTGTAAGATAATTGTGCACAGTTTATGTTAGATTATGAAAGCAAACACTAATCAAGTTGCATTAAGGTAAACTAAGACTAAAATAAACAGAATTGAAAAGCTGAACACTAACACAAGTTGCTGACACAGCTGGAGTTCTAATCTATTGTTGCAGAATTGAAGTCACACTTGCATAATTGAAATCTAATTTCCAAGAGTAGAATTTGATGAGTGTATAAGAATCATGGATTATCTAATCTACTCTAATTTTCTATCTTACTCTTGCAGAAGGAAGTTCTGTGCTAATTGTTGAAAGGAAGTCTACTTAATTGCAGAAAGGGGACTCACACTTCTATTTACTTTTGCTTGGAAACAGAGATTTAATCTAATGCAGAAAAAGGAATTAACTTTCAAAGCAATTCTCCAGCAGTATACAACAATTGATTCTAACTCTCATGAGACACACTGATGCGCATTAACAGAAAGGGACTTAACTGTAACAGCAAATGTATTCTAGCAATGCATAAACAAATAAATCACACAATTGTAAACAATCAAAGCAGTTAATCTAAAACTCACAACAGAGGGAGTCTGTGAGGAAAGTGGGCCCTTTCCTTCTCACTGAATCCACTCGAAAAGACTACAGTATGTTGGAGAAACTTAAATCACTTCTTTATTAAATCGCCAAAATGTTCAGATACAAAATGCTTCACTTTACTCTTTATTCCACAACTAATCTCTCCTACCTAATGGTTACAAAAGATCTGTTATTTAAAGACAAAGACATTCAGTTGAAACGGACTCAGAACAGCCTTGAGAATCAGAGATTCTCAAGCTATTTGTATGATATAAAAGATCTGTTATCATCACAAAATCTGGAAATGATCTTGATCAGCAGTGTGAGCCAAAACGTGTAACATCCTTGAGGATCCGTCTTTAGGATACGGATTTGAATGATATACTAGCTTCCAGGATCAGTGGGAATATGTTGCAGCAGTTGTAATAGCTTCCGAGAAAGGTGCGCAATTGTTGTAGTCATGTAACAGCATGCAAAACGGGCGCACAGTTGTAACAGCTGGTGTAACAGCAACGATCTTTCTTCAAGACTTGGTTGTTTTTCTTTAATCTACACATTTTGATCATTAGTTGAGCACTCATGAGTAAAATATGAGAAACTCTACCAATCAAACATGTTAAGTAAATAAGAATACAAAATCAAGATCAATGATTCATACCATGGGAAAAAGGTCTTAGCAAACATGATATTAGGCATTTTAGCATAGAAATGATAAGGTTGAATGAGCAAAAGATATAGTGAAAAGGGGACATTTCTGGATCCTAACATGCCCCCCAACTGAAGACATTGCATGTCCTCGTGCAATCCACATTCAATCCTTACTCTGAATCTGAGTCAGGGAAGTGACTCCTCCAGTGCAAATTGCTAAGACCAATTACTAAGTACCAGTATGGGAAAAAGCAATCAAATCACCTGTGTGTACCCCAACATTTGTTGTTTCAAAAATCTGTCTGAGTTTCTTTGTCTTCAAGAACAGAATCAGTTTGAGTAGCTTGAGTTACAACTTGTAAGTGTAACAGAGGTTCTTGTGTAAAAGATGTTAGTAAACCAGCAGCTACTCTATTACCTTGAGATCTCTTCTGCCTTATTGGTTCTTGTGGAGCAATAAGGTCATATTTTGTCTTGACTGAGAGATTGGTTGGTTCTTCAGCATGACCAGTGACTGGTACTTTCACTATTTTATACCTTGTCTGAAAGTAAATATTACCACATTCATAGCACATGTGCTCTCTATTTTTATTCATAACAGTTGTTGTCTGTGCTAATATATCCAAAGTTGACTCCTCTGGGTTTCTCTGTCGAGCAACCTGCAATTCCTTCTTTAGGGAATCCAACTCTACTTTGAGATGGTCATTTTCCTTCATCAGTTCAGAAATCCTGGAATTTTTTGTACCATGTATCTTCTTCTCAATTTGAGCAAACCGCTGAGCAAGTGGCACATCGTCATTATTCTCTATATTTTGTGTAACTGGTTCTTGTGTAACAGCTAATTCTGGCATGACTGGTTCTTGTGGGACAGTCTCTTCCTGAGCAGATGGTTCTTGTGTAATAGTTAATTCTGGCATGATTGGTTCTTGTGGGACAGTCTCTTCCTAGGTAGTTGGTTCTTGTGTAACAACTAATTCTGGCATGACTGGTTCTTGTGGGACAATCTCTTCCTGGGCAGTTGGTTCTTGTGTAACAGCTAAGTTCTAGGAAGAGGTTGGTTCTTCTGTCACCATCATGTTGTTGGAAGGGATTGGTTCTTGTGTAACAGTCACTTCTTTAACAACGGAGGATAATGGACGAAGAATGGGTATTGCATGTTACATATTCCTCCATCAAATTGTTGCTCCAGTAGACCTCATTGCCCTAGTTCTCCTCCTAAGTAATGTAGAGACAAAAGCAAGGGATTTCCTTTTCTTTTCTTTAGGAGAAGGAGGGCATTCTTCAACAACCAGACAAGAAGGAAAAAATTCAATGCTGGGGTTTTGTATAATCTGTACTTCGTCACTCAACGAGTGATGCACAGAATCATCAAGTGGAGCCGATGATTTTGTTGCAATTCATTTACATTTAGCCTGCAGTGACAAAATGGTTTCTCGAAATTCCTTGCACAAGGTAAAACCCGGGATACGTATCTTCATAAAATCAATTAGCCGCTCACTCAGGTTTGTATCATTGATGTCAAAATCTGGCAGGGTCTGAGCATCAGCAGAATCAGGACACTTTGCACAGCAACAGGAGGGTTTTGAGTTGCTTCTGGTTCAACTCTGTCGATGCCTCTCTGAGTGGTGTTAGATTTTCTTCTGGTTTTGAGTCTTCTTCTCTGAGTCGACTTACTAGTAGTTACAGTGGGGGCTTTAATTGTTGTTGCAGGTGAGGGCTAAGGCTCATGACTTGGTCCAGGAATTGGGTTTTCAACTGCTGGCTCAATCACAACTACAAGCAGAGGGTTTAGTTGTTCTGGTTCGGCCATAACAGCAGGCACATGATTTGGTTGTTCTTCCACTTCAGGTAATGGGTCATTAGGAATTCTCATTCCTCTACGAATCAACAACCCTATCAGTCTATGATTGGAAATACAATTCTTGGGATGCTTTGATCTCTTGACAAAGTGAGCCATATTATGCAAGGAATGAAGAAGGTAATAAGGGATGTTTATTAGCTTCTGATGTCTTAAATGTGACAATAGGATAAAATCAGAAAAATAAACTACTTGATATCTTCCCTCGCATGTAATGTACCTTTTTAGAAATTATGATACTTTCCCCCATAGTATGGGTAAGGAACTTACATCTACACCTCAGCCCTTGGTCTGAACTTGCTCATCGTCCACGAGAAAACCCTTATGTGCTTCGGGAAGATGTGCCTTTCTGCTAAACCACCTTTCTCTTATGGTCGGCAACCCTGTCACAGCAGCCACGGTTTCCTCTGTCACTGGAATCCTCACCCCGTGCACCATTGAATACCCTTCTGTGAGATTTTGACTGGACTTTAATACCTCTGCTTCATTAAAACCCTGCAGCTTCTTAAAATAAGAAATCCATCCAGCCTGCAGAAATTTTTGGTAAACATCTGGGTATAGCAGCAATGCATCCAGATTTTCTGGTTCATACCTCACAGTTGATCCTCCCATGACGTCGTTTTAGATTCTAAACAATCACAAAGGAGGAGAAACCAGCACCTAAACCAGAGACACAACAAATTCAAACGTAGATTGCATAAAGAACATAGTGTCTCAGCGAACAAATAAGCATGGTTGAAAGGTGGCGGAGGTGAATATAAAATGGGATTTTGACGGCGTAGATTTTCTTCCCCCCCCCCCCAACTAATCTGATTGGCTCATGGTGCAACGAATTTAGGACAGTCGGCAGGTAAGCATTAAAGCTTGCTTCCATATCTACATCACTTTGACACATAGGATTAGTAACGTACCTCATAACTTACCGATCTGTCGGAATAAACGCACTATCCAACCGCCATCTGATCCGTGTGGAATAACTATAATGGTGAGAGATGGCTCTTGAACATGAGAAATGATTATATGACAAGTGGAGCATAGGTGGTGAGAGATGGCTCTTGAACA
The DNA here is from genome assembly GCA_009831015.1 of Picea engelmannii. Taxonomy (NCBI): domain Eukaryota; kingdom Viridiplantae; phylum Streptophyta; class Pinopsida; order Pinales; family Pinaceae; genus Picea; species Picea engelmannii. Next base: position 763,538 of record ML777789.1, read on the forward strand.
TGAGAAATGATTATATGACAAGTGGAGCATAGGTGGAGTCCTTTCTTTGGATGAACAGCTGGAAATCTGCAGATGTGGAGTCAAGTAATGATGAAGTGGCATTGTCTGTCAAAGAGAGCATGAAGTCATTTGGAAAATGGTGGAAATCTTCACAAAAACACAGTGGAAATGACAAAACAACAGTGTTTCAGCATGGAAAGATAGCCGAGTGGGAAAGATTAATGGAGTATCAACATGGAAAAATGGCAGAAATATGAAAAATGGATCAAGCGACATGTAAAATAGCGAAAAGGAATAACAGCGGTAGGTGTATCAGCATGTATTTTGGCTAGAATGGTGGAATTAGGTGTAGCAGCATATAAATCGACAAAATTGTCGGAAAAGAGTGTGTAGTGGCCATATAAATTAAACATCCATTAATTCTACTAACATAACAGTAAAGTTCAATAATTCCTCTATATTGAGCAAATTAGTAAAATTCAAAAATTTCTTTCATTGAGCACATTCGCAGCACATTTGCATATAGATTTATCCAAAAATAATAAAATTTTATAGCAAAATAAAACAAATACACAATTTTAAATACCTGGGTCTGATGCTAAACCTTTGGTTGTTCGCTTGCCTTGTTGACCGTTGTTGCACTATGTAAACACTGCCAAAAACCTAGTTCCACCCTGCCAACTAGGTAACTTCCTAGATCCAGGATATCCATATGATATCCTGGCCCCCGTGCCCAAAACCTCCAGGAACCCGGTGCCTGTACTGAACCTTCCTGACTACAGAACTCAACTCTCCTCCCTGCCAATCCAAGAGAGCCCCCAAAAATCAATCCCCCCATCCCCTGTAGAATGCCCCTCTCGTCAACCTCCTTCCCCTCCCTATTCCTCCTTCACCGACTCATGCATTTACTTCCTTACCTACTCCTCGTTAATGCCCCTTATCCTTTCCTTTATTATTTCATCCTCTCGTAATTAATAAGTTATCCCTTTTCGTG
>ML777789.1:780302-841257 GCA_009831015.1 Picea engelmannii
AATATCTGGAATATAACAAATTAAACTAAATCCCAAATGTGTTTACAAAGTACTTCAGGAGCTACTGTGGGAGACCATTAAAAGCTGCAGAATTTAGTTAAACTTACTTGACTTTAGCCATAACAGAAGTGTTTTTTTTTTAATCTTCTGGGACAAGTAAAAGAAACCACTTATATATCACTGAAGCAAGGAAATTATAGGCAAGACGATACGTCAGCAAAATTTTCAATCTGATTCTCGGAGCCTAGAAGAAATAAGCAATCCAAAATGTCCTAAAACCTATCACCAGTAAAATTATCATATACTTCCAGACAATATTCCAAAAACAAATCTATCTTAGCTTTATCTACCTTAAACGTATTCATTAATATCCCCAAAATAACCCAATTATATCTATTGTCGTTACAGATCGTACTCACAGATTTAAAACCTTTTTTCAGGAACCTTGAAACTTGATGTCTAGGAGCCCAAATATACGAAACTGTTAGATCATGAGTCTTCCTGAATATAACAAGAAAAAACAGAAACTGCAGTCTGAAATAGTAAACTAGAGGAGAACAATGTCTCAGAACTAGCGAGAGAGCCACGATTCACGTACTCCATCAATTCAAGGGTTTCACGCGGCAATGGTGATCCGTTTCTTCTGCTTCACCATGCTCATTCATGTGGTTGTAGCCGCCGGTGGTAAGTTTGAACCCCTCCTCATGCTCAGGTTCTTCATTTTGTATCCTTGTTACCCCTGTGGAGTCAATTTTATGTACATAATCTAATAATTTTGTGTAAAGATAGAGCATTTGAGAGTGCCTGGAAATCTCAGTATTTCAGCTCTAACCATATAGAGTTAACAAGAATATCATGGAAAAATTTGAAATTCAACATTAATTGTATCCGATGCTATGTGAATTATTTTCATAGCTTCCAATTCTGTGTTTCCTTAAATTGAATTGAATGTATTTTACAAAATGACGTAGAAATCTCCGAAACTTCATAGTAATTGTTGAAACTGCCACATCATGTAGCTACAGACTGCCTTCGATGGCTGAATATAAACAAAATAATTTAGCGTTGGTTAAGAGAAAGGAATTGGCAAGCAGATAATGTTGACAGCACCGTCTCTAATTAAACACTCCAACGAACTGCTAATGAATAAACTTACTTGGAACCCCATGCAACTCCTGACGCCGGAACTCCATGTATTTTCTCAAAAGAAAGATTTTCCATCTCTTCCACTATTTTAAATAGAAATCTATAACTTGGCTGGGGCCACATACTCACCTAAGCACAACGTTCTCGTGCCTTAGTCATAATCCCCTACAAATACTTGGAGGACATCGAAGACTCTTCTTTTGGCCACCTTTTAATTTTGTTAGGTCCATCCACACTCTCGTGGTTGCTCCCTAAAACAGCACATTGCTGTCAGTAGAGGCAACCCAGTTTATTTAATTGAAAATATTATTCTTGAGTAGGTTTGCAACCCTTATCCAGCAATCTTAGGCAAGCATTTACTATGCATCCCTTTTGTCTTTGACTTGTTGGTTGATTTCGATGGCATTAATTTGTGCTTGCAAATAATGTTTGAATGTCACTTGAAACAACTTGAATACTACTCTTTTTCTCTTCAAGTAGAGCGGTTATAAAGCTGCATTGAACCACTATTGCAGGTTGTGCTATCTGGCAGAATTCAGATGTAACAACCCTAGTAGCATTCATATTTCGCTTGTTTTACTTTGGTAAATTTGTTTTTACATTTTCAATATGTATTTCTTTTATATTTATATTTGTGTTAAAATTTATGTGTTTGGTTTGCAGGTTAGGCGGAGCTGGAGTTGGAGCTGGGAACATGGCCCTTAAGGCCCAAATTTATATTTACCCTAATACATTTATTTAGGGATTTACTATAATTAAATAGGAGTGTTTATTTAAATTTATGGGTGGGTAGGTAGGCCCTTGGTTCCATATTTTGAACCAGGGCTCTGATACCATGTGTAGTGGCCATATAAATTAAACATCCATTAATTCTACTAACATAACAGTAAAGTTCAATAATTCCTCTATATTGAGCAAATTAGTAAAATTCAAAAATTTCTTTAATTGAGCACATTCGCAGCACATTCGCATATAGATTTATCCACAAATAATAAAAAATTATAGCAAAATAAAACAAATACACAATTTTAAATACCTCGGTCTGATGCTAAACCTCCGGTTGTTTGCTTGCCTTGTTGAACGCTGCTGCACTGTGTAAACACTACCCAAAACCTAGTTCCACCCTGCCAACTAGGTAACTTCCTAGCTCCAGGATATCATATGGATATCCTGGCCCCCGTTACCAAAACCTCCAGCAACCCGGTGCCTGTACTGAACCTTCCTGACTACAGAACTCCACTCTCCTCCCTGCCAATCCAAGAGAGCCCCCAAAAATCAATCCCCCCATCCCCCGTAGAATTCCCCTCTCGTCAACCTCCTTCCCCTCCCTATTCCTCCTTCACCGACTCATGCATTTACTTCCTTACCTACTCCTCGTTAATGCCCCTTATCCTTTCCTTTATTATTTCATCCTCTCGTAATTAATAAGTTATCCCTTTTCGTGTACGTAACCTTTTAATTTAAACAATATAACTTATTAATCTATTAAATTTAATACTCATGTTATTAAATGTAATAGGTAGTTAATTAATCAAATTGCAACCATTAATTAATTAATAATTATTTAATTAGTATTATTATACCTATCCTGTTTAATTAATACCATATTAAGATGATTAATCCCCTAATTAATTTTTACTTAATGATCCTTAAACATTTGTTCAACTAGGGTTGTTACAGAGTGTAACATCATGTAAGACAAAATAGTCGGGAAAATGGTGTAACATCATGTAAAATGACCATTTTGTCGGAAAGAGGTGTAACAGCATGTAAAATGACCATTTTATCGGAAAGAGGTGTAACAGCATGTAACCCGGCTGAACACAGAATCCCTTGGTTTTTAGGAAGTTTTTCAAACTTCCAAAAACTAATCATTTGGCTCCTTTCGGTATAATCTACCTTGTTGTTCATCAATTCATCTGCAAACAAGTAACTACCTGATACCCTTCTAGGCCGAATTTATTAAAGAAACATAAAAAAAAAATTAAGCAAAACAGAAAAATTCAAATTCGTAGAGTTTATTTATATACAAGGTTTTATTGAAAAGCAAAAAGTTCTAAGGTTTAGAAGGGGAAGGAGGAAGCTCTTTTCCCTTTAAAAATTGATAATCTATATCAGTTGTACATCTAGATTTAAATTCTGCCTTGGAAAGTGGACGCTGATACAGGCGCAAGCGATGACCATTTGTAAGTAATTGTGTATTGGATCCATCAATAGTGATCAATCTGACTATCCCATTGGGAAAAACAGTGTCTACCTCGTAAAGTCCCAGCCATCTTGTACGCAACTTACCCTGAAATTCTTTAAAGCGTGAATCATACAACAGAGCCCAATCTCCCTTTTTGAATAACTTCTTCTTGATGACTCAGTCATGCCACTTGGTTCTTTGTTGTTGAATCACTGTGGATTGATGAATAACATCCAAACGCTTTTCATCCAGCTCATTTAGCTGCCGCAGTCTAGCCTTTTGTGCCATAGTCAAGTCTAGATTGACTGTTGATGCAGTTCTTAGGGTCTTGATCTCGAACTCAATGGGAAAAATAGGGCTCTTCCCATATACCAGTTCATAAGGAGAAAAACCAGTTGTGTTCCTCCAAGTGGTTCGATAATCCCATAGAGCTTCATGCAATCTGTCAGAACAATCCCTACGATGTTCCCTCACTGTCTTAGTAAGAATAACTTCTATGACTTTGTTTGTACTTTCCACCTGCCCATTACCTTGGGGATGGTATGGAGAAGTTGTTCTATGAAAAACATGATATTTACTGAGTAGGGCTTCAAACTTATGTGATGTGAAAGGTGGTCCCCCATCAGTTACTAACTCTCTGGGAACTCCAAACCTAACAAAGATATCTTCAAACAAAAATGCTAAGACAGCTTCTTCTGAGGCCCCGATGAGTGCTTTTTCCTCTACTCACTTAGTCATGTAATCTGTGTAGACCAATATGTAGACTTTTTTATTAGAAGGTGGTTTAATGGGACTTACAAAATCTATGGCCCATCTCTCAAAAGGATCTAACACCACTTGAGGTTGGAGAGGCATCTCATCCCTATGATTTGGCTGACCCATTCGTTGGCAACTGTCACAGGCTTGGACATATTTCCTTGCATCTTGAAATATTGTGGGCCAAAAATAGCCCATCCTCAAAATTTTATGCCCAGTCCTTTTATCAGCAAAATGACCCCCACAAGGGCCATCATGGAAAGCTTTAAGCAAATCATAAACTTCATCATCTCTCACACATCTTCTGATTTCTTGATCCAGGCCTATGTAGAAAAGATATCCCCCTATCCAACTATACCGAGCACTCTTCTGAATAATCTTCCTTCTTTCTCGGGGAGATAGATGTGGAGGTACCTTCCCTGCAACCAAATAATTAGCAATGTTTGCATACCAAGGTGAGTGAGCAGATACTGCAAACAAATGTTCATCTGGAAAGGAATCATCTACATGTGAATTATCATCATTTATATTCAATCTTGAGAGAAAATCAGCAACCACATTTTCTTTTCCTGGTCTATCTACTATAGTGATGTCAAATTCTTGTAGTAATAAAAACCATCTTGTTACTCGGGCGTTAGTAATAGGTTTATTCATCAAATATTTAATTGTTGAATGATCAGTATGAATAAAAGTAGAATAACCAATGAGATAATGCCTGAATTTGTTGATAGCATAAACTACTGCCAATAATTCTTTTTCTGTAACTGTATAATTTAACTCAGCAGGAGCCATGTTCTTGTTAATATAGTAGATAGCATAGGGATCTTTGTCCTCATGTTGCCCTAGCACTGCACCAATTGCAGTATCTGAGGCATCTGAAGAAATGTGAAATGGCAGAGCCCAATTGGGCCCTCTCAAAATGGGAGCTGTGGATAATTTCTATTTCAGATCTGCAAAAGACAATTCGCAATTGTCAGTCCAACTAAAGTCAACATCTTTTGTTAATAGAAAAAATAAGGGAGAGGCAAGCTTGGAAATTTTTTTAATGAATCTCCTGTAATATCTAGCATGCCCTAAAAAGCTTGTTACCTCTTTCTGAGTTGATGGAGTTGGAATGTCCAAAATTACTTGGATTTTGGTTGGGTCTACCTGAATTCCTGCATAAGAAATGAAGTGTCCCAGCACCACACCTTCGCTCATCATCATATGACACTTTTCTGTACTTAGAGAAAGATGAGATTGTATACATCTTTTGAGTAATTTTTCCAGATTAGCTAAAGCTTCATCGAAATCAGTACCATAAGGTGTAAATTCATCCATGAATATTTCCATATAGTCATTCACCATATCAGAGAACATACCAATTACAGCTCTCTGGAAAGTGGTTGGTGCATTACACAAGCCAAATGGGAGAACCTTGTAGGCAAATGCACCCCAAGGGCTGGTAAAGGTGGTCTTATCTTGGTCCTGTGGAGCAATTGTTATCTGGTTATAGCCTCTAAATCCATCTAGGAAAGAGAAAAACTTTTTCCCAGATAGGTTGTCTAGAACTTGATCAATAAATGGCAGAGGGAAATGATCCTTCTGTGTGGCCTTATTCAGGGCTCTATAGTCCACACACACTCTCCATTTATTATTATTTTTAGGCACAATAACCAAGGGTGAAGCCCACTCGTTGTCTGATATAGGGTAGATGAATCCTGCATTAAGAAGTTTCTGGAGTTCTTCCTTAACAATCTCTTTAATATTAGGGTTCATTCTCCTTTGGGGTTGGAAAATGGGTCGGCATTCTTCCTTAATGTATATATGGTGGGTGCATAGTTCAGAGGAAATTCCTTTCATATCCATGTAATCTCAGGCAAATGCCTCTTTATGTTCAATCAATAACTTCATCAAACGTCCAGTTTCAGCAGAAGATAAATCAAGATTGATGTTCAGGGTTTTTCCAGGTTTGATTTCTATAGTGATTCTCTTAGAAATGACTTTAGGAAATAATTCAGTTGTTTCAGTATCTGTTGTTACAACTGAATTAACTTGATTTACAACAGTTTCAGAGAACATCTCTGGGCTCACTCCTTCCTGGGCAGTAGGGTCAAATATTCTACTCAATCGGTGGTACGTGTTTTGTGTAACGACAGAGAGGTCACTAATAAAGCTATTGATTAGCTCATCCTCTGTCTCATCTTTGAAACTCAGGGATTTTCCTATGGTTAGCACAGCTAGAGCGCTTTCATCCTCAAGGTCCATCCATAAAGAATTTTTGGGTTCCACACTGGGTGTAGCATGAGGATAAAGGGTAATTTTCTTGGGATCATAACCATCAGAGATGGCCATTGAACCAGATCTACAACCAATGAAAGCATCAGTTGTAGCTAAACATGGTCTTCCTAGAATTAGAGGATGGCCCCCCAGACAGGTTTTAGGTTGCAATAGGACAAAATCAGCAGGATACTCCCATGAATCAATTGAAATAACTAGATCATTGATTACTCCTTCTGGTTTGATAGTAGAACGATCAGCTAATTCTAAAACAGTAGGAGTAGGTCGAACTTGCGTTTTGAGTTGCAGCAATTGTGTCGTCTCTATTGGCATAATGTTAATTGTTGCCCCTAAATCAACTAATACATCGGGAATAAATGTCTGTCCAATTTTGACAGTGACTGTAGGGTTTCCTGGGTCGCCATATTTAATAGGTGGGGTTTTGCCTAACATCAGTTCAGACAATTTTCCCACTATGTGTATTGTGAGGGGGTCCCTAGGTTTCCTTCCAGGATTTTTGATACAGAGGTCTCTCACAGTCTTCACATAAATAGGGACATCCCTAATCGCTTGCAATAGTGGAATTTTAACATGCAGATTTTGCAACTCTCCTAAGAGATTGAAGGATGGTAATTCCACAGTTTTGATAATTTCCAATCTTTCGGGGAATGGGGATTCTGCTAATTCTATGATAGGTTTGTCAATCTCCTCTATATCAGCAGATGGTTTTTCCCCCGATTCCTCGTCTGATTCCGAAGATGGAGCATCTTCAATTATTGGCTCGATTATTCTCCCTGGTCTTAATTTTATCTCATCACAAGGCATAGGGGTAATAGACAGAGCTGGCACATTATGTATATCAATATTCTGAATGGCCTTATTATTTGGATTTGGGTTAGGTTGCACAGGCATATGAGGCCATAAGGGAGGATTGTTCTATGGGGCATTGGGAGGTAACTGCAGTTGTTGTTGCTGGTACTAGGATTGGAACTGTTGTTGATAGGGATTCTATTGGTGAGGGTTTTGATAAGTAAGTTGTTGTTGAGGGCCTCTCCAATATGGGTTCCATTGCCTAGGATGATTATGTTGTTGGGGCATAGGTACCCATGCATTGGGATCCTGATAAGGAGGTGGCATCTGATTTGGAGGGGGGGCATTCATCTGGCCATATTGAAGCTGATTGTTCACATTATTCCAATAATTAAGTGTTGTAGGAGAGAATTGAGGGTTTGTTCCCTGACCTCGTGGCTGCCATTGTATTCTATGTGTTATTAGATAGACAGCCTTTGCTTCCTCATTAGTCGCCTTCATTGATTCTTTTACACCTGGTAGGGAGGGACATTGGTCAGTACCATGATCTAATTCACAAATAAGACATACCTGGACACTGTTCAGTGGGCACTCCCTTAGTGGATGTTTCTTTCTTCATTTTGAACAAAAAATGGATAATGCCTGATCTGATTCTGCTTGTTTCTGTTTGACCTGCAGAGTGTCAATTTGTGAGGCAAAAAAGTTAATCATTTCTGTTTTGAAATCTTCTAACAGATTACCTATTTTTGCTCTTGTTGCCCCTCCATTGGCTGATTTTTGTACCCTTGAAGAAGTGGTATCCCTAGTAGCTGACTTATTCCTTGTAGATCCTCAAGATCATCTCTTACAAAGATTTACAATGTCTTCATAGGATTCCTTAGATATATCTCCCTTGCCAAGCATATTCAACATATCTAACCAATCATCTATAACTCCTTTTAGCAAAATAGTTTTCAATATGTCCTTACTCACATCTGGATGTCTTGACCTTTGTAGATTATATTGGAGTCGCTCCACAAAATCTTCAAGGGTCTCGTCCTCCTTCTGAGACATCTTGAATAGTTCCTCTCTTTCATCCCTCATTCGGCAGTAGTCTTGGTACTTGTTCAGGAAAAGTTGTCTCATTTGTCCCCATGTTGAAATATTCTCTCCTCCAAGTCTCATGAACCATCTTAACGCGTTACCCTTCAATGTAGCTGGAAACAATTTAAGCTTCTACGCAGTGGTAGTGTAGTCATAGCTTCTACACAGAATATCAAATTCAAACAAAAACTCATCTGGATCCTCAGTAGATAATCCATGGAAATTTGGCAGGGCTGAGAGAGGTATGTTCTTCATAGGAGCTATCCCCCGTGTGGGAATATTAGTAATAGGAAAGACCAGGGTAGAGATAGTATTTTCATCATTTCCCTGATCTTCATTAGTCAGTGGATCCTCACGGTGGAACTCTTCTTCATTATCTCCTTGATTTTCCATACGTGCTCTTTCTCTCCAATCAATACGGAAAGTGCCCCATTCTTCTTTAGTGACTATCTGTCCGTTGATCTGATAAACAGCTTCTTCTGGATTTTCCTCGTTCCGAGATACACTTGCTTGATCTTCAATATTCTCCAGTGTTGTGTGCTGACTTGTTGGTGACAAATCTTCAACTTCAGCTTCAGCCCCTGATGAAAATGATGTTTCTAAATGGGGTAGTTCTGATGACTGAGGAATATGTCTTCTTGGAGGATTTGAAGGGCGAAAGATAGATCCCGAAGAAGAATATGCTCTAGCTATAATCTCATCAACAAAGGTTGGAATTCCCAGTGCAGGATTCCTTCCACCACGTCCTCTAGTACCTGTAGGGTTAGTATTTTTTGGGATACGTCCTCTTGTTCCTCGATTCATGTAGACTACTCATTCCTAAGAAAAGAAAACTAATGTGCTTACAAGAATCTATAATTATCTTCCCCAACAACAGTGCCAAAATGATGTGCACTTTAATTGTCTAAACAAATAGATAATTAAGGTGTTCAATATGAATTGTCAAACCCAGGGAAGTTTTGTTATTGTAAGGTAATTGTGCACAGTCTATGCTAGATTATGAAATCAAACACTAATCAAGTTGTAGTAAGGTAAACTAACACTAAAAGAAACAGAATTGAAAAGTTGAACACTAACACAAGTCGTTGACACAGTTGGAGTTCTAATCTATTGTTGCATAATTGAAGTCACACTTGCATAATTGAAATCTAATTTCCAGGAGAAGAATTTGATGAGTGTATAAGAATCCTGGATTATCTAATCTACTCTAATTTCCTATCTTACTCTTGCAGAAGGAAGTTTTGTGCTAATTGTTGAAAGGAAGTCTACTTAATTGCAGAAAGGGGATTCACACTTCTATTTACTTTTGCTTGGAAACAGAGATTTAATCTAATGCAGAAAAAGGAATTAACTTTCAAAGCAATTCTCCAGCAGTATACAACAATTGATTCTAACTCTCATGAGACACACTGATGCGCATTAACAGAAAGGGACTGAACTGTAACAACAAATGTATTCTAGCAATGCATAAACAAATAAATCACACAATTGTAAACAATCAAAGCAGTTAATCTAAAACTCACAACAGAGGGAAGTCTGTGAGGAAGATGGGCCCTTTCCTTCTCACCGAATCCACTCGAAAAGACTACAGTAGGTTGGAGAAACTCAAATCACTTCTTTATTAAATCGCCAAAATGTTAAGATACAAAATGCGTCACTTTACTCTCTATTCCATAGCTAATCTCTCCTACCTAATGGTTACAAAAGCTCTGTTAATTAAAGACAGGGACATTCAGTTGAAACAGACTCAGAACAACCTTGAGAATCATAGATTCTCAAGCTGTTTGTATGATATAAAAGGTCTGTTATCATCACAAAATCTGGAAATGATCTTGATCACCAGCGTGAGCCAAAGCGTGTAACAACTTTGAGGATCCGTCTTTAGGATACGGATTTGAATGATATACCAGCTTCCAGGATCAGTGGGAATCTGTTGTAGCAATTGTAATAGCTTCCAAGAAAGGTGCGCAATTGTTGTAGTCATGTAACAGCATGCAGAACGGGCGCACAGCTGTAACAGCTGGTGTAACAGCAACGATCTTTCTTCAAGACTTGGTTGTTTTTCTTTAATCTACACATTTTGATCATTAGTTGAGCACTCATGGGTAAAATATGAGAAACGCTATCAATCAAACATGTTAAGTAAATAAGAATACAAAAGCAAGATCAATGATTCATACCTTGGGAAAAAGGTCTTAGCAAACATGATATTAGGCATTTTAGCATAGAAATGATAAGGTTGAATGAGCAAAAGAAATAGTGAAAAAGGGACATTCCCGGATCCTAATAGACTTTGTTCAATTTCTTCATTGTGTGTCGAATAGTCCAATACCCACCTCTCGAGCTCATCTACATGATACTCCAGGATGTCGTAAAACGTTCGAAAGACAACCCCTTAAAAATATCAAGTTGTTCATTGAAGGCTTTTTTGGTCATTGACAAGGATTTGAGAATTAAGTTTGGGTCTTGAACCTCGTTGGTACTTCCGGCAAAGTCTATTTGGATCAGGTTTGTGAATAATTCTTCGTTTTCTAATATGGCTTGTTTACATGATTTGACAATGACCTTCGGGTTCTTAACATTCTTTTTCCAGCATGCTTTTAATTTTGGTCCACTTTGGGGAGGGGAGATTCTCTTGTCTTATTTTCAAATACGAGGTGTTGATGGCATGGTTGGAAAAAGGGGTCAACACTTGTTCACAGAAATGTTGATCATTTTTTAAATTTGCCTGCAAATGTTCGTACAAATCATTTGCCCTCTTTCGGAAGGAATCTATAAATTGTGATGTTTCCCATGGTTCAGTAACTAGCTGCATTCTTTTCTTTATGTTATTCTCTACAAGGGATCTAGACGATGCAAGGAGGGTGGAGGATACTTTTATCTTGGCTGCAGTGGTAGCAAGCACGTCTTTTGCTAAAGGACTGGCAAACTATGGGGTAGCAATGAAAGCCTCCTCAAATTCCTTGACACGGTCTTTCAGTCTGGCATTCTTCGCTTCAATTCCTCCAATGTAATCATCAAGAGCATCACCGGTTACGTGGTGAAATAGGGAGATTTGGGATGGCCGCATTTTACTAAAGTTAATCTCTGTGCGAGATTTGTCTTTCCTATTAGTTACATCTCTCTTTTCAATGACCATATTTTTAGATTGGTTGTCAAAAACAACGCTCTGGAATACGAAGGATTCATCTTCGTCAAAAATGTCGGTCTCAGTTATTTCCATTGCGAACATACCAACTTTGTGCATGTGCTCAGTTTCAATTTCAAGTTACATCTGTTCACTTTCAATTTCGGGTTCATCCGCCTGCCCTATAATTTTTTTTCTCTTCTTCGTCAGTGGAACTTTGTGACAACTGTCAATTTTTGTGCGAGGAGGGTTCTTATCTCCTCCTCCATTTGAAGATTTTTGGGTTGCTTTCTTACTAGGGTGGGTCGTTGAAGCAATGCTTCATGATGTCATTCTCTTGAGAGTGTTGGCGGGGGATTGGGCACTCTTCTCACCGGATACTTTTCCCTGATGTCTGTACAATTCAGTCGCGCTTTGCAATGTCTCTACGTCGCAAACACCAGAAGCAGAATTGTTGTCGTCATTGTCCTTGTCTTCGGTCAGGCATCTATGGATAAAAGAGTTTTCAAAGCCAACTTCTAGTAAATGTTCTCGAAAAATCCCATTAGGGTCGAACCCTTTTAGCCTTTCAGCATATGTTAGGTTCAAGTTCTTGAAATGGCCTGTGAATTCATCAATCTTGTTGACGTTTCTGCGCACGAAGTCTCCAACTTTCCAGGGTAGAGGAATGACCAGTTTTTTTTTCTTGTCATGGAAAAAATGCAACCAATGGTTGTATTGCCTTGCTATTTCTGCAACAAACATCTTATTCATGGTGTGGCATGGAAGGAAAGAAGGATTTTCCTTGGAGCCAAAGACCATTAGTACACTGTGATTTTCCTTTTGTTCAAGTTTTCCCTTCTTGTTCAAAAACTTGGTTGCCTGGCCAGACATCCACGGAGCATCCTTCCCTAACAATAAATCTTTGAAAACTTAGACAAAGTCATTAAAAACTTCATAAAAACAATGGGATGCCTTGTGCCTCCATAGGGCCTGGTACCAGGATGTTACTGGGTCGAATCCAGAGTTTATTTTCTTGGAAAGAGATAGTTTTGGAAACAGACAACAATGCACTATTGTGAAAATCAAGTAGGATGACATATAAAATTTATTCGATTATTTGGATCGTGACAACTGGGAACAGATTTCAATGGAAATTAGCTTCCCCCAATCGAAAATGAATTGTTCCTTGACTGTGAAGTACAAAATAAATATAATTATATGGGAAATGTTTATCGTGGATGCATGTCCTGTTATTCTTGTAAACAGCCAAGCGATTTCCCGAAATGGATTTCTAAAGGAACTTACCTGCAACTTTGTGATATCTTCAGAAACTGTTGTCGGGTCTTCGAGGAACTCGACTAAGATGTCCAACCCGTTATCATGTTTTTCTAGGAATTGCTTGCAGTCTTGTCCTCTGAAGGTCAATGTTGGCTCCGACAATTTTAACATCTTGCGGAAGACCTGAGGTGAAAAAGAAACAGGAGAATGGTTGCGCAGTGCAATAATTCTTTGGTTTGGAATATATTTTTCGGTGCACCAAGAGACTACCTCCTTACAGTCAAAAACCTCTAGGACGTAGCCTGCATGAGCGATTCCAGAGGTCCAAATCACTTCGTTCTGGGCGGAACGGGATGAATAGTAAAAGTATGCTCTGGACCACCGGAAGTTCTGGTCCTGATGTTCGAAGATATTTACTGTATCTCCACAAAATTGTTGTCGACCTACTGCCATAAGTTTACAAGAACGTTTGTTTTCTCCAGACGATGAATGAAATGAAAATTTGGAAGGGATAATATAACGTTGCGTAAATCTTGGTCCAATGAGTGTGAATGGGAAATCTCCTCGAGACTTTTGCTCATTAATGACAAATTCGACGGTTGTTGTGTGATGCGATGTTAACATTAAAGACTAGTAACTGCACACATAGAAGTGCGAACATGGCAGATACGACAATGAGCGATTAAGCATTGTAGATTTCTTGAACGGGCCAATGCGACGACCCGTGTTTGAGATGAACAATCGAAAGGGACAATATAAATCTCCGTAGATCTTGGTTTAATGTGTATTAATGGGAGATCTCCTCGAGCATTTCGCTCATTAATGACAATGTTGACAGTTCCTACATGGTGAGTTGTTAGCATGAAAGGTTTCTAATTCCATATTAAGAAAGAAGTTCGGAGGTCGTGGGGATGGGAAAGAGTAGTTAAGGAGTATCTAATTATGGAAAGCGGTTGGGTGGGCTTCAAAATAGGGTTACAAGGTACAATTGTTCAAGGTGAGGGCACCAGGGTCAAATTGTATGTCTCGGAACTTTTTGAGTGCAATATGCGTAACACCGAAGAGGGTATGATAGGACAGTCCAGAGGGCAATTTGTATATAGCGGAAGTCCAGGTAATGTTTGCAGGACACGGAACAATGGAGGTGCAAACGTGAGCTCTCCTATCCGAGAACCCACAATCAAAAAAAGTGGCTTAAGTATGGAATAGAGAAACAGCTGGGCGGCTTCGTTTTCGCTAATATATTGAAACTTGTAATATATATCCCATAAATAGAAAATAAGAGAAGATAAATTAATTTAAATTCGACGAGTCGAGCTTTAATTAAATTTCACTGTCTCGTCTATGCTTTTGCTTTTTAATGGCGGTCAGTACAAATGTTGCATGATGAATTATTGGCAGTAAACCTTGGTCGGGCACAGTAAACAACGCCTAAGAATTGGGGATTTTGTGAACCCGCCAACACGAGGAACCGCGAAAGATATTCCATGAAATGGGCAAGTATGGAAAGCTGTCGAACGGGCCTTAGAATCAGGGCAATAATGGTTCCCCAAGAGACGTGACTTCTCGAAGGTCAAATTGTATGGTTTGGGACTTGAATGCAAAATGTGTAGCATGAAAGAGAGGATGGTCATTAATGACATGTTTAAGGTTCATGCACAACGAAGTTCTAGCATTAAAGCTTACCAATTGCATTTCCAAAGAGAAGTAGGAAGGTGGCGGGGACACGGAACAACAAGTAAGGAATGGCTAATTATCGAAAGTGGTTGGTGATGCTTCAAAATAGGGCTACAAGATACATATAGTAGAGGTGAGGGCCCAAGGGTCAAATTGTATCTCTCGGGCATGATGATGCTTTCCTGTGGACAAACTGTATATCGTGGAACTTCGGGTACTGCTTTCTAGTCATGGAACATTGGAAACACAATCCTAAGACCGCCAGTCCGGGAACCCGCAATCGAAAAAATGTCTAAGTATGAAACAGGGATACACAGTAAATGTACAATGTCATGGAAATACAACCAACTTGGGGCTAAGTATTGAAAGGAACGGTGGACGGTTGGGCTCGTGACGGGGCATTCCAGCGGACAAATTGTATATCGCGGAACTACGGGCACTGTTTGCAAGTTGCGGCATATTCCAAACACAATTTTGAGGCCGTCAATCTGGGAACCCGCAATCGAAAAAGTGTCCAAGTATGGAATAGGGAAACGCTGGCCCGGACTTGTTTTCGCTAATATATTGAAATTTTACCTGGAAAGATATTCTTTACATGTTTCTTAACAAGTTCTGTAGGGATGGTTAGTCCTTGAGACTTCGGCTTATTAATGACAATTCTTACGGTTGTTGCATGATGGCGTTTTAGTATTAAACCTTTGGTGTTGCATATTTGGAAAGAAGTACGAGGATGGCCGAAAGAGGAAACAGTGACTAAGAATTGGAGATTTCGTGAACCCGTCAACACGAGGATCCAAAATAGGATGACAAGGTCTCCCCAGAAGATGTGAGACCCTGACAGTCAAATTGTATCGCTCGGAACATTTGAATGCATAATCTGTAACATGGAAGAGGGGACGATGTCGGAATCCAGTAGTCAATTTGTATATTGCGGAGGGCCAAATGCCAACTGTTTCGTACCGGTGTGTTCAGTTGTCACTAGTAAGAGCATAACTAATGTATAGTAGGAAGGATAGGAAGTTAGTGGGGATGGAAGGCAGCGACAGACACTTTGAAAATTTTGTGAACCCCTGGTAGAGTGAAGCTTGCGAGTTCGAGGAGTCCGCAGTGGAATTGTAGATCACGAAAGTTTTGAGTGAAAGATGTATATCACGGAACAAGAAGAAGCAGAGTTCAAAAGCGTCAACCCAACAACCATGGCCATAAAATTAGCTAAGTATGGAAAGGAACAAAAGTCAGTTGGATTCGTCATGTGAGGATATAGATGGAGATGAAGATATGTCAGCCCGCCAACGCTGGAACCCACGATCATAGAAAGGCGACTAAGTATATAACCAGAAAGCGATAATACATGAGAAGAAGAAAAGGGAAAAAGGGCTAAGGAGTCTGCAGTGGAATTGTAGATCACAGAAATTTTGAGTGCAAGATGTATATCACGGAACAAGAAGCAGTAGATTTCGAAAGCGCCAACCCGAAACAGTTACTAAAAATTGGAGATTTCGTGAACCTGCCAACACGATGATCCAAAATAGGGTGAGAAGGTCTTCCCAGAAGACGTGAGGCCCCGACGGTCAAATTGTATCGCTCAGAACATTTGAATGCATAATCTGTAACACGAAAGAGGGGACAATGTCGGAATCCAGTAGTCAATTTGTATATTGCGGAGGGTCGGATGCCAACTGTTTCGCACCAGTGTGTTCAGTTGTCACTAGTAAGAGCATAACTAATGTATATTAGGAAGGACAAGAAGTTAGTGGGGATGGAAGGCAGCGACATATACTTTGAAACATTTTTGAACCGTGGTAGAGTGAAGTTTGCGAGTTCAAGGAATCCTCAGTGGAATTGTAGATCAAAAAAGTTTTGAGTGCGAAATGTATATCACGGAACAAGAAGCAGCAGAGTTCGAAAGCGCCAACCCGACAACTATGGCCATAAAATTGGCTAAGTATGGAAAGGAACAACGGTCGGTCGGATTTGTCATATGAGGATATAGATGGAGATGAAGATATGTCAGCCCGCCAACGCTAGAACCCGTGATCATAGAAAGGTGACTAAGTATATAACCAGAAAGCGATAATACACGGGAAGAAGAAAAGGGGAAAAGGGCTAAGGAGTCCATGGTGGAATTGTAGATCACGGAAATTTTGAGTGCAAGATGTATATCACGGAACAAGAAGCAGCAGAGTTCGAAAGCGCCAATCCAGCAACTTCGGGCATAAAATTGGCTAAGTATCAAAAGGAACAGCGGTCGGTCGGATTCTTCATGTGAGGATATAGATGGAGATGAAGATATGTCAGCCTGCCAACGCTGGAACCTGCGATCATAGAAAGGTGACTAAGTATATAACTAGAAAGCGATAATACACGGGAAGGAGACAAGGGAAAAAGGGCTAAGTATCTCACAAAAGAACATCTATTGTTCATTTATTAATGCCAATCCTTTCGAACCCCTGGTGACTTCTCACTAGTAAAAGCATAAATTGTAGATCACGAAAGTTCTTTGGGTGCAAGATGTATATGACAGAACATGGGACATAAGTGTTGGATACTGTAAACCCAGGACCCTGTGATCAGGTAATTGGCTAAGTATTGAAAGGGACCGTGGTTGGTCGGGCTCATGGTGTGAAGATATAGATAAAGAGTTTCCAATTTGCGAATCTAGGAGGTTGTGATCATATAGATGCGACTCAATATAGAACCATAAAGGGATAATAGAGGGGGAGAAAAGAGGAAAAATAAAGAGAAGGTGTTTATATTTATTCCAATAGTATTCATATTAATATATATTAATAGATTATTTCTGGTCCAAATGCAGATCATCTTCCAATTTGCAGGATCTTGTTCAGTTCGCAAATTTCGTTGAAATCCATAAGCAACATCTATTGTTCGTTTATTAATGCCAATCCTTTCGAATCCCTGGTGAGTTCTCACTAGTAAAAGCATAAATTGCAGACCATGGAAGTTCTTTGGGTGCAAGATGTATATGACGGAATAGGGGACATAAGTGTTGGAAACTGCAAACCAAGGACCCGGTGATCAGATAATTGGCTAAGTATTGAAAGGGACCACGATCGGTCGGGCTCATGGTGTGAAGATATAGATAAAGAGTTTTCAATTTGTGAATCCATGAGGCTGTGATCATATAGATGTGACTAAATATAGAACCACAAAGGGATAATAGAGGGGAGGGGAGAGGAAAAATTAAGATTTTTTATACATTCCAGCGGACAAATTGTATATTGTGGAACTCCGGGCACTGTTTGCAACTCGCGGAAGATTCGAAACACAATTTCGAGGTCGTCAATCCGGGAACCCACAATTGAAAAAGTGTCCTAGTATGGAACAAGGAAACGTTGGCCGGGACTTGTTTTCGCTAATATATTGAAATTTGTAATAGCTTTGCCATTACCTGGCAAGATCTTCTTTGCATGTTTCTGGACAAGTTTTGTAGGGATGGTTGGTTCTCGAGACTTTTTCTTATTAATGACGATCTTTACGGTTGTTGCATGATGTAGTTTTAGTATTAAACCTTTGGTGTTGCATATCTGAAAATAAGTATGAGGATGGGTAGAACAGGAAACAGTGACTAGGAGTTGGAGATTTCCTGAACCCGCCAACGTGAGGATCCAAAATAGGGTGACAAGGTCTCCCCAGAAGACGCAAGGCCCCGGTGACCAAATTGTATAACTCGGAACATTTGAATGCATAATGTGTAACATGGAAGAGGGGACGATGTTGGAGTCCGGTAGTCAATTTGTATATGGCGGAGGACTGGGTGCCAATTCTTTCCTACCAGTGTGTTCAGTGGTCACTAGTAAGAGCATAGTTAATGTATATTAGGAAGGAAGTGAAGTTAGTGGGGATGGAAGGCAGGGACAGATACTTTGAGCAAATTTAATGTATTCAAGGAGCCCGCGGTGGAATTGTAGATCACGGAAGTTTTGAGTGCAAGATGTATATCATGGAACAATAAGAAGTCAAGTTCGTAAGTGCCAACCCGACAACCACGACCATAAAATTGGCTAAGTATGGAAAGGAACAACGATCGGTTGGATTTGTCATGTGAGGATATAGATGGAGATGAATATATGTCAGCCCTCCAACCCTGGAACCGGATATCATAGAGAGGCAACTAAGTGTATAAACAGAAAGTGATAATGGACGGAAAGAAGAAAAGGTGAGTTCGTATGCACCAACCCGGCAACCGCGGCCATAAAATTGACTAAGTATGGAAAGGAACAGCGGTCGATCGGATTCGTCGTGTGAGGATATAGATGGAGATGAAGATATGTCAGCCCGCCAACCCTGCAACTCACAATCATAGAAAGGAGACTAAGTATATAACCAGAAAGCGATAATGGATGGGTGGAAGAAAAGGGGAAAAGGGCTAAGTATCTGACAATAGAAAATCCATTTTTCGTTTATTAATGCCAATGTTTTTGAACCCCTACTGGGTTCTCACTAGTAAAATCATAAATCACAGATCACAGAAGTTCTTTGGCTACAAGATGTATATGACGGAACAGGGGACATAGGTGTTGGATACCACGAACCCGAGACCTAGTGGCTAGATAATTGGCTAAGTATTGGCTAAGAGAAAGTTTTGATATTTATTTCAATAGTATTCATATTAATATATTATTTATGTTTCAAATGAAAATCATCTCCCAATTTGCAGGATGTTGTTCAGTTCGCAAATTTTGTTGAAACCATGGAAGTTTTGAGTGCAAGATGTATATAACGCGACAAGAAGCAGTAGAGTTCGAAAGCGCCAACCTGGCAACCACGGCCATAAAATTGGCTAAGTATGGAAAGGAACAGCGGTCGGTTTGATTCGTCATGTGAGGATATAGATGGAGATGAAGATATATCATCCCGCTAACCCTGGAACCCGCGATCATAGAAAGGCGACTAAGTATATAACCAGAAAGCGATAATAGACGGGAAGAAGAAAAGGGGAAAAGGGCTAAGTATCTCAAAGAATAAAATCTATTGTTCCTTTATTAATGCCAATCTTTTCGAACCCCTAGTGAGTTCTCACTAGTTAAAGCATAAATTGCAGATCACGAAAGTTCTTTGGTTGCAAGATGTATATGATGGAACATGGGACATAGGTGTTGGATACCGCAAACCCGGGACCCAGTGGCCAGATAATTGGCTAAGTTTTGGCCAAGAGAAAGTTTTTATATTTATTCAAATAGTACTCATATTAGTATATATGCACGGATATTATCAAATAGAAGAAGCTGCAATATATGCAAGATATTGAACATGAACATGGCGTCAACACTTGAGTTGCCTTGTTGTAATAGTCGTTAATTCATTCTATTTACGAGACCCAAAGAATGAAAGCAGGACGGGTCCTCCAATTTCTTTCTTTAAGTATAGGGTCGGTGCCACATAAGTATGGCCTATGACAAATTATTCTTCCATGTAAAATGTAAGGAACGAATAGAGTAGCCTTTATTTAAATTGAAGTACTGGGTAACAGAAAGAAAATCTTGTCGTCCATGTTTAACTACACAGAGGGAAAAGGTACAAAATAAAATGAAAAGCAATAGCAGAGATTGGAAAACACCATAACAAAATAAAACCGCAAATATTCTATTTTCAAATAAGATGGGTTACAAAATACAGCTGAGATTATTTTCCACGATGACTGGGATTTGGCCTGCCGCCGACCAATAAAAAATATGTACAATAATGAAGCTTGTTGACAGTCTTCTTCACGATCAAATGCTTGATTCGTAAAAAACAATGAATTGAATATCAATTTTGGGTCTTGGACTTAATTGGTGTTGCCAACTAGATCTATCCTAGTTTTTTGAATAGCTTGTCTCTTCTAGATATGGCCTACTTGCATTGGCTGGTTATTCAACATTCCATTCTTTGTTAAGTATTAATTTCCCTCTGTCGTTGAAAACTTGGGGTTTAAGGTGCCTTCCTTGTAATGTTCCTGACCATTGACATCCGAGACAACTTAGAAATGTGATTCATGCCCAATTCAAAGTCAAGGGAGTCGTTTTATGTGACATCATTTATTGGAGAAATAAATCCTGTTAGGCAACAAAAGCTGAGATAGAAAAAAAAATCAATTATGTTGTGACTGTTATTCTCCCTGTATTCGATCATTTGTTCGGTTGAAAATCCTGCCTGAAGATTTGTATGTTGAACTTCTTTGTTTTATTACAGTAAATTGGAAGGAACGTCCAAGCCAACTGCAAAATCTTCTTCAGTTGAAGTACATGACTTCTTCCGACAGCATAGGTTTGGCAAGTGTATCAAATGCTGCAAATCACATCAAAATATATCTTTCGTCGTAGGGGTGGCAGACATGGCGGCCCACAGAAAGGTCTGGAATGTTTGGAAGTGACACCAAATATTACTCCATGCCCGAATACACTCATTAGGAAATTATAAAATTGGATACCAACCAACGTGAGAAACTGTATGGGCGTTTGAATCAATATTCTGAAATTACAGAACGTTTTATGCCAAAGTTGTAATAGAATTGACAGACAACCAGTTCTATGTCAAATAGTGTTGAGCAACCTCTGGATGCAGCAAGAGACTGAACATACAATCAACTTTTGATCCAGGTAGTTTCACCTTCAGGCATCCACATAGGTGGTGACCCCAAGCTCCAGATAGCTTCGGCCTCGGACATTGACATTGGCGGTGGAAATGGAAACAATTCTACTGACTACACTGCGACAATGTGGCGAACAAACAAGGTTTTCATTGTCAAAGTACTTAAACTGCAGGATTGTCAGACTTGCAAAGAACATCGACTTTAGTGTTGCTTTCTCACGAAATCTACAATGTCAGTTTGAGTCCATAAATCTTTGGATGTTGGGTGTCTTGTGCGATAATGACCTTGACATTAGGCACATGTCAGACATGTATTATCTGACATTGCAGTGTTAATGCAATTTCCATACTGGACGACGACTCAATTGCATTGGCACAAACAATAGTAATTTTGTGATTACTTTACATCCTTGAAGGATGTGAACCCCAAACAATGCCTAAAACTTTTTGAACAAGCGTTTGTTCAAAAAAATACATTGTTCTATATTAAAAAAAAAATAAAAAAATGTGTGGTTTGAACATTTTTTTTATCAAATATCGCATAAATTGCAACATAAGAAATGCATCTTCCCCATCCAAAGCAAGGGAAATAGCACGAAGATTGGCATTAGGTTGAAACAGATCTGGAAACACACCACTACATTAAGGTCTCTTCTAAAGAATGAAATAAGATGATTACATGAAGGTGGAAGTAAAAGGTGATTTTCATAAACCAAATAATTACCTGAACACGCAAAACTTCTTGCAGAAGGTGGTAGTATAAAGTAATCCTCATAAAACGTTGCAAAGTCCATAATCCAGTTATATGCATAGGAGTAGTAAAATAAAAAAAATGTGTAGTAGCGTTAGACAGTTGATTGTATGTGGAGTCTGAAACTACATCCAAAGGACAGTGAACAAACTTTGACAAAGAACATGGCTTTCTGTCAAGTCTGTTACCACACCCAGAACTAGCTCAACAAACTTTGAAATAGAAACTTCTGTAATTTTAGTATGTCGTTTTATCCACCCATACAGTTTCTCTTACCCGCTTCTAGGTACATTCGCGAATGGAGTAATATTTTGTGTCATTTCCGAATATTACAGACCATTTTTCAAGCCACGGTAAGTGCGACTCCTCTGACGAAGACAAATTCTTGTGTGCTCTACAGATTTCGATACACTAGCCAAATCTATGTTGTTGGAAGAAACGGTATACTTCAATGAAGGATCATTTTGTAGGTGACCTGAAAATCCCTTCCAACTCCCAGAAAGAAAACAAAGAAGATCAACAAACAAATCTCCAGGTAGGCTTTTCAACCAACCAAAGCATTGAATACAGGGAGAACACCAACCAGAAGATACTTGTTTTTTTTTTTTCCCTGTCTGAGTTTCTATTGGATAACAAAGTTTTTTTTTGGCTCAAAGCTCACGTCACATAAAACCAGTCTCTTTTATTTCATTTGGGCGTCAATGGCATATCTAAGTTGTCTTACATGTCCATGACCAGGAACATTAGAACAAAGGCACCCTAAATCCCAACTCTTTGATGATGGAGAGAAATGGAATAAGTATTTAAACGCAACGCTGGATGATGACAGTATGATCTTCTGTAGATTTTGGTTTAATTCGTCTTAATGACAGATGCCCTCGATCTTTTCTCTTATTAATGCCAATCTTCTCGAATATGTGCATTGAATAGTGACTAATAGCATGTAATAACGTTCCCATATCCGAGAAGATTCTCAAATCTTACAACATCTAACATATGCACAGTATTAAAGAGGAATATGATGTCAAGGCCTCTGTGGATGAAACGTTCATGGATGGCAGTGAGGTAGTACATTATTGCACTGTTACTATGATGAAGCCTTTAAAAAAATAAAAGGGCCAATATTTGTTTTTTGCAAATTCAAAATGCAGCCAAAAAATTTATCAGATCCCATAATATTCACATGTCTATGCATTTTAATGGGAGATGTCCTCGAGCTTTCTACTTATTAAAGCCAATATTTTCGAACCTATCTGGTCGGTTGTCACTTTTGAAAGCATAATTAATGTCCATTGGGAAGGGTGAAAGGTAGCGGGGATGGAGGGGAGCGACAAAATGCTTTTAAAATTTTCTAAACCCAGGAACGCTTGAACCCGTGAAACTTTGAAACCTCGACTAAGTATGGAAAGGCATGTCGGACAAACAGACTCATCGTAGGCAGAGGCAAGGTTGCAAGTTCGAGCAGTGCGGGGTCGAATTGTATAGTATGGAAGTTCTGGGTGCAATATGTATACACCAAACACGAGTTACCATAGTTCGATAGTACCTATCCGCGAACCCGCGTTCATAAAATTGGCTAAGTATGCAACCGAACGACGGTCGGTTGGAATCGTGATGTGAAGATATAGATGGAGATAATGATTTGTCAGTTCGCCACACCAGGAACCCGCGAGCACAGAAACGTGAGAAAGTATAGAACCAGAAATGCATAATAGAGCGGAAGAACAAAAGGTAAAAAATGGGAAAGTTTACAAGAGGAAAAAAAAAGGGAGAGAATAACTATATCGCTCAGACAACAACACTTAATCTCATAAATATGAAACCATAGTAAGACATAAACCATGGAAAAAGCATCGCCAGCTATGAAATATAGTTGGAGCCCGACAAACTCTGGTTGAAGCCGTAAGAGATGCAATTTACATCAACTGCAAAATTGTGTATGTTATTTTATCTTAATAGTATTTTATGGGGAGCCAACTGCAAAACAATGTAACAACAGATCCAACTGCAGATGCAACACCCCAACATTGAAAATCTTAGGCAAACAAGAGCAAGCAGCAAATAACAACCCAGTTAAGAAGCACCAAAAGGCCCAACTGCAGCCGCAGGACCCGAACCCTGCAAAGTTGAATCAAACAACAATAAGCAACATCCAGTGAACAAAGAAGCAAGCACCAACCAATCAACCAGGAATGTCGCAGTTCCAATCGCAGTTGCAGAACCCCAAACATGCAAACTGCAACAAGACGAACATGCAAACAAGAACAACAACAACAGGCAAATAAGAAATCAGTGGATATGGAAGAAGCAAGCATGAACCATTGAACCAGCAATGTCGTTGAAGTACAATATTGCCCAAATTGACTGCAGAGAACATTGCATATAATAAAAAATGGAAGAAAATGTATTGTAACAAGCCTGCTAAGTAAACATTTGACGCTGCGAAGCCTGTTAAGTAAACATTTAAGTCTCTCAGAAATGCTTTGTAAACATTTAAGAAAGAATGCAGTGTGGCAGGTCTCTTACGTGCCAAAAAAAAATTATTATAATTTATTATAAAATAAAATTAGTAACAATAGTTCGAATAGTAGAGAATGTATTCGAAGGAAAAACTTTGGATATGCTAGCATATCAAACATTGGGATACATTTAGCTAGCGGAAAATGCTAAGACAAACATTCGATCTAATGCTAGCATTAATCCACCTTCAAGCAATGCATAAGAAAAATATATGATTCAAAAACAATGTATACTATCAAAAAGTTTGGATATGCTAACATATAAAACATTGAGAATAGTGAAGCCGGCAATAAGACCTCCAATCTGTTATCCAATCAGATCATTACATATGTGGTATTTTTTATTATATAAAAATCAATGTTTTTAGTTCCCTAGCTCCAACAATAGATATTATGCAAATATTTGTGGTCAATGGACAAACTAATATGAAGTCAACGAATTATCAATCACTATAGTCCCTCTATGCCTACAACGGGGACTAATAACACTTTTTTAATATGTTCTATGTGTTATAGTTCATTGTATTGTTAATAGGTACTTGTGATAAGGATATAACTATTATATTTATTTGTGACAAATAGAGGTGGTTCATTCTTATAAATATCTAGGCATCCAATTTGATTGTAATTATAATTGGAACTATTAAGTGGAAAAATGGATACTAAGAAACATGAATGTCCAAAAAATTAGCTATGGAGTAGCCACATTGATATAAACATTGATCTTGTAAGGCATGGAGTAGCCACTATCACTTTTCTCTTACTTTGAGGTTATGCATAAGTAATATATTATTACAATTTTTAAGTGTTTCATAACTACTTTAACTTTTGGTTTTTGACTACATACAACTCTTACATCAAAACAATTTTAAGAGGTAGGTATAAGCAACTTTGCTACTAATTTCACTTGTTCTACTTATGCCTCCACTTTCTTTTTAATGGCATATACTACTTTTGTCTTTTCTTTAATGATTCCACGTTAAATTTCTTATCAAACTAAACTCATGATATTTATCGTCCAATGTGTTGGCGTCCTCGGTGCCCAGATCAAGTAGCGAGCATCAAACCTTATTGAAATGATATTGTGAACCAACATACAATACCTTGAACCAGCTTGTAGTGATACCCATTGAACTGCTCACCAAACTTTTTTGAAAGCAAAAGCATAAATCGTTGCCTCGCTAGTCCAATACTTTCCAACGTTGGGGTCAACAAAACATCGCTTCTTCAGGCCAAGGGTTCAATGCTTGGGAGAGACCAAGAAGATTTGATTCAATGATCAATAGACTATAATAATGAATATGGAGATTCCTTTGTGTATGTGGAACATTGACTTCTTGCATTTGCAAACTGATGTTTTCTCCATGACATATTGGAGATGTGCATTTGTGGAGCGATCAGATTCTCTTGTGTGGATGCAAATGAAGTATTTGGTGCATGACAATGGCTTCAAAAATTTTGTGCAAAGCTCTTTCCTCTTCTAGAATGGTGGTTTTCCATATCTAAAACTTATTCCAGAAAATATATAAAAAAAGGAATTGTCAGATTTTAATGAAGAAGGAACTGTCATATTTTAATGGACCTTGGCAAATTTTTCAATGCAGATAGCCCTTTTTTTTCAAAAAAAAAAAAAAATAGATCTAACACACAAGTTTGTGAGATCTAAAAAAAAATCATATTTGATTCTAGATCTACAAATATCCTTAACAAATCTACAATGATTCTTGAAGATTTACAAAAAATGGGAGATCTAGATTCTATCACAATAAATTTCAAATAATTTGATGAATTGCAATTCATTTTCCCTGACCTGAAATAACGAAATACCTCCTTGCTGAAAAAACCAGGCTTAACCTTTGGAGTCTTCTTATTCACATCTCCATCATGGTCTTCTCATCACCATGACTCTCTCATCATAATAGCATTCTCCATTCTCCTTAACCGTGGCTCAGATACCATGTTAAACTCCAGAAGTGTCCTCAGACACACAATTTTATTCATCAGGGGAAAAGATTATTACATATTGGGTGAGAGGAAGAGCATATATATACCTCTTGTGCCTTATCTCAATATGACAAGTGTCCTTGATCAACAACTTAAGGATAATCACTATGATAAGGATGTCACAAGGCCAACATACCAAATACACAAATTCTAGAATAACTTTATCAATCTAGGAAATAATAATTAACTAAATAAATTTTAGGATTATTAGGCTAACAAAACCATCCCTATTAACCTTTAGTGATGAAGGACTGCAATATTGAAGCTGATTTAAAACTTGTTGGGTCTCCATGATCAATAGGTGAAAGGTATATTTATACTTTCAAAATTTGAAAAAAAATGGTCTTCATTTGGAAAAGACATAAGTTTAGAAATGCACCCCGATCATCTGGTTGATGAGTGACAAAAAAACAGATCAACGAGGACAAATTTTTAGTAGGACCAGATATGATTCAATAAATGGAGGAGTAGATGAACTAAAGGAAGCACAAGATAGACAGAAAATTTATGTGAATGCGCATAGAATCAATTGAAGTTATGAAATCGGGGACAAAGTGTTTTTGCAGGTGAAGCCGCAATAGAGTTTAATCAAGTTTGGAAATGGAGAAAAATTATCACCGCAATACATTGGACCATTCGAGATTTTAGATAAAAAGGGACGGGTTGAATATCATATTTATTTACCTACATCTTTAGAGTGTGTGCATAATGTTTTTCATGTTTATGTTTTGCATCATTACATTTTCAATCCTTCGCATGTTATTGATCTAAGTTATTTGCATACGTCGGATGAGGTGACCTTGATGGTTGAACGAATCTGCATTTTGGACTAGCGCACTCGATAGCTTCGAGATCGTTTGGTCGAGCAAGTAAAGGTATAGTGGGATAGTTATAGTCCCAATTCTACTATGTGGGAGGGCACAGTTGAGATGCATCGACAATTTCCTTATCTATTTTGAAACTTCAGGATGAAGTTAAGAGGGGATGTTGTAGTGCCCCATTTTACCTGACTGCTTTTACAAAACCAAACTTATTCTTTGAGGGAGTTTGTTCACAAACAACCTGGTTAATAAATTATATTATGACATTCAGGCACAATTTTTATTTGGATCGATTAGATTTAAATTTTAAAAAGGGTTTAAAATAAATGCATGAGATGCTTTGATGAGTACTTATTGCAATGATTGTAATTGGAATAATAATGATTATTTAATTGATGATTTACATGAGATTTCATTATATATATATATATATATATATATATATATATATATATATATATATATTTGCAGATGTTACTAACAGTTTCCGAGTTGACTGGGAACTTAAGGATATGTTGACGTGGGCATCGCCGACAAGACTCTAGAACTCTAGATTGAGTCAAGGAATAATACTTATGTGATAATTTTGATTTGAGTAATCAAAATGATTAATGATAAATGATGACGAAAAGTTTTAGTGGATGTAGGCATAGGGATTATGTAAATATAACTATAATTGGCCAAGAGACTATGGCAGACTAGATATGTGTGAATGTTGGATTTGATGAACCTTTTGTTGTAAAAGGTCAATGCATGTATTTTACGTTATTAATAGAAAATGGATAGTGTTGCATAATTGTTGAAAGGGTGGCTTTCCAAGATAGACCATGGTGTTATGAGAGAGATGGTGAGGGGAACTAGAAATGGTTGAGATGACCGCCCCACCAAACGAGTACCTTCCTGGATTTAATGGCTCAAACCCAGAACAGTCCTCTGACCCAGAAATGAATTACTAGTCAGACTAGTAGCTGGAAGGTCCTCCTCAAGAGTTAATGAGGAGATGGGGCAAAGTACCCATATGCAAGACTTCCAAACCTGAACAGGAGATGGGGATTCAGACCCATGCAACCTTGCTGAGGAAAGGAAAAAAAAGAGGTAATTCATGGGCAGAGGCATATCTGCAAGGGATCGGAGTCGAAAGACCAATCTCGAGAAGAGAAAAGAGCTCTTGCAGCTCTCTAGTTTGAAGAAGAACTAGGAAATAAGTTTGTTTTGGGTGCAAGAAGTTGTTGGCAAGGTTTTCAGTCCAAGATGATAAACGATGTTGGTGAGTGACTATAGAAGTACTCATTGCAGACCTCCTTGCTAAGTGCAGAGAAAACCGGTTGCCAGGATCCTGTGGGAGGAGGAGAGTAACCTTCGTCCCTGACTGTCATTGAGCAAGAAAAAAGAGTCTCTCTCAAAGCATCATGGTCTAGATCGGGGGTGGTCTCCAACGGTAAATCCGTTCAGGAGTGGATGTGCCTATGGTTGGGTGGAAACAAGCCCCCTTTCAACAGTTGCTTCACGATTTATGGTTTTTAATAAGTATTTTCATACTCTATGTATTGAAATGGAAATGATGATTGAATATATTTATATGTCTATGATTGAGTTTTGTGTTGAATGATTAAGGTAGGAATATGTATTGTCTCTCTGTGAACCCATGCTTTCGGGTGGTCTTCTTCTTGCCTCAGCTTAGCAGTTAGAAGAGTTATGGGATGTAATTTTGCAAGAGTGTTGAGGAAGGATTTACTGGGATGCTTAAGTCCTACCGACCTCTAGAATCTACCTTCTCGGGAATACTAATTTTAAACCCTATGGAAGGAAGGCACCTACTTCGGAAATTTCACTCATGTGACCAAGGGCTCATTCATGTGCCCTTAACCAATTCACGGCTAAGCGATTAGTGCATAGCCCGCGAGATTTTTAAAGGACCCATACGACCAAGGCCTAGGAACCCTGCGCTGGGCCCGAAAGGAGCTAAGCCTTGCTGGATTCGAAACTTTGGGAGTTCGTAGTTCCAGAGTGATATGACCTTTCCATTTGTAAACCAGCTAAAGGTAACTGGTTGTTACAGTTACCCCCGAGGTCAATCGGCGCCTGGCGGTTTCCCTAACCATGGCAGATAGACCTGCCCCACTGTTAAACCCTGATCCATTCATCAATCGCGAGGTAACGCGAACCATAGATACAAGGTTATTTGGGAGTACCCTTGGTCGTTGGATCTTCACCGAGGTAAGTCCAGCGAAGTCCTACTTTGGGAGAACACAGATGTTATAGCACCAAACTCCTCGAACGCCGAAGTTACGAAGTGATGAGAGTTGTGGATCTGGGGAGTTCATTGAGAACCCCTCTTAATCGTTCGATCATCCACTAGAGGGGCCCACAAAGAAAATTGGTTGGCCTACAATTGGTCTATCACCAATAATTGAGTACAACACAAAGGGTCTGTTCTACATGGAATTTCCCACTCTTTTCTCATGACAAGCCTCACTAGTCATGCATGAAGAACATATTGCTTGCTAGCTATGTAGTGCACTCAATGAGATACCATGGCAACAGGTTCGGTAGCCATCCTCGATTCATATACTACCTCTACAGCTTGATTATGTGCCATCAAAGTCAACCAACTACTACCTTCTTTATGAAGTGAAGTCAGAAGTATAACACACTAATTTGAAATGGATCTGAACTGGCGAGTCGGTGTAAGACTCATTACTTGCATAATTAACCAGTCAATTCATGAAAGTTAGAAAAAAATGTAAACAAATTCAAATATAAATGTTGAAAGAGACAAAAGGGAAAATTGAAAATTTAATGAAATGAAAAAAATAATAGATGGGAGAAAAAAATGAGAAATGGGAAACAAAAGGTGAGTATGTTGGCCTTCCCATTACCCCAGCTCTCCCTATTTCTCTCATAAATTTCACTCTCAATGGGTCTTTTGGCCAAGGGGAGGAGGATGAATAGAATTTTAACCAAATATTGCCAATATGAAAAGACTCAGCCACACTCAAAGTTGGTTTTCCCATTTGGGTTTCCAATGTAAAAATTTTGAAGTCATGGTGATTACTTCTGTTTGATTTCATTGTGTTGAGCTACCAGTTTGTTGTTTGCTTCATTTCTAAGATGAGATATGGATTCCTATGTGTTATAAATTGTTGCATGTAATTGGATCCTAATATAAATGAGGAACAACAACATCCCTAGAATGTCCAAAGTCCATTTTTCATCAAAGTCTAAGATCAATGGAAATTAAAATTTGTTTGTTGCAAAAATGTAGGAAGTTGCTAAATTCATTTTTATGGTTGTTGAAGAATTTCATCTCTCCTACAGACTGCCATCATTCCCTTTGAGCTAAGATTCTTTTATTAGGCGACTCTCTACATATCTAGGACATTTTCCAATAGTTGGGACATTTTCCAATAGTTGGGACATTTTCCCACTTACTTGGGATGTTTTACTTCATGCCTAGGCAAGTTCACATTCCCCTAGGCATCTAAATTAGTTGTAGAGGCATATTTATATACCTGGACTATATTCCTCTCTCTCTGGGCAATTGAATTGTTTATTGGTTGATTAATTTCCCTTGCTAGTCGATTCCTTCACTTTCCAGTCAACTTAACTCCCATTGGTCGATTTGAATACCATTGGGTCGAATTTTAATGTGTTGGGGCATATGAGCATTCCCACAAGTTGTACCATCCCACTTTTGGGTGAATTTCTTCCTCACCTGACTATAATTTCTTCCTTGGGTCGTTTCCCACTTACCTAGGGGTTTTATTCCTTGCCTGGTTGACTGCATATCTCCCTATACAATTGATTTATCTACTAGTCAAATCAAATACTTCCATTTGACTCAGTAGATAACTAATCTCATTGTTGGTCGAATTAATTATCAGCTTGGTCGACTTCTTGCATTGTTGGGCGATTCATTTCTTGCATAATCGAATTCATATCTCCTTGGGCAAGTTATTTATTGCCTGGAAAGATTGATGAATTGAGAAATAAGTGTTGAGCTCATGGGAGGCCATACCTGACTGTATGGGTCATACACAACTTTGTTGGGTGACCAAATCTTCAACTTGGATGATTCTTACATTGTTGGGTCAAATTTCCACTAGCTGGTCTATTTTTCCTTCGACTAGACGTCTTGCACTTACTTGGTTGATTTACATTACAAGCTTTGTCAATTTTCCCCTCAACTGGTCGACTTTCACTGAGTTTGGTTGACTTACCTTGCAGCTCAAAAACAAGGTTGGATAGAGACCATAAATTGAATTCTGCTAAGGATATGTGTTGGTGAAGTGAGTGGGATATAAGTCCCACATTTATGGATCGTACACCAACCACAATTGAAGAGTTGTGTGCCCATATCAAAGAATTGCCTACAGACAAACTTCCAGAACATGTCATGCACTTCGGAGCACAACTTTGTGGGATTAGATCATTTTGGACTATACGAAGGATCAAGCTAACATAAATGATCACACAACTTCAATGCCCAACCTTGTTTTTCACTCTTAGCGCAATAGACACAAAATGGCCAAACTTTCATGCAGTTATGCACAAGGGAAAACTTATTGACCCAATTCTTCACTAACATTGGCATACCCACAATGTCATTGACCTCCCCCACACTGTAGTTGCATACATGCACAAAAGGTTTTCAATCTTCCATGAGGAGATACTACAAAGGAATATGTGTGCAATAGACTATTAGTATAGGTAAATAATCTATACTACTCGAAAGTAACTCTTCCCAAGCTAAAAAAATATATCCTTTGTATTAATCATTTCATATTCCTTTTGTAGTTATGAATGAAAACATCGAGGCTCTCCACATATACATGGTTTTTTTGTGTATTGTCAGTGCTCCAAACATGGAAACATTGAATTGGAAATACCCAAATCAGATCTATGATGCAACGACTTTCTTTGATAACCGTGTCACAGCCTCTAATCCTAGAGAAAAAACCATGACACACACATGGCTATGCATCAATCCTTAAATATGACTATTGCTTGCCAGATACACGGGAGATATTTACATCCAACCCACTTGAGGACTATGAGAAACTCTTATATCAAGTTCAAAGACATACAAAGTGCATTGAGAAAACATGTTTGTGTAGAAAAGGCACTACCCTTGAATGTAGGTATAAATGTTATTGGAAGGTGCAAATGGAGTCATCAATCTACATTGATGAAATGAGCCAAAATTCATATCACCCAACATGCAATGATGAGCACTTGAACATCTATAATCCTAACATGCTTCAAACATAATGAGCAAATGTAGATTGCCAACCAATTCTCTCTCATTATGCAGTTTTGAAATACATTGCCAAATATGGTTCCAAAGCATAGGGGAGATCAAAGACATATCACCATATGTCGACCTGAATTGCAGTTACATCACATCCAAATGACCTTGTCACAAATGCCTATCAACATTTTCACTTAGAAGCAATTGTAGACCGAGACTTAAGCGCCCAAGAAACTTGCCATATGTTCCAAAGGTTGCCCCCCTTGTGACATGCAGTTGCACCTTCACCAAACTAAATGTTAGCCTCTAAATATTCCAGCGATTCTATCATGATTTGTCTAACCGGTTATTTGGAGCCAATTTCATCGATGCATATTTGACCCATCCAATTTTGTTGGACCCTGTCTGTGATTGACCTCGCAAAACACTAGACATATAACCAAGCATGAAAAAATGAAAAGTTGAAAAAAAGACACATCCCCACACTTGTCCATGTATGGCCATTTTTTACTACAATACTAAACAAAGATTCCAATGCATTTGTTGACTTTTGTTGGAGTGGGATACTTTTATATAAACCCTTTCATTCCTTCGCTTAAGACATAGGTATTTGAAAATAAGACATTTTGGATAATTCGGAGAGCATAAGAAATGACTACCATACATGCCATGTTGATCGCATCCCCGTGCCCACTCCTAATGAGAAAACATACAAAGACAATGATACACATATTCACATACAACCAAACATGGAGATGGATGAATGACAAGATTTATCGAGATTGGTCCCTATAAGGAATATCCAATTCACTTCTCTTGATATGTTGGGCCTCCAAGGAGTTGAAACTTCCCACACATGGGATAAACTATAAGTATCAAAAGATTAATTGGAAATTGCACCAATCTTCATCAACTACAATTGAAGGAATGGGGAAGTCATACAATAACTCAATCCCCCATGTCCTTCTAGAAATACATTACCTACAAATCAACAATGTGCATTTGACATAATCTTACAATACTCACAAGCAAGAGAACCAAAAGGTCCATTGAAGATGATCTTCTAAGGCACTGCAGGCACAAGGAAATCCTACCTTGTAAGGTGCATCAAAGAACCACTATCTTCTCAAGCAATATATGGCCATAGCCCAATACTACATTTTTCCCCTACTGGAGTTGCAACCTTTAACATACATGCAACCACTACACATGCAAGGATTAGGATTCCTATCAAGGACATGAAGCCTCCTTTGCATGGTTAGTCCCTTATAGTGTTCCAATAATAGACGAGGCATACTCAATACATTCTAATTGATGAGATGAGCTTCATAGGATCTAAATTTTTTGTGCAAATTGAGAGTCATTTGCGTGAGGCATTTCTAGAAACAAACCATTGCTCATTCTGTGAATGCTCAATAATTCTTGTAGGAGACTTGGGCCAACTGCCGCCAATAATGGACAAACTTCTTTATGCAGGAGCAACTCCGGGGAGGAGTTTATGGACAACCTTTACCACTTTAATAATTTTGGAAACAATCTTTCGACAGCATGGCATTGCTAGCACCCAAGCATGGTTCTGCCAGTTGTTGACAAACATTCATAGTGCTACACTAACAATAGATGATTGGAATATCCTTCGGTCTAGGACTAATAAATTGTTTTCCATTGAAGAGCGTCAAATATTCGACACTTCAAACCACCTCTTTGCAACAAACATTCTTGTCGACAACCATAACAAGTTCATGCTCCAATTCTTGAATATGTCAATCCTACGAAGTGTCACATAATTAATAAGTGGTTCAAAAGCACACCAACATGATCATGACCAACTGGAAAAACATGTATTGCTATGTGTAGACCAATGAGTTATGCTATCCTAGAATTTATGGGTCCAGATAAGATTATTCAATGGTGCTCTCAGAGTAGTCATACAAATTGTATATGCACTAGGAAATAACCCTCCAAATTTTTCAACATATGTTGTTGTGGCTTTCAATAAATACATTGGCCCTCCATGGGATTAAACCCAACCAAAGCATGTACCAATTCCACCCATACAATATAGTAACAAGAAACAAATCCCCTTGAAGATGCCTTGGGAAATGACTATACATGAATCCCAAGAAATTACTTTAACACGGTCTACCATTAACATTGGTAACACTAAACATCAAGGCTTGACCTTCACGGCAATGTCACACACTCTACTACTATAGAAGGAATGAAAATAACACCATCACTCTCCTTCGAACACTATGAAAAAATGAAAGATATTGCATATGTCTCACTATGAAAAAAAGAAGAGGCACGTTTATGTTCTTTGTCACTTTCATAGTTACAACATCCAACCTCAATCCCTATCCTGCCCCTACCATTTTCTATTGTCATAGGGGAGGACACAAAATTATAGATTCTTCTATGTTGTAATCATACTTCTATACATGGAATGTTTGAGCTAGTCCATTTTTCTATATTTAGTAGTACCTACTAATGCTACTAAAAGTTGACTTTTAATATATTTCTATTTAATAACAATTTCTGCATCAAATACGTGTTAACAAATAACTATCAATCATACTTATACCTAAATAATTTGCACATGTTAACTATTCCTTTTCTCCTTTATGCGTGCAAACGATTAATATGCTATCACAATGTTACACATGAAATACAATGCTTATAAAAAGTATTCTATTATGTTATCTTTGATGTTGCCTTTTCCCTGCTCCAAGGATATGCTAGTTAGCTTTTATGTCTACCTCATGGTTGTCCCTTGAATAGCTTTTGAGTTTCAAATCATGTATATTTATGACTTCAAATTAAAGGCATGTGATTTAAATGAGACACTTGATAGTTTGAATTTATTAAAGGTTAGGAAATGTATTATAATGGTGGATATATTCTTAATATTTCTTTTGTAAGGTCTTCGGCTAGATGGGTGTGGAGACTTTCACCCAAGTCCTCAAGGAAACGAAACTTGGGGTTGTCTGGCACCCAAGTTGGGTAAGTGGACGTCTTTGGCATGCAAACACGGCAAGAGGCTTGCCCAAGTATGAAGCAACCAAGAGATTGGGGCACGCTAGCATGAGGGGCGCACCAAGGTTGGGCATGTCGGTCCCAAGGGGCACAATGATTGACAAGTGCACATGTTTTTTTGGGTGACCAAGTCCACGAAGGGGCACGATGATTCATTTGAGTGACCGGTTCCATGAAGGGGAGAAACAATTCGTTTGGACATGGGTTCAAGAAGGGGCATGACACCCCCAAAGGACACGACGGTTCACAATAGTGACCTTTGGAGAGCATGTAAGAGAACAAGGGTGCACAACCAAGGAAGGCAAGCTTGGTGAAACTTAAAGACAAGGAGAGCTCTGCGATTATGAGGTAGATGAAGAGGGTGAGCTCCTTCAAGGAGCCACGTCCTTCCACTTGGGAGGACTTGTGCTGCCTTGAGAAGGATTTTATGGATAGAGTTGGGTGAGTTTCTCTTGAGTCGATTTTGGGGAAGTCTATAAACGCATGTCTGTTGGAGGCATGCATGGGGCATAACCGAAATATTTGAAGTTTGCGGAAATGAAGAGACAACGAGTCTGCAGTTGGGGGCACGTCTGAGGTGCACTATAGGTGGATGCATAGATGGTTTTGATAGAGAGTCTTGGTGGCGGTCCGTGTATGAGTGTCTTGGCGAGGTAAGCCAAGTTGTTTAACTCCGTCTTGTTGTAAACCGAGCCAGTAGTGCTTATGTTGTAACTATTTTGCAATAGCAAAGACTTAGTCAGGTATTAGGCATGATTTGTGCCACCCAAACTATATTTGTGTTATTCTTTCATTTGTTCCACAGTTCTCTTGGTTTCTCATGGATGTATGCTTAAACATGACTAAGTGTCAAAGCAGTCAACGAATCTCTAAGTATACAAGAGTTGCACTAGAGTAGGATTGTGACTTGTCGCTAGCCTAGAACGGAGTATGGGTATGCTCTAGGTGAAGAGGCGTAGTTCAAATGAAGTATCCTTGGTGTTTCCAAGCAGCCAAGTGAGAAACATCGCAGTGTCGCACGCCCTCAAGAGGTGCACAATCACAAGGCACATTGCGGGGACATGACAGATGGTAGCAAAGCGGATTCGTTGTAGATTTTGGAGTAGGGTTTGGGAGATATTCACCACTATCTCGACGATAGATGGTATTAGAGCGAATTTTTGGAGATTTTAGAGAAGGGTTAGGGAGCTCTTCACCACTATCTCAATGATAGATGGTATCAGAGCAAACTTTGAAGGTAATTTGTTGTGAAGGCAGTTAAGTGGGAATGTTCGCAGATTTGGTGAACGGTTCAGTGCAACGAACTTGTTCATCGCAGACTTTGCATCAGACTTACAATAGAGATTCGGTTGATAGTGTGATGGGGAGGTTGAGCTGGGTGTACACCTTGTGCAGATCGAGAGAAGATTTTGTGGTGAAACAAAGCAGTCAACGAATCTCTAAGTATACAAGAGTTGCACTAGAGTAGGATTGTGACTTGTCGCTAGCCTAGAACGGAGTATGGGTATGCTCTAGGTGAAGAGGCGTAGTTCAAATGAAGTATCCTTGGTGTTTCCAAGCAGCCAAGTGAGAAACATCGCAGTGTCGCACGCCCTCAAGAGGTGCACAATCACAAGGCACATTGTGGGGACATGACAGATGGTAGTAAAGCGGATTCGTTGTAGATTTTGGAGTAGGGTTTGGGAGATATTCACCACTATCTCGACGATAGATGGTATTAGAGCAAATTTTTGGAGATTTTAGAGAAGGGTTAGGGAGCTCTTCACCACTATCTCAATGATAGATGGTATTAGAGCAAACTTTGAAGGTAATTTGTTGTGAAGGAAGTTAAGTGGGAATGTTCACAGATTTGGTGAATGGTTCAGTGCAACGAACATGTTCATCGCAGACTTTGCATCAGACTTACAATAGAGATTCGGTTGATAGTGTGATGGGGAGGTTGAGCTGGGTGTACACCTTGTGCAGATCGAGAGAAGATTTTGTGGTGAAACAAAGCACTTAGACAAGGTGGGTGATCACATAACTCATTGCAGACTTGATCATAGAGGCAGACTTGGTTGGTTTATGTGTGATGGAAGTCAATGTTGAAACTTGTTGTGCACACCTTGGAGAGACCAAGTACAGAGTTCATTGGGTGAACTGAGCACTTGGGCAAGGAAGATGAACGTGGTATTTGTTGCACGACTTGTCACATATCTAACCGTCGAAGTGATCACATAAGCTAAACGCATAGGGTGATCACAAAAGTGATCGTAAAAAGGGAGAAGTTATGGGTTGCACTGAGGTGAAGGTCTTGGGTGCGTTGGGGAACCTGGGGTGACATAGAGTTTCTCTATAGCAGGTAGTTGGTTGGGCATGTTTCCATCATGATGTATTTGTGTCATGCATCATCAAGAACAACAATTGAGTTGAGTTGGGTTGTTGGATTGCAACCTTTGGACGAGGTAGCTCTTCACAGAGTTACGACAATCAATTAATAGTAGTATGACTTGACAGTCGGGCGGTGGATGCATGGTTCCTTGAAGCGGAAGCAGTCAAGGTGCGGAGATGAAAGACATCGAAGATGAGTTCGACTAGTTGCATGTGAATTTTGGGACTTAAACAAATTTCAGAAGCGGATGAATGGACTCAGCCTTGTATCACGGTGAAGGTCTTGCAGGCTTGTGGAGCTATAGACAGTGATTGAGAGGAGTTTGTGCATAGAGTTAGTTGCTTGGGAAAGCGGAGGTCCAAGACAACAAACTTGAACCGTGGTTGCAACGATGGATATCGTTGAGAAAGGTATGGTTGGCTTGAATTTTTGCATTTTCCAAGTATTGTAGTGAGCTATTTGAAGGGAAGTCAGATGACTTGGTGGTTTAAGTGCATTATGTTTCCATGGTGAAAACCGATAGACTTGAGGATGACTCAAGTGGTGGAGATTCAAAGAAGTCTTGCAACAGTTTGCGATGCCTTGGCTGGGTGAATGTGTAGAGAGTTTAAGCGACCTACTTGGACGAATCCTATGATGGACTTAGGAAGACTTGGATCTAGTCATGGAGGTGGCTTGGGAAGTTGCCTAACTCTTTGATGAGGTGTGTTAGATAGGTCATTGTGGTGGTTGGTAGTGAAGTTTGTGTTAAGTTTCTCACTAGTTGAGGTTCATGCATTTAATTTCAATTTTCTATTTAGCATTTACTTGAACCATAAACAATTGCAGCGACAATCACTGGTTGCATTAAACCAACATCACAAGAAGAATAACCATGCACAAGAACACAAGAAGTATCCTGGGAAACACTTCTCAACAAGGGAAGAAAACCCAACCAATCCTTTGCTTTATTCTTCAAGAGAAAGACCTCCCACACCATCACCAAACCTAGCACACAAGAGGGTGCTGTAATTTTCATAATTTCAGACCACAACTTCTGAAATCATGAGATGACACAAAGATAAGTGTGTTTCCTCAATGGGGATTCACCTTTATTTATACAAGACTTATCACATCAAATGATGTTACTATTGGCACAATAGGGCCGACCTCAATAACTCAAAATATAATTAATAATTACAATATTAATTATCTTTTACATTAATTATCTTTCACTTTATGGTGGGGCCGACCTGTACCCTTTACATTACAATTAGGGTTACAAGTAAATCTAACTCTTAGACAATATAGCAAGGGATCTCACACACCCACTAGTGCTCAGCCACTAGGGGCATGTCCACTTGTGCTTAACCACAAGGACGTCCAACTCAACAGATATCTATCTTACTAAGTCTCACAGGAGAATCATCTAGACACACACTCATTAGTGCTTAGCTACTAGGATCACGTTCACCCGTGCTCATCCACAGGGACGTCCTACTCAACAGATCTATATCTCATTGAGTCTCACAGGAGAATCGTATGGAGTACCACATAGTCTCAACTCTCTACATAGAGGAGAACAATAAACCCATCACATGTGCTCCTTCACCCCTCACAGGGGTACACATCATTTCATCTCAAATGATACACCCATATCATGGGAATCTTCCCTACTTAGGGGCACACATCATTCCATCTTCGTATCAGAGAAAATGACACACCAATCTCATGGGCATCTTCCCTATACAAGGGAACACAACATTCCATCTCTGTCTCAGAGAGGAACGACACACCCATCTCATGGGCACACCCAACTCATGGGATCTCTCACAGGTCGACTCACTCAGTCTGTGTCCTGGAGGATGTCTCACGCAGCTGTAATCATCAACACTCCTTCTCATCTAGGGAGGCATTCTCCAACATGCCAAGTCTCTCACATAAGTACTCGAACTTCTTCTTGGCAAGTGGTTTGGTGAAGATATCTGCAATCTGCTCATGTGTAGGAAGGTATTGCACGTGTACTGCTTTCCTCTGCACCATATCTCTGATACAATGATATTTTATCTCAATGTGTTTCAATCTATCGTGAAACACAGGGTTTTCATAGAGCTTCACACAACTCTGGTTATCACAATGAATAATGGTAGGATCCATCTCATGATCAAATAACTCTGTCAGGAGCTTGTGAAGCCACACTGCTTCGTGGACTGCCACACTCATTGCTTTATACTCTGCTTTTATGGTACTAAAGGCCACAACGCTTTGTTTTATGCTGCACCAGGAAACCATGGCAGACCCTAGGGTAAAACAACAATCGGATGTGCTCTTCTGGTCCACTGCGCTCCCTGCCGAATCTGCATCGGCATATCCCTGCAAACTCAACTCTACATTGGAGACATATCTCTTGCCATATCCAAATGTGCCTTGTAGATATCTCAATACATGCTTCGCTGCTATCCAGTGAGTCTGTGTTGGCTGACTCGTGAAATGACTAAGTACGTTCATTGTATAACACATATCAGGTCTGGTGTTAACCAAATAAATCAATGATCCACTCAGTTGTGGATCAATCTCACCTGAATCAGTAGGATCATCATTCATTTTCTTCAAATCCATCACCATCGGTGTACGCATGGATTTGGACTCTGTCATACTGAACTTCTTCAATATCTCCACTATATATTTTCCTTGACTTAGAAAAATATCATCATTTCTCTGCCATACTTCTAGTCCCAAGAAGTAGTGAATCATACCCAGATCCTTCATCCCGAAATCAAAAGTCAATGCTCGCTTGTATTCAACAATAAGTCTTTCTGAATTGGTAAGGAATAAATCATCCACATACAAGACCAAGATCAGGCACTCGTCACCAACAATATGATAATATAGGTTTGGATCAACAACACTCTTGCTGAAACCCAAACTCATCAAGAATCCATCCATCTTCTCGTACCAAGCACGAGGTGCCTGCTTTAGTCCATACATGGCTTTCTTCAACATGTACACATGAGAATTCTTGTCGTATATCACGAATCCCTCTGGCTGCTCGATGTAAACTTCTTCCTCAATCTTGCCATTGAGAAAGGTTGTCTTTACATCCCCTGATGTAGTTTCCAACTCATGGATGATAGTATATATGGAAGTGTATCGGGCTACTGGATCAAATGTCTCATCATAGTCAACTCCCTCTACTTGTGAGAATCCTCTGACCACAAATCTTGCTTTTGTATTTCTCGACACTTCCTTTAGCTGCATGCCTGATCTTATAGATCCACTTGGAAGTCACTATAGACTTCCCTTCTGGTCTCGAAACAATATCCCACACATCATTCTTCAAGATGGAATGATATTCTTCTGTTATGGCATCTAGCCATACCTAATGACCTGCTACTTCTGCCCACAGAATCATAGGTAGAATCTGATCATGTATCATTGTTTTGGTTGCTTCAATGATGGGTTTTTTATTCCTCCTTCTCAAATAGTTTTGACTCCCTATGAGTCAAGTGACTCCCTCTGAAGTCTGAAGGATAAAACATCTTCCTTTGTTGTTAACCCGCCTGGAACAAAAACAAACAAAAGGGAAACAAGACAAGAATATCTCCTAAAGGAGAATAATGAGTACATCTCTAGAATCAAAACAATTTAAGGATTGTTGTCATAGCTACAACACCTACTTGTAATGTAGCAACCTTAGAAATGTAGGTTAGAGGCATGATAATTAAAACAATCAAACCCAAAGTCTTCACTTTTAGTGTGTTGTTCCTCTGAATGCACCGAGATCCCTATGGATCCATGATTGCAACAAGGGTTCCTTTCTTCTGCAAGTACCCTCATGACAATGATGAAAATAATATATACAAGTGCATACCTGAGAGTGTACACCAATGGATATTTTGCTTGCTTATCAATGTTATGACGAGTAATGATATTCCTTGCTTCTTTACCATAGACTAGGAGGCAAATTATGTTTTTGTAGCATCTTGTGGCCACCTGCCACTGCTACATTCTATAAACAGACTTGTTTTCTCCTGTAGCCACCTTGTACCATACAAGTCTCTGCATCAACCTTGTAGTTGCTTTGTCTAGAAGTACACTACTGTCACTTTCAACACTTGTTGTCATGACGTTGTCACAATAGTCCTTAACACGTTTGACAATCTTGAAAACTCAATCTTGGATTTCATCATGAACAAGTGCTTGAGCATCTTGACCTAGACTTGACATATAATGATAATTTTTGGCAAGAACAAACTTGCTAAAAGATTGACCTCAAGACTGCAATCAAGGCTTTCTTGTTGTTGTAGATGACATAAGTAATAATGAGAATCTCCTTGTTGTCAACCAATGTCTTGATTGTCTAAAATACCCTTGAACTGCTAGCACAAACATCTAAGACAAAAAAAAAACTTCAAGCAACTATTGTTGTTGTCTTTTGGATCTTTACCACAGTCCGAGCTTTTGGGTCTTCGTCCCTACTATCTCAGATATCCGTTTAGAATTTTGTCGAGAATACTCTGAAGTGCTCTTTAACCATATCTAAAATCTACTTGGATTTGTCTTGGCAACTTGCTTATATGAAGTAGAATCCAGAACGTTGTGTTCTTGACAAGAGAGAACAGACTCTCGTGCATTCCCCATCCAACATACAGTTGTGGTTGTTGCTACCATGTCAGAATAGTAAAAATGCGTTGGTTTGAATTTTCTATATATCACCTCAGCATAGGAAACAAGAATAGAATTGCAGCAAGTGCATTAGGAAACAAATATATTGCAACATCTAGGATATACAAGGAAGGGAAATTCCACTTTCTAACCCAGTTCTGGAAAGTTTTTGGAAGAATGATGACCCATGCAACAACAACTACAACCTTCAATATATATCTTAGAATTTGTTTCTAAGGTCGCCCTGTCACACTAAGTGGAACTCTTATACTTTTCAAAGGCAACCAGTATAGAGTCAAGAACACTACTGAAGGAATAATTCTCACGACTACTTAGCCCCTCTAGCTTTTCGTTCAAAGCTATTATTAATTCAAGAGTTGTTTCCAGGCTGTTGGATTCATCTGATTTGGCAGTTGTTAATGTGCCAACAGAAGCACAATTAGTGTTGTTGATGATTCCATCAGAGGAACAACTTGTGCAAAAACTGTTTGGTATGGCTATTTGTAAAACCTTGCCATCAATACAGATTTCAAGATATTCATCTGTAACTTGATTCTCATTCCTTGTGATTGCAATGATCAATATTTAGTGTGTGTGTGTGTGTGTAGAGAGAGAGAGAGAATCTCAGAACCTTTGAAGCAACCACCACCATTGCACATAGAGTTGTCGGTTGTTGCGACAGGTCTTGTCTTGTCAGGAGAATCTCAGAACCTTTGAAGCAACCACCACCATTGCACATAGAGTTGTCGGTCATTGCGACAGGTCTTGTCTTGTCAGGTCATTAAGTCATATCATAGCCGTCGTTTCAGAAATCGACCATGGAATCTCTTCCCACCATTGTTTGCCAACCAAGCTTCAATGTCATTACTAATCTTGATCGTATCCAAGATGGAGGGAAAATTATCACAAACCCAACTTCAATACAACTGATGTTATAAAGACACTTAGTACTTCTTTAAAGACAGATCCATAAACTCCCATGGATGCCATCCTTGTACTGTGCATATGGTCTTCTTTAGGTTTGCTC
Organism: Picea engelmannii; assembly: GCA_009831015.1. Taxonomy (NCBI): domain Eukaryota; kingdom Viridiplantae; phylum Streptophyta; class Pinopsida; order Pinales; family Pinaceae; genus Picea; species Picea engelmannii. The sequence continues at coordinate 823,624 of ML777789.1, forward strand.
TAGAACCATGTTAAGTTTCTCACTAGTTCAAGCTCATGCATTTAATTTCAATTTTTTGTTTAGCATTTACTTGAACCATAAACAATTGCAACAACAATAACTAGTTGCATTAAACCAAGATCATAAGAAGAATAACCATGCACAAGAACACAATAAGTATCCTGGGAAACCCTTCTCAACAAAAGAAGAAAACCCAACCAATCCTTTGCTATATTCTTCAAGAGAAAGACCTCCCACGCCATCACCAAACCTAGCACACAAGACGGTGTTGTAATTTCATAATTTCAGACCACAACTTCTGAAATCATGAGATGACACAAAGATAAGTGTGTTTCCTCAATGGGGATTCACCTTTATTTATACAAGACTTATCACATCAAATGATGTGTCTATTGGCACAATAGGACTGACCTCAATAACTCAAAATATAATTAATAATTACAATATTAATTATCTTTTACATTAATTATATTTCACTTTATGGTGGGGTCGACACGTGCCCTTTACATCACAATTAGAGTTAAAGGTAAATCTAACTCTTAGACAATATACCAAGGGATCTCACACACCCACTAGTGCTCAACCACTAGGGGCACGTCCACCTATGCTCAACCACAGGGACGTCCAACTCAACAAATATCTATCTCACTAAGTCTCACAGGAGAATCATCTGGACACACACTCACTAGTGCTCAACCACTAGGATCACGTCCACCTGTGCTCAGCCACAGGGACATCCTACTCAATAAATCTCTATCTCGCTGAGTCTCACAAGAGAATCATCTGGAGTACCACATTGTCTCAACTCTCTACACAGAGGAGAGAATAAACCCATCACATGGGCTCCTTCACCCCTCATAAGGGTACACATCGTTTCATCTCAAATGACACACCCATCTCATGGGCATCTTCCCTACTCAGGGGCACACAACGTTCGATATTCGTCTCAGAGAGAATGACACACCCATCTCATGGGCATCTTCCCTATACAGGGGCACACAACGTTCCATCTCTGTCTCAAAGAGGAACAATACACCCATCTCATGGGCACACCCAACTCATGGGCTCTCTCACAAGTCGACTCACTTAGTCTGTGTCCTGAAGGATGTCTCACGCAACTGTAATCATGAACAATTTGTTCGTGTCGAGTTGAGAGGATGGGTGAGGTGCCCTGGTGTTTAGTGCCTTATCCAGATTCATTAGGTCATGCAATGACTTGATAGTGACGACAACAGTGCCAAATTTTGGATGCTTGCATGAGGTGCAAGGCATTTTCTTTCCAAGAGACAAATGGAGTCAACAAAGAAGTCGACCAAGAATTGTTGGCAGTCAAATTGAATGGGAAAAACAAAGACCAAGTGACATGGGTGGTGTTCGCTCGCCTTTGGTATGGGACATTGGATGAGGCAAAACACACCTTAGTGACTTATGAACGATTGTGTGATGACTTAGAGATATGAGGGGTCATTGGTTGAGGTTAGCAGAGTATTGGTTCGAACATGCCTAAGGCATGGAAGTTATTTGAGGTGATTCATTTTGATTAAAGCAATTTGCACAATTCATCGGGACATTTTGAGGAGTGTAGACACATTGGCCACATTGATTGCATATGTTGATTTGTAGAGAGGTGACTTGATGGAAGGAGGTGAGATGAGGACTTGCCTTTTTTTGGAGGATTGTATGGACATTCAGATTGCGGCATGAAGAGATTACTTGTAAATGGGTGTTTCTCTTGGTTTGGGGCAACATGGTTGAGGGTGAAGCTTAACCATTCCAAGGCATAGAGAGGAAGACACATCAAAATAGTTGGGTGATGAAGTAGTGAGGCAAAGGTAATATGGATGTGTAGTTCTTGGTGCAAAGATTAGCTAATTGTGCCATGAGGTGGACAATGGAGTCAAGTTTTCGTAGATTACTTTGTTTTGAGGTGACTTCATAGTGCAGGAAGGTGAGGGGCGATCTTGACTTGGTTTGATATTTGTGTGGATGGATCAAATGGTGAAAGGAAGTGACCAGTTTGTGCATGAGGGTGTGCAGACTCAAGCAGTGCGACAGTTGAGCTAGCCATTAAACTAGTTCATGTCTTGGGAAAGAATAACAACATGACAAGGGGGTCAAGAGTACGAACACGCCAATAGGTTTGAAGTGCAAAACTTAGACATTATTGAGGATCTCCTTGACCAAGATCAAACAATGGCAGCAACAGTGAGGCAAGGATGGACACTTGCTTTAGTCTTTAGAGTTGGACAGAGTGACGTAGATGTGATAAAAAAGACTAAGTTCAGGCATGGGGAGGCACATCTCAAGATTTGGACACAACATTTGGATTGATCACTCAACTAGTACAGGATTTGAGAGGTGCAATGTGTAAGGACATGGAAAAATTTGTTGAAGTGTGGGCATTGTACCAAGGTCATAGGAGTTCAACACTTAGGTGAAATTTTGAAGTGAAGTGGGCAACAATCAGTTGTAACAAGCAACGATAATAGTAATGGAACAGAACAATAGTGAGGCAACAACATCACAACGAGATAGTGCAATAGAGTTGGGTGACTTTCATCCTTGGATTTGGATGAAGGAACCTCATGGACTTAGGCATCAGATCGTGCAGAGTTGGGTGCAGTACATTTTGGTTTGTGGAAACTTGGGGTTTCCACTTCGCGGGGAAACTTAGGTTTTCTACTTTTGCAGAATTTGGGGTTTCAAGTTGGCATGAAACTTGGGGTTTCTAGTAGACTTCGTTGTAGCAGAGGCACAAGTTTAGGCAGAGACTTGGAGATAACAAATTTTGTGAATGTTGTCGGGGATGACAACGATTTAAGGTGGGGGAGGATGTAAGGTCTTTGGCTATATGGGCATAGAAACTTTCACACAACTCCTCAAGGAAATGAAAATTGGGGTTGTCTGGCACCCGAGTTGGGAAAGTGGATGCCTTAGGCATGAAAATGCGCCAAGGGGCTTGCCCAAGTATGAAGCAACCAAGAGTCTGGGGCACACCAGCATGAGGGGTGCACCAAGGTTGGGTGCATCAGCCCCAAGGGGCACGATGGTTGATGAGCACATGGGTTTGTTTGGACAATTGGGTCTGTGAAGGGGAACGAAGATTCATTTAGGCGACCGGGTCCACAAAGGGGTGCGACGATTCATTTGGACATGGGTTTGTGAAGGGATGTGACACCCCCAAAGGAAACGATGGTTCACAATGATGACCTTTGGAGAGCCTATAAGAAGACAATGGCGCACAACCAAGGAAGGAAAGCTTGACAGAACTTAGAGACAAGGAGAACTTTGCAATTCTGAGGCGAAGGAAGAGGGTGAGCTCCCTCAAGGAGCCAAGTTGTTCCACTTGGGATGAATTGTGTTCCCTTGAGGATGATCGGGTGGATAGAGTTGGGTGAGTTTCTCTTGGGATGATTTTGGGGAAGTCTAGAAACACAAGTTTATTGGAGGCATGTGTGAGGCATAATTGAAATATGCGAAGTTTGCGGAAACAAAGAGGCAAAGTCTACGAAAATGAAGAGACAACAAGTTTGTAGTTGGGGGCACATCTAAGGTGCACTGTAGGTGGTTGCAACAGAGAGTCTTGGTGACGATCCATGTATGAGTGTCTTGGTGAGGCAAGGTGATTCGTCTAACTCCACCTTGTTGCAAATCGAGCCAGTAGTTCTCATGTTGTACATGTTTCTCAATAACAAAGACTTAGCTGGGTACTAGGCACGCTTCGTGCCTCCCAAACTATATTTGTGTTTGTCTTCCTTTGTTCCACAACTCTCTTGGTTTCTCATGGATGTATGCTTAAATATGACTATGTGAAAAAGTAGTTAACGAAGGTCTAAGTATACAAGAGTTGCACTAGAGTAGGAGTGTGACTCACCGGTAACCTAGAATGGAGTATGGGTATGGTCTAAGTGAATAGGCGTAGTCCACATGAAGTATCCTTGGTGTTTCCAAATATCCAAGTGAGAAATGTCGTGGTGTCGCACACCCTCAAGAGGTGCACAATCACAAGGCACACTATAGGGATGTGACAGTTTCCTTAAAGCAAGCACACAGTATTAAGAATATATCCTCAAAGAAAATTCACCCAATATTAAGAATATAGTGTTTCCTTAAAAACAAACACGCAATATTAAGAATATATCCTCAAAGCAAACACACAATATTGTTTCCTCAAAGAATATACTATTAACATGAAATTTGCACCTTATTTCATTGCTATTTTAGTCAGGTAAGAAAAAACCCTTAATTTTGGAGTTTTTTGAATTTCCTACATAATCACCTTATTAATCCCTGCCCTTCGGGCTGCAAGGACTAATAGTAATCGATTTTCTATTATTCTATTAGTACTTGCACACAAACCCACCGTTTTAACCAAAGTTTTGATAGATTCAAATGATTTTCCAACTCACATTTCATTTTTAGTCCTGAGTTTTTAGTTTGAGGTCTTATTTGGCCTCATATCGAGGCAAGGGTGGAATATTTTGTTTGAAACTTAGCAAATGATCGTTGCATTACGATGTACATCGTTTGAAGTGAGTTAATGCTAGATTTGATGTTAGCATTACTTCATAGACATTTAATGTTTACGTCTTAAGTTTATCGTATTGTAATTTTCATGAATTCCAATTAACATTATGTTACATTGTCCAACGACTGTAGATGAGTGATGTCCAACTCTAGCTTGCATGCAAGATCTGCCTCAATTTTTTCCTGAAAAGCAGTGTCCATTTCCTCAGATCTCTGTGGACATTCTTCTGGACATTCTTTTGTCCGTCTATTATTTCCTATGATCCATGCAAACTTAGGATGGTGGAAGGTTGGCTTGAGGTCAATTTGTCTAGCTTAGGGTGGCATGCAGATCAATTACGAGCAAAAAATCTATGTTGTTCTTTGGGATTCTAGAGTTACCACAAGCGAAAGGCTATGGAGCTTGTCAGACTATGCAAAGCTTGGCTTTTCCAAACATAGCTCATCCGCTTGGAGCTATTTCAATTGCTCTTGCATACATAAGGCATTACTACAAGAAGAGTTTGCCTACAGATACACAAAATTGAGAAAAGTGGTAAATTGCCTTGTTAATGGTCCTCATAAAGTCAATTTAAAAGAAAATATCTAGAAATTTTGTCATTTCATTATAAATTATGTGTTCTTTTCTGATTGGTGAAAATTTTGAAAGAATTAGAGCTCTACCAAGGAGTACTAGTTTAAATTTCAGTTATACTGGAAATAGGTAGCAAGAAAACAAAATACATGTTCATTAATAATATTTTCTTAAACTTTTTATTTTGAGAAAATTGCATTTGTCCTTGGGAAAAAGATGGCTGACTCCTTGAGTCAACGGAAATCAATATCTACGTCCCTTTGATGTTTTCAATTCCACAGTGTATTTGCCTACCATTAACTATTGAATTTGAATTAGTATATTTAGTGTTTTCATTTCCATAGCGTATTAATTTGTGATTAACCATTAAATTTTAGTTAGTATAGCTTTAGCCTTCACTTTCTTTCTGATGTATCAAATGTAGAAATGGATCAAACTTTCGATATTATTATTATTTTTAGATGCAAACATTTTCCATAGCAAAAATAGATCTATACTCAATACTTACATATCCAAATTCTATATTTATAGATATAGATTAAGATAAATCTATATTAATTTATATATAATGGGAAGGACATTAATTACTTACCGGTAGGCTGCAAGTTTTGTAGGCCAGGAGCCCATGAATTCCTCCATAGGATGGCAAGGATGTGTCAGATAATCCCTCCAGTTATGGACTTTTTCTTTGAGAATATTAAAACTTGTAGAAAGATGAACCCATTGATTTCGGTCCTCTGAATAGAGGCATGCTCAGTATTCCATAGGCATTTTGAAGAATTATTTGGCAATGCCCATCATACTTTTCATGACAGTATCTGACACTCCATGGTTCACTTTATGTCATCAATCATATCAACCATATGCCAAGGCCATACAAGTATACATCACTATATAGTTCTTACGGCCAAATACATCAATCATATATATATATATATATAAGAAGGGTAAAAACCCATTACATCCTCCCTGCCTCCCTTCAGAGGGAGTGAATAGTAAAATCTCATTAGTTTTAATGCCGAAAATGCTAAATGGCATTACCTTGCAGCCCAAGGAGCAAAATTGAAATGTATCCAAAATGATTCTTTCACATATATCACAAGTATCGGTGACACCCTTCCCCGGCCTCGACTAAGGTTTCTCATTAAGAAAAACCACTCAGTCACCATTAATAATGTATCTCTGTATGCCTATTATGTCCATTATCTTCTAAATTTCTAAAAATCAGATTACATTGTGGTATGAAGACCTATGTATCTATTGAGCCCAACCCATCAAAAACCATAATAAGAATAAAGTAGTAAACCTCAAAATCTCAACCATGCGAATTTCGAATTGAAAGGACAATAGAAACACCATGAACATTGCAATACCCGAACAATTAGATGATCTTTGTGGTGTTCTAGGCAATAGGTGCATAACCCACCTGCCATGCAATCGGGGAAATACATGTTGTGTTTGCTCTTGTTTGAATCCCCATGAATTTTATAGGAAATGAAGGAGTTTGTCGCCTAATTTTTTGAAACAACATGAATTAGAATCACCAAGAAAAATCCATTGTAGCGTATAATAGATATCTAGAAGATAGTTGGTCAGTGAGATGAGATTTACATCGACAGACACTCATACATCGTTGAATCAGATCTACTACAAAAGGTAGAAGGATGATAGAGTAATGAGTTCCATGCATGTCTAGAGCACCTTTGAATGGATTGCCTAACAACCACAACATGTTACTCACCATATAGTATGTGTTTCACTTGAGTTGAGCCTTTACAATGACATATAGTAGAGAGTGCCTAAACTCCAACACTATGAAGAAGCATCTAGTTTTGTGTTTCGCATGCCAACACCATGAAGAAGCATATAGTTTTGTGTTTCCCAAGCCAACACTATGAAGAAGCATCTAGTTTTGTGTTTCTCAAGCCAACAACTGCCATAAACCAATTGTTACTCTACAAAAGTTGGTTTTGGTGTCTCTTGGTGATGACGTGTTGGGCTGGAAACAGATGTCCTATGCCACAATTGGCAAGGACTTGCTGCCTTTTGCAACTCCACTTGTTTCATTATCATATTGGTTACGTAAAAAAAATCTTAATTTTCAAAAGTTAGTGAAGTTTCTCGAGTTTTCTAAATAAGCACCTTGTTTCATTATCACCTTCGTTAGGTTACAACCATTTTTTAAAATTCTACGTGTTGCATTATTTTTGTTGTGGAGACTTTCATTGATATCAATGAATGTTGTTTAAATTTACTCTTTGATACATATTGTGAAAATGTTGGTTACAAACTCAATGTTTTTGGCAAGTTTTTTTTTTTTTTTTCCCAATAGGGTAAAGTTCCATCTTGTTTAGTTATTTTTTCAAAATTGTGGCTACTTTGATAATTTCAAAATAGGCCAAAACGTCCAGGGGAAAAGTTCTATCACTACAACTAAACATGTCATTAGTGTCGAGTTTAACACCAAATTGTAATGCAAATTTTTCAAGTTGGAGCATTTTCCTATTGGAAAAAACGACATTAAAGCACTCTTCACATTTAGCACCATGTTTAGCATGAACTTTAGTGCCAAATTTAACATTGGGTTTAACATTGGATGTAGTGTTGGGTTTAGTGTTAGATTTGGTGCTAGATTTAGTTTCGAGTTTAGCCTCAGATTTAGTGCTAGATTTAGTGTCGATTTAAACGTCATATTTAGTGTTAGATTAAGCACTCACTATTTGTAAATTAAAATTTACAGAACTAAAAATAGAAAATGGTAAAAAAATGAAAAAAAAAGTAAGGGATTGTTGCGATTTGAACCTATATCACTTATCGAAAGGCAAGAGATCTACTTGAGCTACATTCCCCCGAAAATTTGCCATTAAAAGTGCACATTTGAATTGAAACTAGACTAACCTAGTGAAAATTAAAATTTATAGAAATAGAAACAAAAAATGGTAAAAAAAATGAAGACAAAACTGGAAAACGGTAAGGGAACATTGGGATTTGAACCTAGATCGCTTGCCAAAAAGGAAAGAACTCCACTTCAACTGTATTCCCACAAAAAAGGCCATTAAAGTGTAGATCTAAATTGAAACTAACCCAACCTATGCATGCAAACAAGTGAACAATGCATATATGAGAATGATACTAACATTTAATACTATGGGGAAAGTAGTAATGAGAGATAGAAGGGTGCAAGGATTTGAACTCAAATCTCCTTGTGAGAATGCAAGGGCCTTCCTTAGGCCACACATATGAACCATAACAATGCATTAAACATACTCCCCAAGAAGCCATTTTTTCTTCTCTTTTCCATTAAACATGGAACAACAAAATAACAATAACCTTTATCAAACCATTAAAGGAAAAGAAAAGTTAATTACAAAGGAAGGAGGAGAAGGGAAGGGAGAAACCATTACCTTCCTTCATGAAATCCTATTCTCCATGTACAAAAGCCTAAACTTGCAACAACAAGAGAAAAATAAGCATTGACAAGTTGATAAAGTAAAAGAGGAAGGAAGGAGGAGAAGGGAAGGGAGAATCCATTACCTTTGTCATGCAGGTTCCTCCATGAAACCTTGGCTTCCATGCACAAAACCCTAAACCTGCGACAATAAAACAATAATAAACATTAACAAATCAATAAAGGAAAAGTAAAGTTCAAGAGGAAGGAATGAGGAGAAGGGAGGGGAGAATGTAGGGAGATCCCATTACCTTATTCATGGAGGTTCATCCATGAAACTAAAATCCTAGCCTCAATGAGGATGCCAACCTAAGAGAGGAAACCCTCAAGGAGAAGGGAGGAGAAGAGAAGAAAGAAAGAGAGGAAACAAGAATAGAATGAGAGAGTAGAGTTTGAGGGGCTTCTGTGAGGGAAAATAAGAGATTTTGATCAAAACAACATAAATACCCTCAAATTTTTGAGGATTGAGACAAGTGACTTATTTTTAGCTCTTGATCTTTCTTAAATTTCTCTTTGAAAAGTTTCCCTTGCTTATATTTAGTTACTTTGGAAACCTGATGCTAAAGCTTAAATCTAATGCTAAATCGATGCTAAATTTGGTGTAAGTAGTTCAAAGTTTATTGTCGACTCGTGAATTAACGCCTAGTTTAGCACCTTCCCATGAAATAACACCAAGTTTTCATCAAAACTATAAAAAATCACCGAAAAGGTAAATGAAAGCAAAAAAGAAATCTAAAAAGAAGTTAATGACACAATGTTGTTGTAGCGCATTGTTGAAATTCTTATCAATGAGACGAAATTATGACTTTTGACAAAATTCCTAATAAATTTAGAAGACAATATCCACCAATAAAAAAGGGATTTGTCTATTTATTAACTGACTCCTTAGCTATATATGACACACAACATAAAATTTACAAGCTTCGTAAAAAGAACAAAGTAAATAAATTTATATATTCTTTAACAAATTTACAAATTTCAAATAAAATTGTAATTAAAATTTACTAACAAATAAAGTAATGCTTAAAACAATGAACTTGATGTTTTTTTTTGTAAGTTAGAAGTCCTTATTACCTTGTATCAAAATTGACATACAAACAAAGTTTGAGTTGATCCTTGGGTTGCCATAAAAGGAAACCAACCCAACTCAACTTATGTTCAAGATTAAGATTGTCACAAATAAGCAAAACATAATACAACTAAAAATTGAAAACCCAAGGTCGGCGAAGGCGGTTGGATGGTAAAGTCGTTCTTGCAACGAAGGTCAGGTCTTGTGCTCAAACCCAAGCAAGGACGTGGTCTAGTCGCGAAATAAAGCTTAACTGGGCCAAGCCCGCTTACCTTGGCATGTGCCGTGATATGAAGTGTTATGTTTGATGAGGTTCTGAGTTCAAATACCCCCGACTTACCCGTGCTTGCATAAGGGGCATACATATGGCACCTGGAGGTTATAGTGGTAGCGGTCAGAATTGACCCCGTGTCACGCAAGTACGAGACCGACCTAGTTGCTGATTCCGCCAGATACAAAAAAAATAAAAATAAATAAATAAATTGAAAACCCATATCCCATGTCCCTCAAAATGCCTATCAAAACATGTATCCTGCTAAACACAAAGACAAGAAAACTGGAAAAGAAACAGTGCTAGTAATTGAAGCCATCAATGATCATTATGAGAAACCTAGTCATTTGGTGAAGGAGAATGCCCATGCATCGATAAGGGAACATGAAAGTGCAACAACATGGTGTCCTGAGCTAATGAGTCAGAGGTTGGGGGATTGGATGCTTCATTAGCGTGCAATGCTACTAGCCCGAAGATTCGTCGACTCACGAATTCCAAACTGAAATTTATATCTGCCACATCCTGTTGAAGTTCGAAAACTAGTTGCATTAGATATCCAAGGGTGACTGCAGTAGAGCATTCGGTCGTAGTGAAATCCGTTGCATTGGAAGGAGTCTTCTTTTGATCATCAGGAGGAGAGTCATTACCAACTGCAGAGGTGGACCGAGCAATAATATTCGGCTAGCTACCTTCACCATTTAATGCATAATTAACATCCTCCCACTCAATCTTGCAACCCCATAGTTGAACAACTTCCTGCCAATTCAACATATTTTTCTCTCTATTGATGAGAGAGGGAGAAGAAACATAGCCACTCTCCAATGAATTGGATGACGACACCATTGCTCATGTAGGACAAGCCATTCTTCCGTCTAAGTTGCTTCCCCCGCACGAATGCCCATAGACTCGGAGACGAGGCATAGAGTTGACAAAATACACTATGATTTCCCCGAGATCTTCAACAAGTTGACACACAAGGAGCTCACAAGAAACCATGGGAATATTGGTGAGAGGCTACCCAATTTCTATAAGACCACTAACATGCATCGATGGAATGTGTAGAAAACGAGATAGAGGGGGTGAAATTATTGCCTTCAGGATGAGAGGACGGAGGTAATAACTGTCTACTAGAGCCATGGTACCTGCAATCAATGTCACCCTAATTCTCTCATGCTCTAGGTGATTGAGGAAGTGAATCATCTAGTTGGCGACGAGACATAGCATATTGAACATTAAAATGCACAGAGAAACGAACTCCCAAGTGGCCTCCTGGAGTGTCTCCATCTATCCACGAGTTATATCAAATGGACACCCCAACAGGGGCACAATGAACTTGATGTTACACAAGCATACAACAAACATTGTTTTACAACATACCTTATTCTCGAGCAAAGACAACATCCAAATGGTTTATAATTGAGAGATTTTGTAGCATAACTGAGGATTCCACTTAACGTAGAATCAATCTAAAGTTTGTGTGTCCATTCATAGGACATGAAATGCTTTATGCCAAGAAGTGAGTCATGTGAAGCAAGCACACCACTACAAACTTGATTGCAAAAGAGTTTGTCCTATGTGTTGGAATTTGTTGATTTATTTTTGAATTAGAAATATTAAAAAAGTAGGAAAAGTCTTTGATAGTTATGGTCATTGGTTTCGTAACATCCTCGAATCCACCCTCACATGTAGGTGTTTTTTTGTGTAAAAACAAAATTTGGCCACTTGTAATATCTCATTGGTGGTTCGTAAAGAAGTATTCTTCTACTCCCAAATGCCTTTTGATCTTGAATCATTAACATCTTTCCTTATGTCGAAAGAAAATAAATTCTTAGCTAAACATAACCAATTTAAAATCTTACTCTAGTACCAAAAGTTTTTTTTTTTTTGATGAAATACAACATCTCGAGAAACCCTCCAAGTACTTCCCCTCATTTCAAGGATGGTATGGGAGGTAAACCGACCAATTGCAATTTTGACAACCTAATGCGACGAGACATCAAGTGAGGTCCGATAATATCTTACAAACGCAGCTAGCTCGGGGATTTGATCCCGAGACCTCCTACATGCAATTCAAAACTCTCAACAACTCGAGCCAACCTACCGAGTTACTCGAAAACTAAAAGTTAAATATATTTTATTTCATTAAAGTCACTTAAATTTTACATCTAATCTCATATAAAAAATTACATTTACACATATATCGCCATTAAAAACTCATTCACATTAATATATAAGCATCACCACATTAACATGACTTACATCTTAAATAAATTAAATAACCGCCTTAACACAAGCACATCTACTAAGTTTTGAACAAGTCACTATTATATTTTTTATTAAAATATTTGGCTATTAATAAAAATCAATCTATATAGAGTTTTAATATAAAAAGTGAATCCATTACTCGTCCAAAATTCGAGGGAGAACATGGAGAGGCCAAGCATTTTCAGAATATTGGGGGCTCAACACCAAGAGCATCATATAGACCCATTTAAGAGCATCACATATAACTTACAAGGAAGGAAAATTTCTTGAAATTCGAGGGAGAACATGGAGAGGCTAAGCATTTTCAGAATATTAGGGGCTCAACACCAAGAGTATCATATAGACCCATTTAAGAGCATCACATATCAATTACAAGGAATTGAACCTGGGTGGAGAGGGTAACAACCATTCCTCCCAACCAACCAAGCTACATCCCATGGACAAGAGGTGTATTACATGCTCATATTATAAATATTAAGCATGCATTATTTTTATTTTTATTTTTTTGAGATCTAAAAAAGAAGAAGTGTAATTTACAACTTAATATAAATGAGATGTACACCATAACCTAATACTAATAAACAAAATAGAAAAAAATAACTACCTACTATAATATTTCTTTTCATTGGTGGAATGGACAACTAGTGGGGCAAGTACTAGGGTGACACCTGGTTGTGTTATGTGATTAACTCTACACACAAAGTAAGTCCATGTTTAGTGACTTCACATAACAAAGTGACTTAATAATACAGACTCTACACACAAAGTAAGTCCATGTTTAATGACTTCACATAACAAAGTGACTTAATAATACACTCCATCACCTACTATCCTATGCCCGGAGAACCCACCCCACCCCTATAATATTTTAAAATATATAAACATATAAATTATAACCATAAAAAAAAGTTGAAGCAAGAGAATTAAAGTGGGAAAAGCCACCTGTGTATATGCCATTTATTATTATTCCTTTTATTTTAAACTTTTGCTCTTTATATCATATAGCCAGCTAAAGGATCACACGCTACGACACATGGTGTAATATACACTTATTTTTACTCATTCTTTAGGGCATTAAAATATCAAAGGAGATACCCGCACCCCACCTTTGTTTTTGTTGTATACCGTTTCTTTCCATACAAATTCCTCCCTTTCCTCTGCGCTCTGTGGTGCCATTGCCTTTGCCGTTGCTGGATCGGATAATTCCAGCCGAGACCGGCAGTCCATTCACCCACCAGAAGTCAGCAGAAGAGGTGCAAACCCCGGATCAGAGGCCATGAAGATCACGGCTCTTCTCGTGATGAAATCTAACCCTAATCCTGCTTCCGGATCGGAATCCCTGCTGCTGACCAGCGCATCGGATTTAAGCCAATTTGGTTATTTTCAACGCGCCAGTGCCAAGGAATTCATCATGTTCGTCGCCCGCACCATAGCCAAGAGAACGCCACCAGGGCAGCGTCAATCTGTACAGCAAGACGGTGTGCTTACTTTACTTTAAGAATTCTGTTTTCTCAAATGCCCATGAAAGAAAAATCACCGGCCCATCTCAAAAAAAACTGTAATTTGATTGTTCTAGAAATAATCCATGAATCATAATTTGAGGATTCATGTAATTATTTAACAATATATTATAAGCCTGTACATGGATTGTCTTTATTCCGGGAATAAAACAAGTGGATTTTTTTCCTAATTTTTTCGGAGGGTAATTTTGAAAATGAAGTAAAGGTAAGCTGGGCTTTTTATTAGACATGTATATATGCAGCATTATGAGATACTGATTGATGGGGTCCTTTTGGGAGATAGGAATCCTATTGGATTCCTGTGAATTATGGCTAATTTGCTATTAGACAAGTATATATGCAGCATTATGAGATATTGATTGATGGGGTCCTTTTGGGAGATATGAATCCTGATGGATTCCTGTGAATTATGGGTAATTTGGTATTAGACATGTATATATGCGGCATTATGAGATATTGATTGATGGGGTCCTTTTGGGAGATATGAATCCCGATGGATTCCTGTGAATTATGGGTAATTTGGTATCAAACACATATGAGATGAAAATTACAGTCTTGGAGAGTGCTTGTGCATAGACTGGTTTCATTCAATGTATGAATATAGCCTGCCCTCTCTCCAGGGCAGACAGAAGTGAACTTGTACACTTTTAGCATTGTCTCCCCCTATAGGAAGTATTTTGTAACATGCGTCACATCAGATGGACCAGATTTCTTACACACTGGAGCAAATTTTTGACCTCCCAAATCATAGAGAAAATGCAGACACGCAACAAATGTGAAGTGACTATATAGTTGCAAGTCTAGTAGCTCAAACTAGAACACATGCTTCACAAGATGTAATTATTCACGAGGAAAATGAGAGAAACGTTTTTGCTTTTCCCACTACCTTCAATATTGACAAATGTTACATAGTAACAATTCATACAAACCATTTTTGTACTATTATTACTAGCATGATGTAAAATAATTATAATTTAGCCATGGTATTATGCCCATTAAAACTCTAGTTTCATTTTGGCTATCCTGTTATATAAGAACTATATATGGACATCCAAAATAGAATGATTTGTTTAATTTAAAACTAAACTTTGATGAATAGTGGCAAATTTATGTGATATTTAACAACCCCCAAGCCTCAAAAAAATTAGATTGACAATATTCCAACTACAATGTTTTGATCCTATCCTACATGAATTTTAATGATTTTTCAAAAAGCAACATTGTAAAAGAGTCTAAATGTTTTGAGAATTGTATGGAGGAATACATCACCTAATATTTTTGTTGAGAGATCAACCTAGAAATAATGAATATCACAACTAACATAAATCCATCTTAACCTTAGACCTATTAAGCGTAGAGATAGATCCAAAAAGTCACGTGCAAACCTCTCACTGCTTGAAAGATCCGAGGTTGAGATTGATCTATACTAGTTTTTTTCACATGAGACTTGAACTTTAATTTTTTTTCCATTTTAGCTTCTCATCGTTGCACATGGGTTGAACTTAACATCATCACTTCCACATGGGTTGTGGAGTGCACCTTCCAGTGGAATAATTTCACAAACTAGGACTTGAAGAGGTGGAATTAAGCATAGTTACAAGACCCAACAAAGTCAATTGAGTTTCTTCAACACAGTTTCTTCAAACATCTAAGAAAACTTAGGAAAGCACCCATTGGCTTGGTCAAACACACTGAGTTCAACCTGGTCTTGGTGAGTATGCCAAGTACTCAAAAATACCTACATATTTGGCAAGTCCACATGCAAGATTCAATGAGTAGGGTGAAAAACCAAAAACTCATTGCTCATTTCTCTCTTTTTTAGTGGGAGATATGGTCTTTTGCATATTAGAGAGCTTTATCATTAAAATCTAGTTAAAATTTACATTTGAATTCTTTTGGAGAAGGAGAAATTGTTACATCCAAGATTTGCAAATTTATTATTAGACTTGATAAAATCGAAAAAATTTAATTAATTTTTTCTTGTGAAACTCTGAATAATAAATATATTTTTGTGAGGTTTTCAAGCTCCAATACTCTTTTTGATCCCAAGGCTATGGTGCATAATTAAAAGCACAAAAAGGGGTAAAAGTAAATTATTATCATTACAAAAGGTACAAAACAAGACCAAGAAGTATTCAAGATAAGGAAAGTACTCAAGTTGGATGAGGATGCTACCAATTAATAATATAATCATACAAGTGAAACAAACTCAAAAATTAATTATAGAACATCGTATAATGTTACCCACAAGCATCTCCATGGAGGAGGCCCCCAAATCCATTATCAAACTAATTAACAATAGCATAGCAAGCATCTATAAATCCATGGGCCATACAAACTATTAGGCCAAGAGATGCTTCTAAGTGTCGCTTGTATAGCATGTCATTTAAGCACATAACTGACCTAGAGTCAAGATCTTAGCCGGTACACGCTACCTAATTACAACATTGACCAAACACTTTGCCTATTTTTAATCAAGAAAAGGCTTCATAAAAGAGAACCTCTCTCTGTCCATTGGATGTAGCTTGGGTGGTTGGGAGGAATGGTTGCTACCCTCCCCACCTAGGTTCAATTCTTGTAAGTGACATGTGATGCCCTTAAATAGGTCTATATGATGCTCTTGTTGTTGAGCCCCCAATATTCTGAAAATGCTCGGCCTGCCCATGTTCTCTCGCGGATTTCGGGGGGGGTTTCCGTGGACATAACGAGTACCGATCTTTGGTGCCATGAACCACATGTTAAAAAAAAAAGAACCTCTCTCTCAAAATTACTTGATTGTAGAAACAAATTACTTGTACTGTAAAAAGACAGACGAATCTGAAATAAATGTTATTTAATCAGTCAAATACCCACAATTATATTTAGCATAAATTGGACCTTCAACCATGATCATCATTAATACTTTGCATTGACGCTTTAGGCTCGTGAATAAAAGTAGTCCTTATCACATGTAGAGATGACTTTCCAAACAATATTTCTTCAAGGATTTGTCCTCTCTTTGGCTTCAATGGGGTCTCTTGGTCTTCAATAGTGCAAGTACAAAGTGGGCATTCACAATCCTTAACCCATGTGAAAGAGGTTCTTAAATAGAGTGGTGAGACCTCTTAGGGTTTTGTATGATTAATGTGGTCCATTACTTGAGAAATCCTATAAAATTAGGCATATTATGTGCACTGTAGTAATCAAGATTAACGAAATCACTATAAGAATGTGCACACATCAATACCCTAGTGATCATGATTGACTAAATCAATGTAAGGGGACATGCTTCCATAGCACATTGGGCATTTAACCAATAATCAAGCTTGACCCAATCAACATAGGAGGATGTGCTATCGTTAAATTAAGTACATTGGACTTTGCACCAATGATGAAACTTGATGAAATCACCATAGGAGGATGTGCTCAACCACTTTTGACCTTGTTTAAGGGGTGGGCACTACTCTGGGAGGGCATGTTCATCAATTTTGACTTTGTCGAGTCCCTCGTGTGCACATTTCAAGGAGATAGTTGTGCACCTATATGATTGAGATCAAGATTGAGATCAAGTAATGATTTATCAATATTTGTGCCATATTAAATTCCTCTTTGAAAGTCCATATGGTGATGTTTTTGAAAGTCAACATGAAATGTCTCATGGTGACAAAAATGTAGTGTTAATAGATGGCCTCCAGTGTAGGAGGGTAGGAAAGCATCGTATGGTGGAAATACACCATTAATTCTACAATATCCAAGTGAACACCCAAAAAGCCAAAAGAGAAGGACTGCACCTATCAAAAGGGATTAGGAAGATTGCCTGCAAACATTGACAAGGTAAGAAGTGTTAAATTTACATGCAGCAGCGAGAGCCATTCTCCTGGAGGATGGCTAAGACCCTAGACAAGATCTAGGGCCCCCAGTGCACTCCTGGGGTATGTGGTCTGGGACCAAATTGATAAAGACCCTAGACAAATGTCTAGG
>ML777789.1:865203-909355 GCA_009831015.1 Picea engelmannii
TTAAAGTTCACTTTACCACTTATAAAGTGACTTTATGAAAAAGACCCACTTTTAAGTTGTGGACCACATTCCTAGGTAAAAGATTAAAAAACCCATAGGAACCACTTGTCCAAGGTACAAATCATCATTAAAATTCAACAATAATCTTTGTAATGATCCATTCCAGCTCTACAAAATAAAAAATTGCTTCTGACATAACTATCAACCAAAAGACTAACCATGAAACATAGATAACAGACCCAAGAGCATCCCAGGAGACAAAAGAAACATGGACATCAGAGAAAAACAGAGTAAAGGATGTCCTGTGTAGGATCTTTATGGCTTTTGCTGGGTTCTGCTTCTTTCTTGATGATCGTTCCTTAGCAGTGTTGCAGGCTGTGACTCTGCACACAGCGACTTCAGCATACTCAGCACCTTCTGCTTGAAATCTGCTCTTGATCTGCCCACCTTCTCATCTCTCTTCTTGGGGTACTCTATGAATCCTTTTAGCAGACTTCTGCTCCACCATTGGTTTATTTGGCTTCTGCTTGGAGCTAGAGGATCAGTTCTTGAAAGAATATTGCAGGTTGTTCTTCTTCATGAACTTCTCCAACCATTCTTGGTCACCTGGGTGCAGCAACGTATCCTTTTCCTTCATCAGTTTCCCCCATGAATTTTTCTCTCCTGCACGCTTCATTATACTGGAGAACAGGGACTACTTTAACAATTCTTGATAGATATTGCTCTGCACCTCCGAAACTGGATGATCAGCATAACAGACTTCTCCTGGCTGGCCAATACTTATGGATATGAAAGCAGAGGAGGGGAGGGTGGCAAGTCTAACCTGCCACCCTCCCTCATGCAAGCGTATGACAAATTCAACTTTCCTGCTCTGGAGTCGATGTTAAAGTCCAACCTTCATCATGAGAGGGTGAGGCTGCCAACACACCCAATAATTGGTGATGTGATAGGATGGGGAAAGCATCCCTGTCTACGAGGATCCTTTGCCACTTCGCCACTTGCCTCCTCTAGAAGCTTTGACAAAGCTAGCTTCCACCCCTTTACCTCTCTCACGTGACCATTTAAGATATCCATGGATGACTTCTTATCCATTGAAGCTGCCCAATTGGTTATCCAGGTAGCCACTGGATTTGCTTAGCAATGACATGGGAGAAATCAACTTCCTCAAGGTACTTGACCATTTCTTTAGACCTTTATATACTGCTTCCTATTTGCCATGATGAAATCGATGCTTCTCCCCTAATCAATCTGGAATCCCCTTAAAAAATGACCGTTCTGGTTATTGTATTTCAAGACCCTATCAGTCCAAGGATAAAGGCTTCACATTCAGCTTTATCATTTGTGCCAAAGCCCAAACACTTGTTTTACATTCTAAGGATTTGACCCTGACTGTCCTTTCTTGCACCTCTAGTGCCTGCTTTTTCCTGGATTGCCTTTCGAGGCTTCATCAAAATTGACCTTGATCCACCTGGTCAGGGGTGGTGACCATACAATCTTATCTTATCCTCCTTTGGCTGGTAAATAAATAAATAAATAAATAAATAAATAAATAAATATATATATATATATATATATATATACATACCATACAATATATATATATATACAATATATATATATATATATATATATATATATATATATATATATATATATACCATACAATCTTATCTTATCCTCCTTTGGCTGGTATATATATTGGTAAATTGTTGTCTTATCTGATATAATAATAAGTCTAAAGTAATAAAAATGTATATATTTTTCTTGGGCAAATTATCAAGGAAATTTTTTCTCAAAATAATAATATCTACACTTTTTCTCTAAATTAAAAAGAGGCGTTTATAGTTTTTTTATGTTTGAAGTTTTCAGCTCTCTTTTCACATGCATTTATTATAGATTATATAATATAATAATACTATTGTTTTCCCGTTTCCTCAAATTTTGAAGGTGGTGTTTCTGAAGTTTGTACCCTTTTGGAAGCTGCACCCTGTTTCCCCATTTAGGTATCTTAGGTCGATCTATACTTACTGTTAGTTCTAAAATCTATTTACTTTGTTGCCTGTGCATATTATAGTATGCTCGTAGGAATCACATGGGAGGTATCAGTGATGGATTCTCTCTGCAATGACCTATGATCGACGAGGAGTAAAGTTGAGGGCAGTAGGTTCCTGTATTTCTTGATCAATGTCTGTAATAAATGTGAAAAACAAAGTTGTTTGAAAATTTATGTGAACACCTATCACAAGCCATTCTTATGTGTCTCTAGCAAATACAGTTATACTTAGTTGCAAAGATTCATTTCAAATGTTTTAGGAATGCTGGAGGTAATTCTATTGGGATTTGTTATTTGGACCTGAATTGTTAAGAAATATCTCAGCATGATTACTCATAGGAATATTGAAGTATTTTAGTGCTTGCTGTGTGCACTAACTTATTAGGAACTTTGAAGTGGTGCTTTTCATTGTAGTGTATGTATTGATCTAGAAATACACACCTGTCCTTGGACCTTTTCACTTTAACAAAGGAAATAGGAAAAAATGTCTCATTCTTATAGTTTCTTTTTGGAATCTTAATGGTTAATACCTCATTATATATATTCAACACAACACTGTGTTAAATGATTTTACTTTTTTCCTGGTATGCAGAATACATGGTGCATTGTTATAATAAAAATGGCTTGTTTGGGGTGGCATTCATGGATAATCACTATCCTGTGCGAAGTGCTTTTTCTGTAATCAACAAGGTGCATTTTGCTTTCTCTTTTATCATGGTAACTCAAAATGCATGCTACCTTAGAGAATGCCAAATATATCTATGGGGCATTGAGGCTTATACTTGATTATAAGTGGAATGTTTGAACTTGCATTTTAGCAATATACTTGCAAAATAGATTTTGTTATTGTGTTTGAGACCCAATAAATATGGGACCTTGACTACAGTAATCATAGACATCAAATTGCTTCTCTATGTCCACTTAAGCACAAATGAAAAGGAGGCATGTTGACTTATCCTTGCCCAATCACTCTTCTGGTTGAGTAGGCACGAGTCACATCCATCTTTACATAAAGCTTTGTTTCATGTATCTTCTGATCTTCTAAGTATATGTAATGATTTGTTTGTTAGTTGAATGTGACCTTATTTTCTATTACAATACAAAATTGCAGGAAATAGTTGACTTGAAAGACTGCAAAAACTGAGTGCAGACTCTTAACTATAACCTTGGCTTGTCTGAGCTTTGTGATATTTTAACACCTGATACTGTTTTTAGCAGACCGTGTATGAAAGCTAGCAGGCTGATTGTACATTCTTACCAGATGGTTGATTGTAATAGCTTTTGTACTTACAATATGGCCAAATGGTATAAGTTAAATCATCCAACATAACAAGTGGCCATTTAGCCAGTGATAATGTACTTTAACATCTAGTCTAGATGCCCACCACTGGCACAGCCTTTGACCTGTTGTTAATTGGTTTTGTTCTTTGATGTCTACTTTTTACTCTCAGAGCTTACAGCATGCAATCCTTTGTCCTATTATTATTTCCTGTCACTCCCAAGCGATCCCTTATCTCCTCCTGGAGCTCATTTGCTAGGATACAAGGCTTTGAATTTTCCCCTCTATCTTTGTGTTTTGAACCAAATGGTTAATTAACTATGCATCCATGAAGATGAAATGAACCCAAACTCAGTTATAAGCAATGGCATGAAGCCATAAGTCCAAAGGACAAATATAATATATTGATATTTGTTTGATACAAGAGATGAATGATATGTTGTCAAGAAGACTCCTTTTATATGATCTAAGAGACATGCCAATGCTAAAGGAAACAACCCCACAAAATGATTAATTATATATAATTAATATAATTTATGTTCATTACAAGTCACCCCTCCTCGACATGCAATCCTCGAAGCTGTAGATACTAGAAACAGCAACACAAAAAAATCTTCAAAGTTTTAAGCAATATTGTCAAACTGCAGAAGGATCAATTCATCCTTGGTTGATTTTTGCTGGGGTTCTCTGTTGATAAGATTCTCAAATGGAACTATTTGGATTGGGACTCCAAGTGTGTCTTCGATTATGACTCCAAGTTGTATTGGGATTTTGATTCTCCGGAATGTAAGGAGAGTGTCATCTTTGTTCAAAGTAATGTAGATGCTGGTAATTTCACTGGTCAATTTAACGACTCTTATGATTAGGATATATCTTTTGGGTTTGGTTTTAGTTATAGACCTAGTGATTAGCTTAGCTAGACACTTATCTAAGCTGCACTTTTTCTCTCTTTCTTTATCTTACTTTCAGCATAACCTGGGAGCTGCTTTTGCACTCCCACATTGTAATCACACTGGATGTATCTTTAGTCCCATTGACCTACTTTTGTGTCATTTCACGGACATCATCTTATCTCATCTATTCCCTTTGGATCTCCACTTTAGGATACTCTCTAATAACCTTAAATTGTGTATCTATATCTTCGTTCGCAATTTGTCAATCAATAAAAATTGTTTTGTAGTGACACTAATTTTTTAACTTCAATAGTATTTGTACATGATTTCCTGTTGATAAATTGTTTTTCGACTTCTGAATTTGATATTCCCTTCCGTTTTAATCGTTTGGCGTTGATGAGTAAGGTTTGGCTGTGGTTTTTCAAACTTAATGTTTCTTTATTTTTCTAATTGAAGATAACAATTCTCTTCATTTAAAGATTGATTTTCTTTTTCAAGAACTTGTAACTGTTTTTCTTCTTCATATTCCTTCTATATGGATGCTTGATCACTTTGAAGGTTGAGATTTGGAAAACTTGTATCTTTTGATGATGGGAATTCTGTGCACTTCCTTGTGATGTCATGGAACTATATCACGAACTTTTGAAGCGTAAAATTTAGATTTGAAGGAATAAGCGTCGATTACTAATTTTAAATTGTTGAATGGACAAGTCTTTGATATGCACATGGATATTTCTTTAATGCTTTTCGTTGAAACTTGAAAACATTTTCCTAAAACGATGTCAATGAAGTTACTAACTTACTTCTGTTTAATAGGTCAATGCCAATGTCCACTGATTTATTTTGAATAATTCCTCCAAATTATATTAAAGCTTTCTAATTGTGAATAATTCTGCAAGAAATTTGATACAATTTATTTTGAATAATTCCTCCCAGTTATATTAATGCTTTATGAATAATTCTGCAATAAAATTGATATGTTTCTCCATTCTTGTTACTGAAATTGTTTCTGTTAAAATATTTGATGTGCTCGTTTCACCATAGACAATATCACAATATCACAATACTGTCACCCAATCATAGGCACGCAGCCACCCCCGAGCACCGTAACCTTTGATAGATAGAATGATTCCGGAAGCAGTACCAGACCCATCATATAACCAAGAGAGAGCGCACCTCTCTCTCAAAGATAGTGCACCAAACAAAAAGTCCCAAAACCATAAACCAAGACCAATACCCAGCTGCAATCATTGCAGCTGCATTCCTCCTCTAGACTTGCACATCACTTATCTTGTGTGAGCTTGTGAGTGAGTGTGTCTACAAATGAGCTCAAGCGCCCTATATTTATAGTGCTTCTTGTCACTTGTCTAGGCTGACTTCTCCTTTTAGAGGCTAATGCTTTAATATTAATTCTTTCACTGAGCTGACTTGTCTTCTAGGGTTTTTACACATTTGTTTAGGGTTTCTCTAGCTTCTGGAATATTCTATTCTAGTCAGAGGTTACACATGAAGGTTAATACCTCCCGTAGCTACCATAATATCGACACTCCCTCCTAGCTAGGGAGGTATTAACTGTAATGTATCTACACGTAGCATCATCATAGCCACAAAGGCTATCTCATGATCACGAGCATCATCATCACTATCAATATCATCTGATAACATCTTGGCATCAAAATATATCATCAACTGCATCATCTCTCGAGGCCATACTCCATCTGAGTAATCTGGTATGATGCTGAATAAGTCATGTGTTGGACCTAGCACACTCAACAAAGTGTCTCGGATAAGTCACTCACTCAACATAGTGATACAGGGACCATTCTTCTAATCTGGACATACTTCCTAAAAGAATAGCTGTCCCAACATACGCTGAATGCTCCACAATGGCTACAAGAACCATCCTCTCCATTGTATCATCTCTAAGCCGTACTAGCATGATGCGAATGCATCATATCTAAGTTGTACTGGCATGATGTGGAGTACCATCTATATCATCTCTAAGTCGTACTAGCATGATGCAAATGCATCATATCTAAGTTGTACTGGCATGATGTGCATCATCTCTAAGCCGTACTAGCATGGTGTCAATGCACCATCTCTAAGCTGTACTGACATGATGCAAGTCATTTGCATCATCTCTAAGCTATACTAGCATGATGCTACTGCATCATATCTAAGCTGTACTAGCATGATGCGACTCAGACATATGCGTCATCTCTAAGCTGTACTAGCATGATGCTAATGCATCATATCTAAACTGTACTAGCATGATGTGTCTCAAGACATCTGCATCAAATCTAAGTTGTACTAGCATGATGCTGAAGCATCATATCTAAGCTGTACTAGCATGATATAGATCAACAATCTGTCAACTTGGACCATTCTCCACAGGGAGAATGTCTGTCCACCAGCACAGTGACTATCCATGATACCATATATTAACACTCCCTCCCAATCGAGGAAGTCATCTCCTCCCTTTCAACCAAGGGAGTAATCTCCACGAGTCCCAACTTGTCCCTCAAGTATGCAAACTTTATCTTGGACAAAGGCTTCATCAAAATATCAGCGGTCAACTCATTAGTGGAGATGTACTGGAGAATCACTTCTCCCTTTTGGAATTTATCATGGATAAAATAGTACTTGATCTCAATATGCTTCGACCTGTCATGGAACACGGGGTTCTCTGAAAGCTTCACACAGCTATGATTATCACAATATATCATAGTCGAATCCAACACCCGATCAAATAGTCTAGAAACCAACTTACGGAGCCATACTGCTTCTGTACAAGCATCACAAGATGCAATATACTCTGCTTTTTCCGCTTCTGCAGTGCTAAGTGCAACATACTTTTGTTTCTTGCTAGCCCATGATATCACAACAGATCCCAAACTGAAACATATACCAGAAGTACTCTTTCTGTCATCTGCACTCCCTGCCCAATCCGAATCAGTAAATCCATGCAATTGTACATCGTTGTTTGAGGCATATCTCAAACCATAATTTAGCATCCCACGAAGATATCTTAAAATGTGCTTTGCAACTATCCAATTCTCATGTCTAGGTTCCACTTGGAACTGGCTCAACGTGTTCACAACAAAGCAAATGTCCGGCTGAGTGTTAACCAAATACATCAATGAGCCAATCAACTGTCGGTACAGGGACGAGTCTACTGGATCAGAATCAAAGTCTCTCAACTTCCTCATATCTGTCACCATGGGAGTTGCCATGGATTTGCAATCCATCATCCCAAACTTCTGAAGGATCTTTACAACATACTTCCCTTGCCCTAGGAAGATTTCACCACGCTTCTGCCATACTTCTAGTCCCAAATAATAACGCATGAGACCAAGATCCTTCATATCGAATTCAGAGGCTAACTATCTCTTACACTGGATAATGAGAGGCTCTGCACCTGTCAGAAACAAGTCATCAACATATAGTAGTAGGATCATAGGTGCATCATTCACAACCTTGTAATAAAGGTTTGGATCAACATAGCTCTTGGAAAATCCAAGTTTCGTCAAGTAACTGTCAATTCGTGCATACCAAGCTCTTGGAGCTTGCTTGAGTCCATACAAGGCCTTCTTTAATCTGCATACATGGGTTTCTCTCAGGTGTACCTAAAAACCTCGAGGTTGCTCTATGTATACTTCTTCCTCAATTACTCCATTGAGAAAAGAGGTCTTTGCATCCATCTGCTGTAAACTCCAACCCATGGATGCTGCAAGAGATATGATGGCTCTAATAGAGGTATATTTGGCAATTGGAGCAAACGTCTCATCAGAGTCTTCTCCCTCCTGCTAGGAGAACCCTCTAGACACGAATCTTGCCTTGTATTTATTGATACTTCCATCCACTTCATGCTTTATCTTGTAAACCCATTTTGAAGTTATTGCAGACTTTCCTTTAGGTCTAGGCACAATTTCCCATACATCATTTTTCATGATTGATATTCTTCCATCATAGCTTCCTTCCATTCTTTCTGCTTGACTGCTTCTTCAAAGGTGGAAGGTTCTATATTGAGATGTTTTGGAGAACATGTAGTTTCTTCCTTGGGACCTTCATGTTCTTCTTCATCGTTGGGATCCATGGAATCTTCTATAGATTTCCTGAAGGCATCCTTCTCATCAAAATTCACGTCCTTGGTGATTTCAACCTTCTGTTGACCTGGGACATAGATTCTGTAAGCTTTTGATGACTCACTATATCCAATGAATATGCCCTTCTTTCTTGAATTTTCCAACTTCTTTCTTTTGTCCTTGGGAACATGGATATAGGCAACACAACCAAAGCTTCTTCTGGAGTCATTTTCTTCAATATACAATGAGGACTTCTATTCTGAATATATACGGCTGTCATAGCTGCTTCTCCCCATAGAAACATGGATAGATTCTGGTCATTCATCATTGCCTTAATAAATTCTTCAATGGATCAGTTCTTTCTTTCTGCCACACCATTTCGTTGAGGATTATGTGGGATAATTAGCTCCCTCCTAATCCCGACTGCTCTACAAAGAGGCAATGAGATCCTTGGAGGTGTAGTCTGCTTCATTATCGAACCTCAAGATCTTTATCTTTCGCTTAGTGAGGAGGTTGACATTGGTCCACACACATCCAAATGAACGATATTCAAAACTCCTTTTTCTTTCCATGCTTCCTTTAGAATTGGTACTTGGTGAGATCACCTGCCTCACCACTTGATTGAGTCATCTGCTCCATGTTTGCAACTGTCACTTGTAGCTCCTTCTCAGAGCTATCTCTAGTACCTGCCCGAAACAAGAACAACAAGAGCAAAAGTATTTCCAATAACATTTTCATAAGAATATATCTATGGTAACAAGAATGGTAGTCATCATAGAATTACCAAGGTGACCTGCCCGGGAGCAAAACAAGAGATATCTCCTAGAGGAGATGTTAGTTCATTTTGCAAACAAGTGTAATAAGCATCTATATCAATAACACTTACATGCAACCAAGTATACTTAATAGTAATAGAACCTTTCAAAGATTGTTGTCACAACTACAGTGTTTACTTGTATTGTGGCACCTATCAAACTTGATATGTGCAAATTGAAACTTAACAATTTGATTATTCAAACCTGGAACCTGGAGCCTCAACTGATAGGGAGGGTGCGCTTGTTCCTTTGAATGTACTGAATCCAAGATCACTGCTTGGACAAGGTCTCTTATACATCCCCCTGCAAACACACTCATGCTTTGCTGGATGATATAACTTAAAAAACATATAGAAGTGCATACCTTTGAAATTTGCAGCATCGTTCAACTTGTCATCTAATCTGAAACTAGACACCATCTTGACAGGAAGAGGTTAGAAACTGAATCAAGAAGATTCAATTATTAATTTATTAGAACAGGCTAGAAACCTTGAAATTTCAACTTTGACCACAAAATCAATTTTGACCAAAAGTCAACCTTTGACTTTGACTTTAACCTAAAAATTCAACCTTGATGTTTTTGCTAGCTGAAGGTGCCAAGAGGTGCGGTAGGCTAAGGCGCACTAGAATGTCCAAGAATTATGCCAAACGTCTCACTTGAAGTGCCCAAAAGGTCAGGTTAGGGTTTGCTGCAACTGCAAATTTAGAAACCCTAGTTTCAATTGCAACTGGTGCCACAACGAGCTTGCCAAGGAATTGCTGCTCTATCTTCCAGTGGTTAGATTGTTTTGAAGATAGTGTGGGCCCATAACTTGTTAAAATATTCGATGTGCTCGCTTCACCATAGACAACATCATACTATTGTCACCCAACCATAGGCACACAACCACCCCCGAGCACCGTAACCTTTGACAGATATAATGATTTCGGAAGTAGTACCAGACCCATCAGATAACCAAGAGAGAGCGCACCTCTTTCTCAAAGATAACGCACCAAGCAGAAAGTCCCAAAACCATAAACCAAGACCAATACCCAGCTGCAGTCGTTGCAACTGCACTCCTCCTCTAGACTTGGGCACCACTTATCTTGTGTGAGCTTGTGAGTGAGTGTGTCTACAAATGAGCTCAAGCACCCTCTATTTATAGTGCTCTTTGTCACTTGTGTAGGCCGACTTCTCCTTTTAGAGGCTAATACTTTAATATTAATTCTTTTACTGAGCCGACTTGTCTTCTAGGGTTTTTACACATTTGTTTAGGGTCTCTCTAGCTTTCGGAATATTCTATTCTAGTCAGAGGTTACACATGGAGGTTAATACCTCCTGTAGCTACCATAATATCAACAGTTTCTGCTTCTAAAAAAATCTTATAGTTTTTCAAAATGTCTAAAAGCATGAACTTATGCTTAACTATTTTGCTAATATCATAAAAAGAAAAGACATAAGACAAGTGTTTGAGGAGGCTGCTGTTGCTTCTCCTCTCTCTTGACAAAGATAAACAAAGGGGTTTAACCCTGTGCCCCATGATCCTGCTTCTGCCAAAAGTGTCTGTCCCTTTGATCATCTGGTTCCTCATCTAACATAATGGGATTAGAGGGAGTGCCTGCAGATGCTAGAACTTGGTTTGTGTCCTCCATTGAATTGTTTTGGGTGCCTGCATAGTTGTTGATAGTGATCTCAATGTTGAAGACCTCTTTGCATAATGCATCAAATTTTTGGTCCATCATATTCAACTTTTGCATGATAGCTTGTTGCTGACTGCCTTTGTCTTCAACTACCTGAGCTATGAAAGACTCATTCATCCAATAGAGCTCAACAAGTTTGAAGATTTTGGTGTCTCTTATTCTAGAGTAGCATGAGTCTGGGACCCATTATTTAAACTCAACCTCTAGTTGTTCCTTTGAGAGTTTCTGTCTTTTTCTTTTGATGGCCTGTTCCATGTTGGCCACCTCGGCTTTAATTTCTGCAGGGAATCTGCATTGGAAGTCCATGGATGCTCTCATGGCATCCATTTGGGCTCTACTTCAGGGGGGAAGAGGCTGAGATCAACACACCTACCTGGGGGTCCAGTTAATGGGGCCTCGTTTTGGTATGCAACAAGCCCTCCAGTCTTGGCCCAACAAAGGATATGGGTCCCTAGCCCTCATCGAGGAGAGACAGTGTTTCCAAGGTCAGTTTCAAGACATCTCGTCCAAACACTACCTCATGGAGGCGATTATCAGATACACAATACTTTATGGCTCGAAGATCTGGGGACCGAGTTTGATACAGACAAATTGGGCTTAGTTGGAGAGAGTCCAGACCTTGCTTCTCAGGCGCATCATTAGATGCAAACGTATAGTTCCACAGTCCATTATACAGGTAGAGTTCGAGGTCCACCCTTTCCGCCTTGAGGTTATCTTTCGCTTGATCACCTTCATTCATAGAGTCAGATCATATAGGGACTCTGCTGTCAGGAGAGAGTAGTATCCCTACCTTCCATTTTGATCCTCAGAGGCCCTTGCCTCATATCACTCCACAGGTCGAGCACGAGGTTGGTTTTTAGAGGCGTTTCGACTTCTCCGGTCGATGACCATCTCCCCAAAGCGCCTTCCCCCCTTCAGTTACTCCTTAAATGCATCGGCCCACCTCTTGTCAACTAGACAGATTGTGAATCGAGACATCAAAGAGGACATATACAGATTATATATTCAGGTTTCCTGGACCTCACCCCCGACGAGCCTGAGCTCCAAGATGCCATTCTACTTAGAGCACTTCCTGGAGCTACGAGATGGTATCATTGTTCGCCCCCCATACACATACAAACATTGGTTGCATTCACTCAGGATCCCTCTTGGACAATTTAGGGTTGGCTCTCATCGACTCCGAGTGGAGATCAATCACCATATCCCACGCTTTGATCAGATCTGCCAGATGTGTCACATACAGGAGTTCGAGATAGAGAGGCACCTCATTTTCCAGTGCCCCGTATAATACGAGATCAAGGGATGTTACTACTGCCTCTACAGGAGCTTAGGGGACTCCCTCTCTACTTTTTTCCAATATCAGGATCAGAGGTGCCTAGCTCTTTTCATTAGGGAGATTCTCAGTCACAGATACTAACTCTTGCATTCGCCCCCCACTCGGGACAGACTAGGAGGATCACTTCATACTTCCATGCCCTTCCACTAGATTGAAGTAACAAACGATAGTCCGAATTTCAAAGTACCTCAGACTGCAGGGTGGTGAGACCTCGGGCCTATCCCACTCCGTGAGATCGATCGATATGCTTGAGACCGGTTCGGAGGTGTAGGACCATACACTTGACCACGCATCCTCATAGTGACAAAGGGTTCAGCTCCAAATGAGTTCAAAGCATGGCATTTCTCGCTCATCGGATCGCCCCCTAGCCCCAACGGAGCAGCCAAATATCTATTTAGAGTTTTTTTTCTTCGACCTTGGATGGTAGGAGATCTGAGCTTCCTTGGTCCTACATCCTCCATATGGTCATATAGCCGGATCCCCCTATGGTACTCGAGGATTCCGACAGTGAGCCAATGCGAACCTCATTTCTCCTCTTGCCATTGGTCATCATATCCAGGAGACATTGATCTCACAAGCTTCGCCTTCATATATTTCTCTCTCGGATAATATTGAGTTGTCCAACTACCATGGACACTCTCACTTTGTACACTGCATTTATGATACCGCTATATATGCTTTTTGCTTGGTATTTAACTAGATCTAGGGCTTAACGTTGTCGGTTATTTCAGTACTTTAGGTTTCTTTCTTTATGCTACTCTCAGCATTATCTAGGAGATGTGTTTGCACTCCCACATTGTACCCATACTAGTTGTAATCTTCAGTCCCATTGATCTACTTTTGTGGTCATTCATTGGACATTAATAAAAATATCTTATCTTATCTAATTATGTGCTACAGAGTTTGCAGGGGAGGGGAAAGATTGGCATAGG
The DNA here is from genome assembly GCA_009831015.1 of Picea engelmannii. Lineage (NCBI taxonomy): Eukaryota > Viridiplantae > Streptophyta > Pinopsida > Pinales > Pinaceae > Picea > Picea engelmannii. The sequence goes on from ML777789.1 coordinate 878,277, forward strand.
ATGGAGTGCCTCTGCTAGGCCCGCGTCTGCTGCACTCAGGGTTGGTCCCTCTACTTGCAGTCCTCATTGGGGATGGCTGACTCTTGACAGAAGTTAAAGAGGGCAACCTGGGAGGTGTAAGAGCCAGGGCACACAGAACTTGAGACGGAAGAAGAGGGGTATGCCTATGTGGCAGCCTTTCCAGGTAGGAATCCAACAAGAGAACCTTTGAGTGGGTTTTAGGAGTAACACAGAGAGCTGTGAAGTGGGTCGGCATCTGTATTGTAAAATGAGACTGTGATAAAGCCTGGACAGGAATAGATCAAACCAGAGATGAATGCAAATGATGACCACAGATAACCCAGTTCTCAGAAACCCAGGAATTGAAACCACCAGAGACAACCAAGGGGAGATTTGGTTAGGAAGCAAACCAGAGGATAAGCTGAGCACTGTGGTTAGGAGAATGCGGGTAGCTGGGTAGTCCACACAATTATCTTTGCAATAATTTTCAGATTTCCCAATTCCCTGACATACCAATCCCTTTTGACAGTAATCAAACAGAGATACTTGTAAACAGAGTGCTTGACCAGAGAGAACAAGATACTAACCGGCAGGGTTTCAATCCACACAGGTTTGCCAAAACTGGGGTTGAGTCCAGCTTCCATGGAGTTGCCTGAGCCTTCCTCCTCTGCTACTACCTCTGCATGCCTGAATAGGGTGTTGGCCAAAAAAACTTGACTCCTGCTCTTTCCATCATGACGCACAAACTCATCATCCTGCCTAATCATACCTGGAACTGCCTTCCAGATGGATTTAACCCACAATGAAATCTTTGGTTCTTGCTGTGCTACGATCCCATGTCATTATCACACACAGGCACGCTAATCAGGCTCCTCCTGGCATGTGGGGGGTGTCCTGATCCCGCTGCTTGCCACGCTATCCGGGTCTGGGATAATATACCTTATTTAAGTTGAAATAGATTTAACAATATAATTATTTAACTTTTATATAACACATATTATAAATATATTTTTAGGAATATCTATCCTTATACTACGTTTCCTTGTTCGGCCTAACTTAACCTTTCAAATTTATTAATTGATTTTTTTCCTTAGATTTTGTTAATGTTGTCACTGTGGTGATGCAAGAGTAAGATGGCTACATGGTAGCTTGAAATTTGAATGCCACTCTCATCAATGTGACTAGTGATTTGCAAGGTGGATGGTGAGATGCTCCTGCTGCTCCTTAGTGAGATGTTCCTCCTGGCAGCTGCAGGGGAAGACAGCTCTGATAGTATCCCTGCAAATGCATGTTGCAAACTGTTTACTGTTGCTGGTGGGTTTTTATTTATATTTTTTGTTTCCTTCTCCTGTGGAGGTGATTTATTATATTTTACGACATTTGCAGGGCCAAAGGAATGGTGCTTGTTCAGTGATTAAGGCTTCATATCAACCCCAACAGCACAATTAATTTTATTTTCCTTATTAAATGCCAGATACAAATGAAAACAGGCACACCCTCTTATTGACACATGGTCTACACGGAATATTTGATATATATCAATGAATTAGCATGCAGAGATTTAGACCTGGACTCTCCAGCAAATAAGCCACACAGTGAATTGTTGTGCTAGTTTGTATTCTCAATAGAGACTTAACTGGCGATTGTACTGGCCAAGGTTGAGGTTGCAGTGGTTTGTGCCTTTTTTGTGTGTTATCTGTATATATGTAGCAGAATTCAAATTCTCTCTTTTGTAGTGTGTTGATTTTTTATCCCATAAAAATGGGACTATTTGTGGTGGGCTACCAACTAACCATAATCTTGGCCACTGGCCTAGATTTTACTGCGACTGGCAGTTAAGTTTTGGCCACAGGCTAATGAGCTTATAACTTGTAGCAAGACCTGTTGGCAAGCCACATCTCTTAGACTGTGAAATGGCCCAAGATTTGGCTCTGATACCACCTGTTATGAACCAAAGGGTTCATTAACTGTGCATCCATGAAGACAAACCAAAGGGTTCATTAACTGTGCATCCATGAAGATGAGACAAACCCGATTGTAGTTATAAGCAAAAGCATGAAGCTATGAGTCCAAAGGACAAAATATAATATATTAGTAATTGATTGATACAAGCGATGAATGATAGGTATTCAAGAAGACTCCTTATATAACTATCTAAGAGACACGCATGCACTAAGGGATGCAACCCCACATAATAATTTAATTATAATTAATGTATTCTATGTTCATTACACTCTGAGTTCAAGTGACTTTATGATTGCATGTCTTTGGGTCTATATGATCATAAATTCCTAAATAAATTGAGACTACTGGTCTGTATGTTATTAAAAGAATGGCAGTGGATTCTCCAATGGTTCTAATCATAGAGATTTGCCAGAAAGAGGGTTGTCTAAGGACAGATTGACTATTTTATCTAGGTGTTTCTTGTAGGATTTTAAGCAGAAGCCAAGATTTTGTTGCGAGAAAAAAACTACACTAGCACAATCGCAAGAAAAAGAGAGAAGAGATAATGAAATAACACTCAAAAGGACAATAATGCTGAAAAACCAATTCGAATTTATCTTGTATATTAATGCTTGACATGAGTACAATATATAGACTCTTTGGGGAGAAAAAACAATGCACATAAGGTTGGGGTTCTTTGTGCATGCACTAGTTAGAATTAGTCAATTCTTAACTATTCAATATCATGGGTCAATACCACAAGTCCAAATTGAGTTAGAAGCAAAAGCATGAAGCCATAAGTCCAAAGTACAAAATATAATTTATTACAAAAAACTTAACTGAGTTATAAGCAAAAACATTAAGCCATAAGTTCAAAGTACAAAATATAGTATATTAATAAATTAATAATTGATTGATATAGGAGATAATGATAGGTAGTAAAGAAGACTCCTTATATAACTATCTTAGAGACACGTTTGCACTAAAGGATGCAACCCCAGACAATAATTTAATCATAATTAATGTATTTTATGTTCATTAGACTCCGAGTTCAAGGGACTTTATGATTGGATGTGCTTGGATTTATATGGTCATAAATTCCTAAATAAATTGAGACTACTGGTCTGTATATTATTAAGAGAATTGCAATTGCTTCTCCAATGGTTCTATTCATAGAGATTTGCCAGAAAGAGGGTTGTCAAGGGACAGATTCACTAATATTTCTAGGTATGAGCTACCTCTGATGGATGTGCAAGCTGTTGAATCTTTATATGTTGCAAGTGGAGTGATCAATGGTCGGTGGTGGTTATAACTCATTGATTTGGTTTTTTCTCCATTATTTTATTTTATGGGAGATTGTTGAGATTTGCGTACCTTGGGAAGTGGTCCCCTTGTGTTTGTGAGCTTCTAAACACAAGTGGGAAGTACTATGTACTATGTGCCTTGTACTTTATGTCTGATTTCACTTTGACTTGGGAGATTTAAGTCAAAAGTGAAATTTGGTCATTTTAGCCTAAATGACTATTAATTCACTTTGTGGGTGAAATAGGAGACATAAAGTGAACTTAAAGAACTTAACCCAAAGTGGGTTTGTGAGTGAGATTATTATGGGATGATCTCAACCTTTGATTAGAGATGAGATGGGATGATCTCATCCATCCATCTTTTAGGTTTCCTTATGGAGGTTCAAGAGGGGTGCATAGGGCCAAGAGAGGCTCATTCACTCTTATGTTCACTTGGAGAGTTTGAGAGAGAGCATTGAGGAGAGGATGGAGGCTATGGTTGAGGGAAGCTTGGGTGCCTCCTTTCATGGAGGTCTCATGGAGGCTTAAACCCTCATTTATTTGTGGTTGATGTTCTTGCTTGGAGGAGGGCGCACTTGAGGAGGAGGGCGCATCTATAGCAGGGAGGACTTGCAATGGTCAGTTTGCTTTTAGGTTAGATTCACTGGAGAGGTAGCACACAACTGCTTGTTTGTGTGCAAGGGTTTCTTCACCAGAGCTTCAGGGAGCAAGGACGCTTCATTTCAGTGGTTTAGACAACAAGTGAGGAGGGCGCACCTTTTTGTATTCCACCTTATATTCTCCACATATATAGACTTATATTCCAAACTAGTTTTCCCTGGGGGTGTTTTATCCAGGGTCATGTTGACCAAAAATACCTATGTTCATTTTCATGTATGCTAGTGTTTAGAACAACTTTATTTCAGTAGTAAACATCTAGAGGTGTGTTACATATTTTTGCATGTGCTAACCTGTTGGTGACTAAAACTACATGCTAGAGCACCTAAAAGGCCTATGTAACCGTAACAAAACATCAGTGAAGTTCTTGATCTGTTTGCTGATATAAAACAACAGCAAACAAGTGTGTGGCAGCAGAAACTTAGAGCCATCTTGAGGTCAAAGACAGACCTAGATGGAAGCCTGTTAGGACCTAAAAAAATCTTCATGGTACCAGAGCTTGGTGGTTGATTTTTGCTGAGTTTTGGACAACATTTTGTGAACAATCCTAGACATCTTTTGGGCAGATTTTGTGAACAGATATTGACAGTGTTTAGTGGCAACTTCTTGGCAGAATTTTTGTGGAGAGTCGTAGGACAATTGGTGGACATTTGATCAACCTCTTTTCACACCTAATTGCTAGGAGTGAGGCTGATTTTGTTTATGACCTCTTTTCACACCTATATTGCTAGGAGTGAGGTTGTTGTTCGACTGCCTCTTTTCACACCTGTGTTGACAGGAGTGAGGCAATGTTACTTTGCAGTTGTAGCATCATAGTGAGTGCAGTGGGCAGTCATGTCAGCATCTTAGATGTGTGTGGCGGATAGGCTAGCCGGACCTAGCAACTGGTCTTCTTGGAAGGACAGGATTATCTTTGTCTCAGAGGACCTTGAACTATGGGGTATAGTTGAGGCTCATGTTGTTGTTCCTCCTGCTGCTGCTCCTATCTTGTTAGCAGAGTTCAGGAAGAGGAACAACAAGGCAAAGAGAACCATGTGTGATGCAGTGAGGGATCACATTAGACCCCACTTGATTGGCAAAGACTATGCATTTGAGATGTGGGCATCTTTATGCAAGCTTTACCAGAGCTCTAACTAGAACCGAAAGATGGTTCTGTTTGATCGACTCCGGGGCATTCGTATGCTCAAGAATGAGTCGGTTACTTCTTACCTTGGCCGATACACTCAGATCAGAGATGAGCTTGCAACCATCGGAGAGATAATGGACCCAAACTCTATGGTGAGGACAACCTTAAACAACTTCACCAAACCATGGGGTCCATTTGTTCGAGGCATTGTTGCCAGAGAGATCATGCCTACTTGGGAGAGACTGTGGGATGATTTCTTCCAGGAGGAGACTAGACTTACATCAGAGACCTATGGACAACAACAGGCATTGCAGGGTGATGAGGATCTTGCTCTTTGGACAAAGGGCAAGAAGAAGGTCGACAAGGGAGCTCGACAGGGTCCCAAGTTTGGGGCCACGCCATAGGGAGAGAGCAGTAGTGGGAAGAAGAGAGATATGAGAAAAGTGAAGTGCTTTGTTTGTAAGAAGATGGGGCACTATGTTGGACAGTGTCCCAACAAGAAGAAGGGTGGTACGATAGCTACAACAGAGGAGGCAGAGTTTCAGACATTGTTTGAGAGGGAGTGTGCCTTCCTCATATGCTGCACTTCAGTTAATACGACATCCATTATCTGGTATATAGACAACGGGGCTTCGAGCCATATGACTGGTGTGAGGGAGCATTTGACTGATCTCAGCGACACCGAGGTCATGATGGAGATTGCTCTTGGTGATGACACCTTGGTCAAAGTTGCTGGGATTGGCATTGTTACCTTTCAGAGAGACGACATGCCACCTATTTCATTCTGGGATGTTCTCTACGTCCTTGGGGCGAAGAAGTATTTGATTTCAGTTTCCACCCTCCAGGATAGGGGACTTGAGGTGTCCTTCAGAGGGACTTTCTCATACACCTTAAGGGGTCCTGTCTCACCTTAGGGCAGGTGATTGGAGTGAGATATGGGAAACTGTTCAAATTGCTTTTTCAGCCACTTCATGCTTTGGCAGTGAGTAACGACAACAACAAACACTTATGTTAGTTATGGCATCGGAGGATGGCTCACCTTCATCATGGGGCTCTTGGAGGACTGAGAGAGGTTGTGACAGGAATGCCACAACTCAATTCAGAACATCATGATGTCTGCAGAGGGTGTGCGCTTGGTAAGTTTACCAAGGCTTCTTTTCCCAGCTGTGACACCGGGTCAGCTGGGGTACTGGATTTAGTACACACAGATGTGTGTGGGCCCATGTCTCGGGTGTCCTTGAATGGTTGTGAGTACTATCTCACATTCATTGATGACTAATCAAGGAAGACCTGGATCTATTTCTTGAAGACCAAGAGTGAGGTCTTCAAGAGGTTCCAAGAGTTCAAATCTCTTGTGGAGAACCAGATTGGAAAGAGGATCAAGGTCTTGCTGTCAGATAACGAAGGAGAGTATTCCTCGAGTCAATTTGTAGACTTCTGTGCCCATGTTGGGATCAGAAGACAAATGATTGTACCCTACAACCCCCAACAGAACGGGGTTGTCGAGAGGAAGAACAAGGTGATCACAGGTGCAACGAGATCTATGCTGCATGATCAGAATTTGCCTCTTTACCTATGGGTAGAGACGAGTGCTACTGCAGTTTACCTGCAAAACATGAGTCCCCACAGGATTTTGGGGAAGATGACTCCTGAGGAGGCCTTCACTGGTAGGAGGCTCGATGTCGAGCACATCAAGATTTTTGGTTGCTTGACCTATTCTTATGTCTTCTCAGAGAAGAGGACAAAGCTAGACCCCACAGCCCAGCAAGGGATTCTAGTTGGATACTCAGAGGTTTCCAAAGCCTATTGGATCTACATTCCATTACTGAGGAGAGTGGTGGTGAGCAGAGATGTCATATTTGAGGAGGGTAGGGATTTTCAGAGATCTCTCGAGTCGAGAGTCAGTGTTGAGGATGATGCAGAGACACCGATTGATGTCTTAGAGGGAGCACAACCTCTGGTTTCTAGTACTCTAGTTTCAGGGGTGATAGGGTCACCTTGCACAGCTTCAGGGTCACAGTCAGAGGGTGTTCAGGCAGAGGGGGCAGAGGCTTCAGGATCTTAGAGTGTTGAGACTAGACCTGAGGCAGATACTCTTGGGCAGGGAGATCTTACTTCTCCTTTGACTACTTTAGGGAAGAGGAAACCAAGATGCTTTCAGGAGATCCTAAAGGAACCCAAGGAGAACGTAGGAGAGCCCAAGAGACTGTTCAGAGAGAGTAAACCTCCAGTGAGGTTTGGATCCTATTTGGCTATGGTGACTAGTATCCCAGATACCAAGCCACAGACATTTGCGCAGGCAGTAGACTAGCATGTTTGGAGAGAGGCCATGCTGGAGGAGTATGACTCCATAATGCTCAACGATGTTTGGGAGGTGGTTCCGAGGCCAGTGGGGAAGTCAGTTGTGACTTCCAGGTGGTTGTACAAAACCAAGTATGCTGTAGATGGCAGCATAGAGAAACACAAGGCTCGATTTGTGGCGCGAGGATTCTCTCAGATAGAGGGAGTCGATTATGATGAGACATTTGCACCAGTTGCGAGATACACCTCGATTAGGAGTATTATTGCCATAACGACGGAGATGGGTTGGAGGATACATTAAATGGATGTAAAGACCGCATTTCTAAATGGCTTTATAGAGGAGGAGGTGTACATTGAGCAACCATAGGGGTTCAAGGTGAGTGAGAGGGAGTCTCACGTGTGCCTTTTGAGAAAGGCACTTTATGGTTTGAAGCAAGCTCCTAGAGCTTGGTATTCACGTATTGACACATACTTGCTTCAAATGAGTTTTGAGAAGAGCGATGTTGATCCTAACCTCTATTAGATCATTAGAGTTGAGGACATGCTCATTCTCATTCTGTATGTGGATGACTTGTTCATCACAGGAGCAGAGGATCTCATAGCTGAGTGCAAGCTGGGACTTGCATCAGAGTTTGAGATGAGTGACATCCGGTTGATGCACTATTTTCTGGGTATGAGGTATGGCAGGATGAGGGTCACATATTTCTCGGGCAGGGGAAGTATGCTGCAGATATTCTGAGCAGATTTCAGATGGAGGACTGCAGACCTATGTCGACACCCATGGTTACCAACTAAAAGAAGCTTAGTGCTTCAGATTCCCAGTTGGTAGATGCTACAGTTTATAGACAGTTGATTGGTTCACTTATGTATCTGGTCAACACTGACCAGATATTTGTTTTGCCGTGAACACTCTCAGCCAGCATATGGTAGAGTCGAGGAGTGTTCACTGGATTGGGGCAAAACATGTGTTGAGGTACATTGCTGGGTCAATTGATTATGGCCTGGACTATATCAGAGGTGATGGGGTCAATTTGGTTGGCTACACTGACTCAGACTGGGCAGGATGTGTTATTGACAGGAAAAACACCTCAGGGTGTTGTTTTGGTTTGGGGTCAAGACTTGTTTCCTGGTTTAGCCGAAAACATAAGTCAGTTGCTTTAAGTTAAGCCGAGGCAGAGTAGCGGCCAGTCAGGCTAATTGCAAGGCCACTTCGTAAGATGCTGGTAGGATTATTTGGTTAGGAGTTGCCTCCGACCGTCATACACTGCGATAATCAAAGTTGTATCAAAGTCTCCGAGAATCCAGTTTTCCATGACCGGTCGACGCACATTGAGATCATATATCATTTCATCAGAGATTGGCTTCAGAGAGGGGCAGCATAGTTATAGTATATACCAAATGACAAGTAGATTGCAGACATTCTCACCAAGGCCCCGCCAAGGGGCAAACATGTCTACTTCAGAGACAAGATGCGCTTGGTGAGAAACACTTTTCTCAGTAAGAGGGAGTGTTAAGATTTGTGTACCTTGGGAAGTGGTCCCCTTGTGTTTGTGAGCTTTTAAACACAAGTGGGAAGTACTATGTACTATGTGCCTTGTACTTTATGTCTAATTTCACTTTGACTTAGGAGATTTAAGTCAAAAGTGAAATTTGGTCATTTTAGCCTAAATGACTATTAATTCACTTTGTGGGTGAATTAGGAGACATAAAGTGAACTTAACCCAAAGTGGGTTTGTGAGTGAGATTATTATGGGATGATCTCAACCTTTGATTAGAGATGAGATGGGATGATCTCATCCATCCATCTTTTAGGTTTCCTTATGGAGGTTCAAGAGGGGCGCATAGGGCTAAGAGAGGCTCATTCACTCTTATGTTCACTTGGAGAGTTTGAGAGAGAGCATTGAGGAGAGGATGGAGGCTATGGTTGAGGGAAGCTTGGGCGCCTCCTTTCATTGAGGTCTCATGGAAGCTTAAACCCTCATTTATTTGTGTTTGATGTTCTTGCTTGGAGGAGGGCACACTTGAGGAGGAAGGCGCATCTATAGCAGGGAGGACTTGCAGTGGTCAGTTTGCTTTGAGGTTAGATTCAGTGGAGAGGTAGCACACAACGACTTGTTTGTGTGCAAGGGTTTCTTCACCAGAGCTTCAGGGAGCAAGGGCGCTTCATTTTGTTGGAGTTACTTCAAACACACCTAGGATTTCTTTTTCCCAAGGTTTTTCCTTGTTTATTAGTCATTATCCAGTCTCCTATATTTTAGGAAGAATATTCCTCTAGGGAGAATATTCTCTTCAGTTTGACTAGTTGAGTGGAGTCTAGATGCTGCATTGGTTTTGTCACCATGCAACATTGGGATCATCACTAGCTAATGCGCATTAGCCTTGGTATCATCACCCGACTAGCACATTACCCATGATTCCCTGATCACCTCCTCACTTCACTCTGTTTCAGTTAATTAACTGAAGACTGGTAGACTAGTTAACTCAGCTAGGTGGCAGTTCACTCCCGTAACTGCCTGAGAGACTAGACTAGGTGGCAGTTTACTCTCGTAACTGCTGGTGTGTGGCCAAATCACTCTAGACCACCACTATGGCGCATTGGCTTCTCCTCTAGTGCGCATTGGTTGAGTTATATAGAGTATATCATGTGTAAATGATTCATTATTCATTATGGTTAATGAGAATTATTCCATTCTTTCTCTCTTGCTTCTTCTTTCTCAATTTCTCTCTGCAAATGTATGTGGTATTTTTTAGCTAGATCTATTCTGTGCAAGTTCAACACATTTACACATTTCAGTGGTTTAGACAACGAGTGAGGAGGGTGCACCATGCTAGGGCGCATATCTACTTCTTGGACTTGTGTTGCAGCTTGAGACAAACTACTATTGTATCAAGTTCATTTGTTTCATGTACTTGTTGTATTCCACCTTCTATTCTCCACATATATAGACATATTCCAAACTGGTTTTCCCCGGGGGGGGGGGGGGGGGGTTTTNGGGGGGGGGGGGGGGGTGGTTTATCTAGGGTCATGTTGACCAAAAATACTTGTGTTCATTTTCATGTATGCTAGTGTTTAAAACAACTTTATTTCAGCAGTAAACATCTAGAGGTGTGTTACATATTTTATGGTATGCATGTGCTAACCTGTTGGTGATTAAAACTACATGCTAGAGCACCTAAAAGGCCTATGTAACCATAACAAAACATCAGTGAAGTTCCTGATCTGTTTGCTGATATAAAACAACAACAAACAAGTGCATGACAACAAAAACTTAGAGCCATCTTGAGGTCAAAGACAGACCTAGATGGCATCCTGTTAGGACCTGGAAAATCTTCATGGATGTGCAAGTTGTTGAATCTTTATATGTTGCAAGTGGAGTGATCATTGGTTGGTGGTGGTTATAACTCATTGATTTGGTTTTTTCTCCATAATTTTATTTTATGGGAGATTGTTGACCTTATTGATTAATCTCTTGTCTACTAATTAAAGAAACATTTCCCTAGACTTGATCTTATCTCTACTTATTAATCAGGCTTGGGCATATGCTGTCTATGATTGTTATATACTTGCCTTTCCTCTTATTTCACTGGACTTGTCCATGCCCTTATGCTGTTTACGAGGATAAACTCTCAATCTGTCAGGGTCATATATTTTTTTCTAAAGATGAGCTTCCTTGAGACTCCTTCCCAAACTCTTTGATTCTAGTGTCCTTTAAATCTAAATGGATAATCTTAGCTAGTTGGCCCACTAATCTATTTTGGTTTTTTGGGATATGCCCACATTTGGTTTTTGTTGAGATTTATAATGGTTAATAGAAGAATCAATGGAACCAAATCTCACCCAAGTTTGAAATTAGTCACCTCAAAAGTGCGCTAGAGAGAGATAGTTCTAGTGCACTAGAGAGAGTGCATAACCCAAGCACAAGTGATGGAAAACAAAAATACACAAGTGGCCTAAGAGAATGATGCCAATCACAAGAGCGAATGCGAAAATTAAGTGGCCCTATTCTTATAACACTTTGTATTTCAGATAATACAAATGAAAGCTTGAGTAGTGTATTTATACATGACTCAAGTGAGGAATCCCTTTAAGAGGGGGTTATTGGCCCACAAAACAAGGGCACATACATCAAGAGGGTTTTTGAGTCTACATGTCAAGTTTGACTAGGTCGGTCTTAACCATGCCTAGTAATACATACACTAAAAGAATAAAGAATATTGCCTTAGCCATAATTACAAGTAATAATGTTACATGAGATGTGGCCATATTTGCATGTTACACTAATAATTCTAACAACTCCCTTAAGCTGAACATGGGCCACGAAGAGATGCCCTTATAGCATAACATCCCTCCCAAATGTCCAGTCTCCCACACCAACACAATGTTGCAAACTAGTGAAGGTGGGACTTGACAAGGTTTTGGTGAAAAAATCTGCCAGTTGATTGGCTGAAAGAGTAAAGACTTTAAAACCATCATCAATCTTTTATTACCCATTGATTTGGCGAGAATTCCACCTTTTTTATCGGTGTTAGTGATGTGGTAAATAGAGAGAGGGTTGGGGCCTACATTTGGAACATGAAGGGCTTCCCCAAATTTGGCAATGTCAATGAGAACAACACTGCATCGTTAAACAAGCAGAGGTAAGTTATCATCAATAATGTACTATTTTTGGTTTTTTCCTTTTTGCTCTTAGCATTTATAGGAGCTGCTCACTTATGATGTACTATTTTATGTTTTTTTCCCTTTCGCTCAGCGTTTAAAGGAGTTTCTTTTGCATTCCCACATTGCACTTGCACTGTACATATATTTTTAGTCCCATTGACCTAATCTTGTGGTCACTTGTTGGACATTAATAAACTATCTTATCTTAATCACTTTTTTGCCATTTTGTTGATGTCAATAATTAGAGAGAAGATGTTAGTTTTTTGTCATATGCTTGGTACCTTTAGAGTCAACAATCCATTCCTATAAAGTGGAGGAGGACCAATTTGTAGAGTGCATAGCTAGATGTGCACTATAAGATGGATCCATTAGGTGCTTCAAGAGTTTTATAAGATCCAAAAAATAAATTAGGGTCTATATTGTAAGAGACCCTAGAAAAAACCCTCGAAAAAGATGATCCAAGAAAACCCTACTCTACACCATAAGATATGATGCCACCGACCAATAATTTTTGGATCAATGTTGAGAATTGAGGGAGTAAGGTTCACACTCGTTGTGATACCATGTTGAGATTTATAAGGGTTAACAAATGAATCAATGGAACCAAATCTCACCCAAATTTTGAGATAGCCCTAATCTCCTCACAAGTACACTAGAGAGAGATAGGTCTAGTGTGCTAGAGAGAGAAAAACCAATCACAAGGGTTGAAATATTTTTTTTCAATCTATGGGAGAGATTTTTCAATTAGGGTTTGTCTCTATGTTTGGTCATGGCCTTCTTGCCTTTTTAAAGCTTCATCTTGTTATGAGATTCCATCGTTTGTCCCCTTTCTTGTAGGTGGATTCATATCAGCTTTTGACAACCTTTGTTGTTCAATAAGAAATTCAATGGGCTTAGCCTAGTGCTTTAAAAGGATTAGTCAACTTATAGATGCAATCTCCACCAAATCTAGAAAAACTAAACAATTATTTTGTTTAGTATCGTCACACATACTACTACTGATAAGATTTATGCCCAAATTACAATATGGCTATTTTTACTTTGTTTAGTGGTTGTAAAGGGTAAAGCAAGCTTCTAAAGCTTGGCAACACAATAGAGAAACTGATTGATGTATCCTTTTCAATTAAAATCAGGATAAATAACTTCTTATTTTCAAGTAGACTATGTTCTAATCTTAGACTTAACTAACATAAAGGGATGGGAATGAGAAATGATCTTAAAGTAAAGTTATTTAATGTTAGTGGGATGGTGGGATCTATAGATCACCATGCAATTGATCTTATCTTGAATCCATTTCAGATTCCTTGCTCACAACGACCTAAAAACCAATGAGCGCATTGGAGGATCTTATCAGTTACTCTTTTGAATAACAACCATATACAATTATGTTCATTTTCATGTAAGTAATAGTTTCATATATAATTGGTTTCCTAATCAACAATCTTTTCCATAGATCATTTCATGGTTTTGTTAAGAGTTTTGGCTTTGAGGTATTAGGTTAGGATATTGGCATATTTTTACAATCCATGCATGAGCATATATGTTGGAATAATTCATTTCATCTCTACATATACATTAAGGTTTATCATTGGTATTTTAATTTAACTTATACATAGCATACAAACCATAAAATATACCACAATGATCCATTATCTGATCAATTCTCTAAGGACTACTTTTTCAGATAAGATAAGTGTATTAATGTCCAACTAATGACCAAAAGTAGGTCAACGAGACTACTTAGTACATAAGTGGCAATACATATTGGGAGTAGGAAGCGCACTCCTATAAAAGAAAAAATTGAAGATATTCTATATGATTAAGCTCAACTATCTCAGTGCCAAAAAACATACAGTGATTTGGAGATGAGTATGAGGAAAGAGCCTCAAGGCTCCTAGTGCTTGTTGTTGGACGAAGGAGAGGAGGGGTCCTGAAGTTGAATGGGGAACTCTCCTACCATTCGAGGCCGAAGGAAAGAATCTTTGTATAGAAGGCTTGTTGGAGGTGTTAGATTTGGCCTGGAGGATATTTCTCTGTCTAGAAGATGTGACTTGTTGTTTGGAGATGGTGGAGGGGTTTGCCTGCTGGTTTGACATAACTTGCCTCGAGACCTTAGATGGAAATTTTGCATGGTGTCACTGTTGGGAGTGGGGTTGCCTCTAGGGGTTTGACAAATCTTGTCGTTGAAATGGTGTTTCACTTTGCTTACCCCTTGGTGCCCCTATCCACTAGGAGTATTGAGAAGAAAGATGCAATTCTTTGAGTAATGTTCGATTGAGTGGGGGTATGGGGGATGCGAGATTTGAGCATGAGTGCCTTTCTCAAGTATAATGCCAAGAGCTATTGGTTTGGATATCAGAAAAAGGTTGAGAGGGAGTTATGCGACTCTCTGCAAACGTAGTAGAACTGACCACTTATCTCATAATATTAGGGACATTTGAATATAAAGTGCTCCTTTGACAGCCTCCTATCTATGGTAGATCCAACATAATCTGTCTTGTTGTAGGATTTGGTGCTCAACGCCCACCTGAAGTTGATGTTAACCCACTTTGAACCGACCTTGGGGGATTTTGAGCCATGCATCTAGTCTTGAAGAGTGGAAGGGGGCCACACTATAAGGCTCGTCTCTACCCTCTAGGAAGTACTATGTAGGAAAGAACATCTTTGGTCTCAAACCCTTGGGGGGGGCGATCTAAGTGACTTGATGTATTGCTTATAAATATTCTCCCCGATAATTCCATTCATCTCCTTATTAGGTAGGAGGTGGTCGGGAGCATCCAAAAGAGTACATGAACGAGGGAAGGCAGTCTATCAATATACTAGGTGACTATGGGAAACATGAAACCTTTGATTACTAGCATTGCACTCTCTCGCAAGGGGGAAGACTGGGCGATGGCCTTTGAAGATTGGTAAGCAAGATATGTGTACTGTCCCTGCTTGTCGTCAAGTCGGTAAATCTCCGAAGGCAATGCAACAACTCTACCAGTCTGAAGATTGTCTTGATTTGGAAGAGGTGTGTTGAAACTTTGCCTATATGATGGTTTGGGGATCGTCCTCTTGCAACATCTGATGGTATGGTGGAGCAAGAGGCTTTGAACTATCTTGGTGTGGGCCTAATCTGACTCAAGTAGGCTCAGTCCCCAAACCTCTGAACTATACAAAAGTGTGGATTTGATGATGGAGTCCACGAGTTCTAGTTTTGATAAGATGTTCTGAAAATGGGGTTGGAAACACTCTCTCTATAAGAGTGTGGGATCCTTACCCCTTATTTACTCAGGGTTGGAGGGCTTGCCTCAACCTAAACCTAGGCCTTGAAAATTGAACCCTCAAATAGGTGTATGAGTGGTAATCTCAACCTCCCCCCTAAAGTAAACGTGGAAATCTAAAAAGGGACTTCTCCAAGCAATTGAAGATCATCACCTTGGTTTTCCCAAGGTTGATCGTCAACTCTTGAGGGTTGCAAAATATTGCAAGTGCATCCAATGATCTCTCTAGATCCTTAGGTGTGGACACCAAGAGGACTACATCATCGACAAAGTGGAGTATGGAGGCTAGGATATGGAGGAGAACCATTACCTTGTTGGATGTACTTGTGCACGAAAGCCTTTGACGTGTCTATGTAGATCCTGAATAAAGTTGGTGAGAGGGGCACCCTTGCTTCACTGCAATGGTGCACTCGATGAAGTCTAATAACACATATGTTGTACGAAGGAAACCAGGGACTGCATCATACAGTTGCATAGTAACAGTTATAAGAATCTTTGATATAATGATGTCTCTGAGCCTCTGGAACATGGCTCCCCTCGAGACCGATTCAAAGGCTTTTCGAAAGTCTAGAAAAAAACAAGACTTTTGATGAGTGGTGTCTCCTCCTCAATCATGGTCTGCAGGGTGCGGGTATGATCCATCGTTTGATACCCTGGTTTAAAACCTGTGTGCTCTTAACCATGAAGGTTTCTCCTCTCAAGCTCCTCAGATAACCACAAATGAAGGGTGGTGGCATAAAGCTTCAAGAGTGTATGTTCCACCATGATTGTCCTGTAGTTATTTGGCTCTACACTAGTGCTCAATTTACAAATTAGGTGGATGATATGGTGGGAACCTTAGGCAAACAACATGGTTAAACAAATGAGCAATGTGATGCACTAGTGAGTGTATACCATGTTTGAATACCTCTGCCTGGAACCCCTTTTCATCCCAACCCTACTAGTATTCATCTCCTAGATTGCCTCCTTGATGTGTATAGTAGAACATGTGGCAAGAGGATGTTAGGGAGGTGACTAGGACGAAGGGTTGACCAGGGACATCATACAAACATCAAAAGGAGATCATATAAGATAAGATAAGATAAATGTATTAATGTCTGACAAATGACCTCTAAAGTAGGTCAATGGGACTATTAGGTACAATGATGTCCATACAAAGTGGGAGAGCTAAAGCGACTCCTATATAAAAGAAAGAAGGAAAAAGTTAAAAATGAATAGATGTCTAATCTAAAACCTAGAAAGCCAACTCCAAAGATGGAGAGGCGATCCAAGAGAGAGATGTACAAGGTGAGTGGATATAGAGTCTATGGCGCCAATGGTACGAGCCTACCTTGCTCCATTGGAACCATCTTTTCTAACATCCGAGGCCGAATAGAGAACTCAAAAGTAGATGTTTGTTCGGAAGAAGAATCATAAGAGGAGATGGAATGCGTGTTGTGCTACTATCTGGAAGGCAAAACTTGTCATTGTGGTTTGGAGGATATTGTCTAGCTATTGGTCTGTCTGCTAATATGACGTCTAGTTTGGCGATGCTTCTGCGGTCTCACGTGAGTAGAAATAGTGCCCTGTCATCTCTATCCATCTGTCGCTTGGTGCCTTGAAGTGGGAGCATTATAAAAAGGGAAGAGATCCACTGGGTGGGAGCTGGTCCAGGGAGTGGATGTTGATGTGGATGGAGGATAGAAGAGTGGAGATGGAGGGTCTCTTGCATGTATAAGGCTAGGCATCTCGAGTCAGGGTACCTAAAGAAACTACCAAGCGTCAATAGTTCTTTGAAAAGACAGTGGAAGCGTCCTCTGATCTTGTAGTAAATCGGGTAGTGGAATGTGAAGTGCTCCTCAGTGAGGGTTTATCTAAGTGACTTGTACAAATTGCCTGTAAATATCCTCTCTGATGATCGTGTTTATCTCTTGTTTAGTAGATAAGAGGTGGTTGGGTGCGTCAAGGGAATATCTAAATGGAGGAAGTCATTCCATCGTAATACCAACATATACTAGGAGATCCAAGACCCCTGCTTACTGGCAACAAGAATGAACCAAAGAATTAGTTGATGTAATGGACTCTAATGAGTAGTAGGCTAAGTGTGGATACCGGTCGTGTCCATTCGTTGTATTAGTGAAACTCTAAACGCGATGCAAGAGTGAGATAAGACTAAAAACTATTTCAAGCCGAAGGGGCCAAGCACCAAACTCTATGAGGATGGGGGGTTGAGGGACTGCCTACTTGCATTTGATAATGCTACGAAGGAGGATGATTTGTACTCTCTTCTAAAGACCAGTTTGAGTCTAGTAAACTAGGTTCCCAAATCTCAGAACCGTATAAAACTGTGGGTTGGACATGAGTGTCCATGAGCGACATCTTGGACGATATGTCTTGAAAATGGTTCCGAAAAAATTGCTTCTCAAGAAGGGTGAAGGATCCTTAGCCATTGTTGACTCGAGGCTGAAGTGCATGCTGTAGACTAAAAATGAGGTCTTGTGAACAGTACCTCCAAATAAGTAAACGTGTTGGTGATCTCATTCTTCTTTTCTCTGAAAAAGAAATGGTGATCAAAGTGGATATTCTTCGACCTGTTGAAGATCGTGACCTTGGTTTTACCCAGGTTGACCATCAACTGACGAAGATCACAAAAGAGGGCTAGGGTGTCCAACTATATCTGCAACTCTTCGGGGGACGAGGCTAAAAGAATCACATCATTTGCAAAAAGCATGATAGAAATCAAGACTTGGTGGAGAAGGCACACATCCCCGTCCTATATATGCTCATGTAAGGACTCCAGCTCGTCAATGTAGGTCCCAAACAATGTAGGGGATAGGGGGCAACCCTGTTTGACCCCAATGGTACTCCTGATAAAATATGATACCCCTTGTGCTATGCGTAGACAACCAAGGACCGACTCGTATAGGCGCATGATGGCAGTCAATAAGGTCTTTGAGATAGCAATTTCTCTAAGTGTCTGGATCAAAGCCTCTCGGGGGACAAAGTGAAAATATTTTTGAAAGTCCACAAAGCAGCCATAAACTTTCAAAGAGCGATGTTGCGCCTCCTCAACGATGGCTTAGAGTGTAAGGATGTGATAAATGGTTTGGTGCCCAGGTAACAATCCAACTTTCCCTTTAGCTCTAAGATGCCTCCTCTCGAGCTCCCTAGAGAGCTTCAAATGGAGGATTGTAGCATAGAGTTCAGAAAATGTGTGTCCTACCAGGACTATGACGTAGTTGTTGGGATAAGCACTAGAGCTCGATTTGTGGATTAGGTGAATAGTGTGATCTGACCAAGACTGTGGAAAACCCATGCAAACCACGTGTTTGAACAAGTTGGCTAGGTGGTTATGCATAGCGTGAAGACCCTACTTGAAGATTTTTTCTTGGAACTCTTCATCCGTTGCTTTGCCAGTGTTCATAATCCAAACTGTCTCTCGGATATCTCGGTATGAAAATAATTGGCAAGAAGGGGGTGAGAGGTAACTTGGATTAGGGGCTGCCCAGGAACATTGTATAAGGAGGAGTATGGGTATACATGGATTTTGGATTGGGAGGAAGAGGAGAGTGGTGAGAGAAGAAGGTGCGTCAGAAGTTTTTAGGTGAATGGATAAGAAGTATCAACATCAAATACAAATATTTATATGTGTGAGTTGGAATATGTTTGCTGGTCATTTTGTGTACATGTACTTTTAAGTCTTAGTAAAATGTGACAAACATGCAATTGATGCTAGTGTTAGGTGGTTAAACCACCATAACTGTAATAAGGTGCTATAAATGATGTATCAGAGTGATGGTCTAGTTGAGAGAGTGTGGTACGTAAGCCTTACATGAACACCTTATTTCGGGCTCCTTGTAATGTATATTCTCTGCAACATTAATATAAAGTGTTCATAATATCTCCTCTCTTGTATTTTTGTATGTGCAGACACACTTAAAACTAACAGTGATATAAGAGTCAATGCCAGATTTTGTGGTGTGTTGAAGACAACAAAAAGTTCATGGTGTTTGAAAACCATATTTGTTGTTAATAGTAGGATTGACTGAATATCTCAATGCTCCTTGGACACAATTTTGAAGATAAAGGATTGACCATGGAAAGTCTTCCTTAAATGGTGAAAGAGTGAATCTACACTGGGCATCAACCATATGATAAAACTATTTGAGGTTTGTTAAATAGTAAATACAGTTCAAGGTTAGGACAATTGACATTTGTAATGAAGGACATGTTTGCCTTAAAAGGAAATCAATAATTTCCCGTAATGCCAACAATGGACTGTCTTCAAAACATCGTTTTTTCATAACACAGATAGATGGAATCGTGAACCATCTATTTAACCAAAAAACATTTATCAAATAGACAATGTTTCCAATAAGAGGGCGAGCTTTTGTTTTGTAGGTGAATAGTTGACATTGGACTGAGAAAAGTACTACTTATTTGTTCTATCTTATGGTTCAACTGTCCTTTTGCGATTGGAGATGTCTTCTGTTTGTTGGATATTCTATCTTGCAATCACTTTCTTTGTTTCTCAATGGTCTTAGAATGGTGTTGTGTGCAATTGTAGAATATGAGGGTGTAGTTAAAATTGTTATGGGGACAAGCAGGGAATGAGTGGAGCTTCACTGGATGTCTGACAATGCGTTGGGGCCTTTCACAACCTATGACCAACACCTTTTTTAGCTAGGGGAATCTTAGGAGTTGTTGATTCCGAACGGGCTCACATGTTTCCCAGATTCTCGCTTTTTCACGTGCCAACCTCATGGCGAAGGTGCGAGTGTTGTTGATTACGTCCTCTCTATCCATAACTTACTCCCCTTTATTCCTCACTTCTCTATTTCCTCCATCTCCCTTGCGGACCATGCTCTTCTTTCCTTCTCTCTCCAGGCTGACCACCCCCCCCTCGACACCCTCCAGGGCCCACCCCTCACTACCTTCCGATTTGATGAAGGGGAATCAAACACCTTTTCTACCCATCTTTGCTAGATGATCCCCTTCGAGACCCAATTCTCCTTACTTGAATTTGCATCTATCGAGTACACATGCCTCTCATCCATCATTTGGGAAGCAACCCTCAAATCCTACGCTCACTCCACTTGGCCCAACTCTACCTCCAAAAAACCAACTCCTTCCCTATGAACCGATGGTATGATGAGGAATGAAAGGCTCTCCATTGCCAACTTCGACATGCATTCTCCCATGTTCACCCCTCCTACCCCAACCTCAAAGCTTCCTATCGTTGTCTCCTTCGCCGCAAGGAATGCCTCTTTGTTTTTCAGAGGAGGCGAGACTTATGTACTTCCCTTACTTACTCCCCCAAATATTTTGGCACACCATACTCCCCCGCCACTCTCCCCTCCCATTCGACCTTAACCTTGGATCCTTGTTGGCTCACATATCCACTCTCTATTGATAACCAAAGTGTCCTCAGACACACAAATTTATTAATTAAGGAAAATAAATTACATGATTAATGCAAGAGCTTACAATCTCCAACATTACTCTTGCATGAGAAAATGATAGCTTAAATAAGCTTATCATTCTAATTCTAAACTAATTTTTGTTATGGACATCTTATCACATAATCATGTGAGTATGTCACGTGTACATGTACATTAAATAAAGATTCTAACAATTTCCTATTTTGTTGCTTTTAAGAAGCGACTCTTTTCTAGACTTATTATCAATTCTAACAAAATACATTGTAGAAAAGCTCAAGTATAATAAAGTAATATTATATTGAGTACTTTAGGATCATAATATTTAACATTCCCCCCTTTGATCCAAAAGTACATTGGAACAAATACCAAGTTCTGCTCAAAACTTAGTATATTGGATCCTGCCAAGTAGTTTCGTGAAATTATCTGAGATCTGATCTTCTAAAGGACATTATACTGGTTTGATGATGCCCTTTGCGATGAGTGTCCTGGTGTAATGATACTTTGTGTCAATATGCTTTGTTTTGGAATGGAAAACTGGATTTTTAGCAAGTTTAACGACCGATTGACTATTAAGTAACAATGAAGTAGCTTATGTTTGAGAAATTCCCAAATCTTGTAAAACTTTTCGTAACCAGACTATCTCATATGTTGCTTCCCATGCTGAAATATATTCCGCTTCTGTTGAAGAAATTGCCACTGTAGTCTGCGTCTTGCAACTCCAAGAAATTGCCACTGTAGTCTGCTTCTTGCAACTCCAAGAAATTGCCGTTGATCCCATATTCATCAAGTAACCTGATGTAGATGCCCTATCATCAACATTTCTAGCAAAATCTGTATCTGAATATCAAACAAGTATAAAATTTTTATTCTTCTTGTATAGAAGACCATAATCTTTCGTACCTTAATATTTTCAAGAGCCCTTTTTGCTACATTCTAGTGGCTTTCCCTTGGTTCCTGCATAGATCTTGAGAGAATACTGACTGCATATGATAAGTTTGGATGAGTGGTTGTCAAATAGATCAAGCTGCCAATGAACTTCTTGTAACTAGTGCTGTTTACCAATTCCCCCTCTTCAAATTTTGAAAGCTTTTAAGTTTTGCTCCATTGGGGTGAGATCGGACTTGCAATCTATCATGCCAAATCTTTTCAATAGTTCAGATGCATACTTGCATTGACTAATGAAAATGCTGTTTGAATGTTGGAATACCTCAACTTTTAGATAATAGTGAAGTAATCCCAGATCTGTCATCTTTAATCCAGCCTGTAATTCCTTCTTTACTTATAAAATATGATGAACATTGTTCCCAGTAATGATCAAATCATCCACATACATTACTAAAATCACCAGATTTTTACCCTATAGGCGCACATATAAGGTATCATCAGATTTACTTCGCTTAAATCCAACTTTGCGAAGGTAATCATTCATTTTAGCATACCGAGCTTTGGGAGCTTGTTTCAATCCATACAACACCTTGATCAACTTACAAACTTTTTGTTCCTGTCCTTCGAGCTCAAAATTGGGAGGTTGAGTCATATAGACTTCTTCCTGCAAATCTCCGTTGAGGAAGGCACTTTTAACATCCATCTGATGTAATTTCCATCCCTTTTGTGCTGACAAAGCAATTACCATCTTAGTCACCGGGTTCGGCGAATTTGAACCTCCAAGTTCGAAATTCGCCGAACTTAAAGCAATCTCGAATAAATGCGTTGAAATTCATCATTAAATTCACGACTACGAGTGGGGGCGGCGGCTACATGCTACGGGTTGCGACTACAGGCTACAAGCTACGGTCTGCGGCTACGAGCACGGGCTACGGGCACAGGCTGCCATTCGCGGCTACCATTGGCGGCTACGGGCACAGGCTGCCATTCGCGGATACCATTGGCGGCTACGGGAACAATATTGCGGCTACAGGAAAAAGTTATCAATAAAGCTATAATATATTATAAACGCAGTTGACCCTATTCTAGCAGTTTAAGAAGCAGTTCGGGAAAAAGTTCAATAAAGCTATAATATATTATAATTTATGTAGTTATATATTGTATAGGTTTTTTAATATAATATAAATTATCTAATATATGTTATAAACTTATATAAATGTGGGAATTAAATATTTGTTATGTAATTAATGTTATTTCTCAAAATAAATTATATATATATATATATATATATATATATATAATATTCGAATTTAATGGCGAACTTCAATAAAAAAAAATTATTAAGCGAATTTTTTCCGAATTTCATTAGTGTCGAATTCGAACACGAACACGAACGCGGTGACTAAGATTACCATCTTGATTGTGTTCCACTTTGCTGTTGGTGCAAAAGTTTCTTCATAATCAATCCCTTCCTGTTGTGCAAAATCCTTGGCTACAAGTCTTGCCTTATATTTGTCTATTGTTTTGTCTGGCTTATACATGATTTGGTAAACCCAATTGCATCTGATGGGTTTGACATCTGGAGGACAATCAACAAGTTTCCAAGTCCCATTTTCCATCACTGCTTTATACTCATCAACCATTGCGTTTTGCCATTCTTCATGTTTTACTGCCTTTTCGAAAGTTTAGAGCTCAACAAAATCATTTGATACCAAGGAAAACTTTTCTTTGTCTTGTTTGAATTTCCTGTACCTGTTTTGTTTCGTTCATCAGGTCTGACATCCTTCAAAAGTTGAATAGCTCACTTAAGGAGTTGATGTTGACTCGTTTGGGGATCTGAATTATCACCATTATTAAAAATAGGATTGATAAAAACATAAGCTCTTGTTTCCTCCGAAGTATCCGGGGCGGAGTTTCATTATCTGATGAACTACTTGCTGAAGATTCAGATGAACTTTGTGATGAAGAAGGTAAGCTTGATGAAGAATTGTCATGTTCTAAAGAAGTCTAATTAATTTCAAACCAACGTTGTTGATTTGGTTGATTGTGCATCCTGGTTTTCTCTTTATCGATTTGTTTGTCCAATCTTTCGAGAAGGATTTCTATCTCTGCAACGCTCTTGCTTTCTGTTTCGTCAAAGATAACATCTCGACTTACAATAAATTTGCCATTGGTTCAAAGACAATATCCCTTCTTCTCATTGGAATATCGAAGCAAGATACATTTCACACTTTGTGAATCTAACTTTGTTCGCTTTTCTTTAGGAACTAATGCATAGCATACTGAACCAAAAACTCGAAGATGTTTGATTCTGTTAGAATTTTAGGGAAAATGAAAGCAGTAATATTTTTTTTTTTTAAATTTGATCACTACTGTAAATAAAGATCAGCACTTAAAACAAAAAATTCTGAAGTAGATTAAGTACAGAAAATAAAAATCTGAACATGCTAAGGAGAACCAATCTTTAACTAGGACTGATCATGAACAGAAGAAAACATTTCTGAATATTAACTTGAAATAGATGCAGATGTAAACATTAGCAGAACAAGATCTGAACTTTACCTTAGCAAAAACAATTAATAGGAGTACCTGATGTGTAGCTGTCCTCTTTCTTTATGCACATAAAAGCTATGAAGGTCATGGATCAAACCCTCAAGGGTTTGATCTCATCATGATCTTTAAGTGAACAGTTTGCCAAGAAGAACTCAAGAATAATCAGCAAGAGTAAGACTGATATCAAGACCCAAAGACCAAAAACTCACTGCTGAAGCAAACCCCAAACAGCCAAACAAAACTGTCAAAACAAGGAGGGCTGATATACCAAGTATACACCCTAAGATTGAAGCTTAGGGCTGTCCTATCAGTCCCTAGAAGGCTGAGATAACGATGGCACAAGGAAAAGAGGAGCAGCAACCAAGTGAGGGAGGACGGCAGCCAAGGGAGAGAGGACGGCAGCCAAGGGAGAGCTGGTGGCAGCTTGAAGTAGAGAAAAGAAGGGCCGCGGAACCCTTCACCAGCAAACAGAAATAGGCCGAACTTTACATCAGCTCAAGAATGCCTCAAATCAGCAAGAGGAGACTCACATCCAAGCATCAGAATTCTACACCAGCAATATACCAAAACCCCAAGGATGCCGTACCCTTAAAATCCAATAGAAAGTCCACTACCAAACAAAAAACCAAACTGAGGTAGCCGCAACAAATCAGACCAAGAGATGATGGTGTGGAATGAATGAACAAAGAGGCCGTACCAAACAGCAAAGGAAGATATGCCTTCAAGGAGGCCGCACCCAAACACACCTTCAATAAAAAACTGAACTGAACAAGGAGGCCGTACCAAACATTTCAGACCAAGAGAAGTGTAGAATCTAGATGTAAAATTGTAATTTGAGAGTGAGGGGTGAGGTTCCTTTTATAGTAGGAAGGGTTAGGGTTAGGTTTAATTAAAAACCTAATAATTAAAATATATATATTTTTTAATAATTAATTAATATTTTTAATTAATAAAAATATTAATTAAAAGTCAATTAAGTCAAAGTGACTAAAGAAGACCAACACCACATTAAACAAGAAGGGGAACAAGGCTCAAGCAAGGGAAGGCTACAAGACAAAGTCAAAGGGGTCTTCTTCAATGGCAAACTGTCCACATAAGACTCATGATAACTTATAAGCTTTTATCATCCTTGCATAAGAGGAAACATCAATGATGTGGTCATGTCCATCTTCGTAGCTGCTCCTAGATATCATGGACCATCCCGGGAGAGAAGAAGAAGATCACACATCATCACATCTTGGTACTCAACCAAGAACCACCTGGTCCTAGACCAGGTTACCCCAGAACACATCTGGGGGCCCTAGAACACATCTAGGGTCTTATCCACCAAGGTACAAGACCAAGGATCAACCCAAGCGTTAAGCAAGGATTCCTTGGAACACATCCAGGAGCCCTAGAACACATCTAGGGACTTATATCATCAACCACCAAGGAACACATCCAAGGATCAATCCAAGCACTAAGCAAGGATTCCCTGGAACACATCCAGGAGCCCTAGAACACATCTAGGGACTTATATCATCAACCACCAAGGATCAATCCAAGCACCGAGCAAGGATTCCCTGGAACACATCCAGGGGCCCTAGATCACATCTAGGGACTTACAGCTTGGTCCTTGACCAAGAACCCCAACAATATACTGGGGGCCCTCACTAAGGTCTTTTTCCATGGCTCTAACTGCTTGGTCCCAAACCAAGAAACCCAGGACTGTACTGGGGGCCGTAGAACTCAGCTAGGGTCTTAGCTATCCTCCGAAGAATAGCTCTTACAACTGCATTAATTTCAACACTCCCTCTCAACAAGAGAGGCATTCTCAACAACACCAAGCTTGTCTCGAAAGTACACAAACTTTGTCAACAACAGAGGCTTGGTTAAAATATCTGTTGTATGTTCCGCCGTCGGAACATACTGAATACTGAGAATGTTCTTCTGCACTATGTCCCGAACATAGTGATATCTCATATCAATGTGTTTCGATCTGTGTCATGAAACACATGAATCTCAAAGAGTTTTACACAACTCTGGTTTTCATAGTGAATTACTATGGGTTCCAGCTTAGTACTGAACAAATCTGAGAGTAGCTTTTTGAGCCACACTGCTTCTCTACTGGCAGTACTTGCAACGATGTATTTTGCCTTTGTAGTGCTATGGGCTATGGAGCCCTGCTTCTTGTTGGACTAGCTGAACCCAAACTGAAACAATATCCGGAAATACTCTTCCGGTCCACTGTACTGCTCATCCAATTTGAATCTGTATAGCCATGAATCATTTCATTTCCACAGGAAGTGTATTTGAGCCCATAGGCTATAGTCCCTCGGACATGTCTGAGAATATGCTTAGTAGCAACCATATGAATGTGTTTTGGTTCACACATGAACTGACTGAGGGCATTCACCGTGTAACAATTGTCCGGTCTGGTGTGTACTAGATACATCAAGGACCCAATCTGAATCTGCACAACCTTCACGATCCGAACTGTATCGGAGTCCATAGTCCACTGTACCCTTCAGGTACCTCAACACGTGTCTTGTCGTAATCAAGTGAACATGTCTCGACTCAACCATATACTGACTCAATTGAAAAACATATATCTGGCCTTGTGTTCGTCAAGTACATCAACGAACAAGGTGGCGTTCACTGTCTCTGAAAGTGACTCGATAATTTCTCCCTCTGGAGTAGTACCGCCTCCCTTTCTGGGGGCACCTCTACATACACTGTAGTTGAGGTCATGCTTGCTCTTGCTGCATCCAACTCACATACAAGGACTACTACACCTACTCCCTCTGAGTCTCATAATATATCTGCCTCCCTGCATGAGAAAATGTAATGTCCCCCACCTCTTGATGAAGAGGTCCGGAAAGACTTAGTGGTCTAGACATGCCCACTAGACCATAGTCTCATACAGCATGGGGAAAGGTCAGCTATCTCAATGTTATATTTTGAAGTTGACTTGGGAAAAAGGGAAAAAGGATAAAAAGTAACTCAATGAAGAATTAGAACGCTGGAGGTTTAGTTATGAGTTGAACCCAGGGATTAAACTAACTCTCCAGGGAAATATAATGAAAGTATAAAGGAAAGGCTAGGGCGCACCTTTCACTCATCTTGGATATTTGGTATTTTCTTGTTGAGCTCTTGAGCACACAGTTTTGAGGGTTTTGAGATTACAAACCCTAGAGAACAACTCAATGGTGAAAGATTCTACTCACCTTGTTCCAAGCTTGGTCTCGGGGATGAAATACTCCACCCACACCATTCTACACTCATCACAGGTTCCATCATCGATCCAGGAGGGCAACAAGGTCGTACCATTCAGGGTTTTCCAGCAGGGGCGCATCATTGCATAAGGGGAAGTTCGATCCAACATTGTGAGAGAGCCTTGAGACATTCTAGCACTTGGGTTTTGCTTGTAGGACCTTGCTCATCAGTTTGGAGGTATTTTGGAGGAGTTACTTCGGCCAGATTATTAGCTACAGATTTTGGACGGCTTTGAGAGAAGGAGGACGTATTGGTGATTAAGATATTCTTATACCTCAGATCTGATTGTGAGACTTCTCCAGGTGACTTGTGGTAGCCCGATCTGTCATCCTAGAGAGTTTCAGGAGTTTTGGAGGCTTCCTTCATCTAGGTCGAATTATTGGCACTTCAGGGTTTTAGGAGGGCGCAATCTTGATTAGGGTTTCAATAGTTGGAGGAGAAGACTCAACATTTGGGCTTCATACTTTAGGGAGGGATTTCCCTTGCCTTGATCTATCTATTGGGGAGTTTCGCATCACTTGGAGGTCTTCTTCAGCTGGGTCGAAACCTTGGCCTTCTCATCCATCCAGCAGGACGTGCTAGCAACTAGGGGGGTTGGACGTAACCCTAACTCTTTTGTATTTGGTCCTTCATTTCATATTTAGCCTTTGGAGGCTTGTTGGGTATTGTCGGGAGCATTTTATAGCAACTCATATCTTTTATCTTGGAGCCATCTGATGTTATTCCAGATCTGCTTCTATATTGTATCAGGTTCTTGCTCTTCTTAATAAAAAGGTCAGATCTGTGCTTTGGAGTTCCATATCTTGTGTATTGATTACATCTTGCATAGTATTGAGTATATCTTCATGAATTGTGTTGAATAACTGAAAATAACCCTAAGGCCGAAATCTAAGAGGCCAACCTGCATACACGAACAAACAAACAGTTAATTCAGTGGTTAGCTAGTGTTCCCAAGCGAAAAAATTGGCTTCGGAACATTACAACAAACTGGCTCCCTCTGAGCCTACAAGATCCATTGACCTTGATCTAGTGTCGTTTCTCTTTAGGATATACTTGGTGCCGGTATCAAGTTTTAATATGAAAAAGCTGAGTTAAACTTTTATCGGGTTATGCTTTCTGTCATGTGACCACGCTATCCACTAACCAAGTCTTCTCTTTGGTATACAACGAATGACTTGCATAACCTTATTGAGCTCCTGTACCAAGGACAATGGCACAATTAGAATTTCAAGTCTCAAAGAGGATATCTGTTGAGTTCCCAAGTCACAGGAGAGATAGTCCAACTACTAAGATAACTTCTTGTTGCTCCTCAACAAAGAAAACAACCCAATAAAAAAAATATGACTCAAAAAAGAACTTGTTGGACTCTCGTATCGGAGATAATGGTCCAACATACTGCTGAGTTCCCATACCGGGGCAAGTGACCTAGCTTACATCAATTAAAACAAGTATATGTTGAGCTTCCTTGATCATATAATAAAAATATAATTGATATTCTGACAAAACTCCTTTAAGACACCGGTCCAGGAAGAAAACACAACTCTTCTTGATGTCTTTAGTAGTCACAAATTCAGCGATTGAGTGCAAATGATACATACCTGGATTTTGCGTTTCTTCATATTGCCACTTTAAGATATCACTCACCAAGATGGGAGTTATAAATGAATCCTGACATCGTTCTAAAATGAGATGACGATAATCCTCTTTTCCAACAGATTCATGCATTAAACCAAAAATATCAACAAGCTGGTGGAGGAGCACCATATCCTCTGAACCTTTATTTTGCAACTCAGAGACCAATTGACCAGTAAGGATCATATCAACAGTAACATGAATCTGCCAAATGTGACTATACTGCCCCGATAAAATAACTCCAATTTATGTTTCAAGGAAATTGATAAATGTCTCTTCTGCTGACAGAATAAGATGTTTATAAGGTAAGTTATCTTTGATAAGCCAAGCTATCTCCCTAGCCATCGATAACGGATCCACGGAGAGTAAAGACTTTAAAAACTTTTGACTGTTGTTGATTTCGGTTGTCTGGGTGCAATTCAGGGTTCGAGGAAGGCCATCATATCACCGATTGTTCAATCAGCCCGTCTTAGAATATCAAAAGATTCTGAGATTAATAATATCTCACCGGCCATAGGTTCTGCGATTTGCCAAGAACATGCCCCCAGTTGCCTTCACCGAAACCCTCTCTTGTCAATCAACAAATAGGAGCTCTAAATCTCTCACATGGATGACACATAGATACTGATCCTTAACAAGAAAGGCTTAGGCAAGGTACTTGTTATCGCACAGTTTGTAGTTAGGATAAAAGGTAGATGTAAAGAGACAAATTGGTGTAATTGAACCAATCCCACCCAATGTCACCTCGATGGGAAGGTTCTTTCTGTTTAGGGAGGTAAGGCCCAGGGGAGATGTCCCCGGTGACCTGGGGTTTTGAGAAGGCAAAGGATTGAAGGCTAAAAGATAAATTCCCCCTCACAAGTCACCATTGAGTAGATAGTCCGGCTAACCAGCCAATAAAGAGAAGTATAACCAAAAAGAGAGATGTACCTGCCCGAGACAAAGCAACGAGATATATATATATATATATATATATATATATATATATATATATATATATATATATATATATATATATATATATATATGCAAGCTTACTTGCTTGGTTAGTACTTCATATAATCAATGACTATTTGATGTATAAGCAATTGAACAATAAATATTGACGAAGTCAATGTTTATATAATAGCAACGATGTGCAATATCACTTCTTCAATAAATGCTAAAGGAATGTGGCATTCAATGTAACAATCAACACTTCATTTAAATAATGCCTCAAACAACCATTCAATTACTCACACGTAAAATGTTAGCTGCACAATGATTTTAATAGCCAAAAGATGACGGCAACAATTAGTTAGTAGGGTTATTCTTAAGCTAGGGTTAGAATAGTTAGGGTTTGTTCAAAGTATTAGGTTTGAAGTCATGATCAAGTTACTTAGGACACAGGAGGTCTTAGATCAGTGTCTTTAGGGTTAATGGAGTCAAAAGTAGAGGACACAAAAGTTGAAGGATCAAGTGGAAATAATAAGACCAAGGACAAGAGGGTTAGACCTTGAGGTGTTGTTAAGGCAAGGCTTCAAGGATGAAACCCTAGGGGAAAGAGGCTCACTTTGGTGTAGGGGAACTAGGCCTTAGTGCTCTCTCCTCCTTAGCTTGGATGGCAAAACGACTAGCTCAAAAGATTGCATAAAACTAAGACAAGAGGTTTTGCAGGCAACATGTTGCTATGGCAAGGATTTACCAGGCAAACCCTAGGAAAATCGGCTCACCAAGGTGTAGGGGAACTAGGCCTTGATGAGTTTTCTCCTTCTTAGCTTCAATAAGAAAACGACTAGCATGGAAGAGGAGGAATAGAGTGTTGCTAAGGCAAGGCTCTATCTCACTTCAAAAAATGGCATAAAACCTTGACGGGGACATGAGACAAGGACCTACAATGTGTGCTCGTCACTTAGGGTTTATTCAACAAATTATAACAAGAAAAATAATACTACAACCAGTGTTGTAAAACTCGGCAAAAACTCGCGAGTTCTCGCGAGTTTCACGAGTTTTTCAAGAAAACGAGTTTTTGACGAGTTTTTGGTGAAAAACTCGGGCGAGTTTTTGAAGAGTTTTTGGCGAGTTTTTGGGAAAAAC
>ML777789.1:912513-954930 GCA_009831015.1 Picea engelmannii
TTCCACCAAGATAAATGCCAAAAATGCCAATAAAAGACTTCCTTCAACAAGTGCGCCTCACAATTTCAGCCAAGAACTCCAAGTGTAGCGCAAATTTCAGACCTCACTAATGAGTGAGTGAAAGATGATGAAAAAATGAAGGTAAAAACCCTCAATTTATACAGTACCATGACCTAATTTTACACTTTAGGTCATAAAAAGGCCGACAAGGCCAAAATACTAAAAATCATACTGTTTTACATTAAATGCTTAAAATTAAACCCTAATCAAGCAATAGAGAGACGTCATGCTCCTTTTAGGGTGACGTTAGCCCTTTCTAGGGCAAATGCAACATCCTGGAGCAAAATGTTAGCCCTCCTTGGGCTTCTCCAACCTGCCACACGTGCCAAAACTGCCCCAGCTGTCTCCCAAAACGTCCATGCTGCTAGGTGACGTCATGGTCATGAAGGGTGATGTCCTAGGCCTTCCAAGGCCAATGTTTCATTGAAAAGGGCACAACCCCCTTAGGTCAAGCTCTGTCGGGGTGCCTCTGCAAGACGCCCTCCTTCTCTCCTGTGAAAAACCCCTCTATCTTGTCTCTGCCCCTTGCTGGGGTCTCAACATCCATCTGGTGGGCTCTTCAGCCCCATGGAGGTCCGAACTGATCATCTCCCCATGTGTACCTGTCCGTCGGGCATGATCCATCACATCAACAGCTGCGCCCTCCATGGGCTCATAAGTCACAGGGATCATAGCAATGTCAATCACATCTCATCATCAATATTATTAAACATGTGCATAAAACCCCTATTACCCTAGTTAAAAGCTCAAAGATATTATACAAGCCTGCAATACAAGTTTGGAGAAAGTGACAGGGTGTCCTATTGGGCTAGTGTTCACTAGAAAAGGGAAGTTTCCGGAAAAGACTTCATCCAAGCCATGTAAGTGGGGTGATGTGGATAAGGGATGTCCTGACAATGGGTGTAGTGAGAGCAAGGGAGTGCAAGGTTTTACCTGTGGGTGCCTTTGTAGAAGGCGAGCTGTACCTGTCCTGGATGCAATTTTTTCCAAGCCCATTCATGCCTTTTATTCTTTTATTCTTATTGCTTTTTCTTCAAGAAGCTAATCATGGGACACTGCCCTGGTGTGGTGACCAGTGGTGGCAGTGTTACCCACAAGTACTTTCACAGAAATGAGAAGGCTGGCTCGTGATGAGACCTCCTTTCTCTTGGCCATGCAACCAAGAGTCACTACCCTGGTGTGGTGACCAGCTGCTAGTAGTGTCATACTGCTAGATACCCATGGACCTAATAGGCTAGCTTGTGATGAGACCCCCTATCCTCTGACTAGGTCTTGTTTTTTATATTTTTTATGGGTCCCTCTTGTTTCTTGTTGAGAAGCCTTTTACTGCTTTCTCGGGGATCCCTGGGCGAAGCATCTCCAGGTTCTATTCTTAGGCTTTTATCTTTTGCCAGCTTGCTTTTACCTTCTGGGCCTTTAGCCCCTTCTTCCCACAAGGTAAGGTGCAATCCTCAAATAATAGGTCAACCCAGTGCCCGGACAAGTGTAATGGGATAGATGAGCGGGAAGCAAGATGAAAAAGTGGTGCTATGACGGGAGCGGACGATGGCTTTTCAGAAATCCCCCTAGTGGCAATCCAAAAACTACGGACACAGGCTTACTAGGGCATTCTGTTATTCCCCCTAGACATGGTCAAGTGGGCAAGCATAAGAGCCAAGCATTTGTTAGAAACAAAAGGAATTATATGCACATATTCAAAGGTTTTGAAGATCAAAGTGACACATACCATGATACCCGGACTCATTACCTCATGGAGCAAGAACCATCTTTGATACAAGAACAAGCCGATGGTGATGGAGAAAAGATGGCGCTGGAAGGGAGAAAAGATGGGCCCTCCAGGGCCATGCTAAAAGTCGATCCGGCTCTCGGTACTCCATGTCTAGGACCTGTGGGTCTCGAGACATGATCTCCTAGTTATCCCTAAAAGTGGGGGATAATAGTACCCACCATGATTACACACAGGCACTGAACCCTGACCAAAAGGCTTAGGTAAGGTACCCATTATCATTTTAGGTTAGTTTAACTTGATTCTCTTCTTGAAGGATTTCATTAGGTGTTTCAACAGAAAAGAGAAAGAGAATTGCTCCACTTGATCAATGCTTTCTGTAGGTTCAGAAAACTGATAACATTGCACTCTTTAATCAAGAAAGCAACCAACACACTTTCAAATCACTTCTTCATGCATATAACAACAACCACTGTAATTTTCAAACTGTCTTACTCTATTCAATCTAAGTATTTTGAGTTTGTTGAAGAGATGGAGGCTAGACATATTTTTCTCTTTCAAAGAATAGATATCAATTCAAGTTCAGGTACAGATTGAGATGTGGGGCCTTCAACATTTCTTCAGACTTAAAAAAAGACCATCATCCATATTTAAAGCATGGTCTTAAGGCAATGCTCAACCTCCTCTGAAACTCGGTTTCCTTTCTGCAATAGGTCAAGTCTGAATTTGGTCTCCTTTTCACTTCAGATCCACAAGGATCTTGCCTTAGATCTGTACTTGAATTGCCTCAATCTTTTAGGATAGGTCTGCAATTTTTCTGCCACCTGTAGTGGCTGCGGTTAGTGCTGGAGGTAGTTTCTAGAAGGATTAGGTCTCCTTATTTCTGAAGAATGTCATCTTCAAGCTGCCTCAAGAATTGATCTAGATCTGAAATTGGATTGCCCAAAACAGGGCTGGGAAATGCTGCTGGTAATGTCCATAAATAGGGCTTGGACCAACTCCTATAATCAACCCAGACCATGCTGTTCAATAGTCTCAGATTTGTCTTTGACCTGTGGCTACCTCAGCCTTAGGACAGGCTGAGTTCTAGTGTCTTAGATGAGTAATGATGGAGTCATACTGTAAACAAGATAAAACAAGCTTACTGCTGATCTGCAAAAACAATCCCTTAGATGTGGATCTACGCAGGCTCAAAAGTCTGCCACAAATGAACTCTTTTCATGCCCTAAGCTCTGATTCCATGTTAGAATTTTAGGGAAAATGAAAGCAGTAATATTTTTTTTTTAAATTTGATCACTAACGTAAATAAAGATCAGCACTTAAAACAAAAAATTCTGAAGTAGATTAAGTACAGAAAATATAAATCTGAACGTGCTAAGGAGAACCAATCTTTAACGGACTGATCATGAACAGAAGAAAACATTTCTGAATATTAACTTGAAATAGATGCAGATGTAAACATTAGCAGAACAAGCTCTGAACTTTACCTTAGCAAAAACAATTACTAGGAGTACCTGATGTGTAGCTGTCCTCTTTCTTTATGCTCAGAAAAGTTATGAAGGTCATGGATCAAACCCTCAAGGGTTTGATCTCATCATGATCTTTAAGTGAACAGTTTGCCAAGAAGAACTCAAGAATAATCAGCAAGAGTAAGACTGATATCAAGACCCAAAGGCCAAAAACTCACTGCTGAAGCAAACCCCAAACAGCCAAACAAAACTGTTAAAACAAGGAGGGCTGATATACCGAGTAGACACCCTAAGATTGAAGCTTAGGGCTGTCCTATCAGTCCCTAGAAGGCTGAGATAACTATGGCACAATGAAAAGATGAGCAGCAGCCAAGTGAGGGAGGATGGCAGCCAAGGGAGAGAGGATGACAGCCAAGGGAAAGCTGGTGGCAGCTTGAAGCAAAGAAAAGAGGGGCCGCGGCACCCATCACCAGCAAATAGAAGTAGGCCGAACATTACATCAGCTCAACAATGCCTCAAATCAGCAAGAGGAGACTCACATCCAAGCATCAAAATTCTACACCAACAATATACCAAAACCCCAAGGAGGCCATACCCTTAAAATCCAAGAGAAAGTCCACCACCAAGCAAAAGACCAAACTGAGGTAGCCGCAGCAAATCAGACCAAGAGATGATGGTGTGGAATGAATGAACAAAGAGGCCGTACCAAACAACAAAGGAAGATATGCCTTCAAGGAGGCCGCACCCAAACACACCTTCAATAAAAAACTGAACTGAGCAAGGAGGCCGTACCAAACATTTCAGACCAAGAGAAGTGTAGATGTAAAATTGTAATTTGAGAGTGAGGGGTGAGGTTCTTTTATAGTAGGAAGGGTTAGGGTTAGGTTTAATTAAAAACCTAATAATTAAAATAAATTTTTTTAATAATTAATTAATATTTTTAATTAATAAAAATATTAATTAAAAGTCAATCAAGTCAAAGTGACTAAAGAAGACCAACACCACATTAAACAAGAAGGGGAACGAGGCTCAAGCAAGGGATGGCTACAAGACAAAGTCAAAGGGGTCTTCTTCAATGGCAAACTGTCCACATAAGACTCATGATAACTTATAAGCTTTTATCATCCCTACATAAGAGGAAACATCAATGATGTGGTCATGTCCATCTTCGTAGCTACTCCTAGATATCATGGACCATCCCAGGAGAGAAGAAGAAGATCACACATCATCACATCTTGGTACTCAACCAAGAACCACCCGGTCCTAGACTAAGTTACCCCATAACACATTTGGGAGCCCTAGAACACATCTAGGGTCTTATCCACCAAGGTACAAGACCAAGGATCAACCCAAGCGTTAAGCAAGGATTCCTTGGAACACATCCAGGAGCCCTAGAACACATCTAGGGACTTATATCATCAACCACCAAGGAACACATCCAAGGATCAATCCAAACACTAAGAAAGGAATCCCTGGAACACATCCAGGAGCCCTAGAACACATCTAGGGACTTATATCATCAACCATGTTCTAGGGACTTATATCATCAACCACCAAGGATCAATCCAAGCACCGAGCAAGGATTCCCTGGAACACATCCAGGGGCCCTAGAACACATCTAGGGACTTACATCTTGGTCCTTGACCAAGAAGCCCATCAATATACTGGGGGCCCTCACTAAGGTCTTTTTCCATGGCTCTAACTACTTGGTCCCAAACCAAGAAACCGGGCCCTAGAACTCATCTAGGATCTTAGCTATCCTCCGAAAAATGGCTCTTGCAATTGCATTAATTTCAACAGATTTAAGGCTTGAATCCATACCATGCTTCATATGATGTGATCCCATCCAAAGAAGCAGTGGGAGATCAATTCCTTATGTAAACGACAGTATGAACTGCTTCAACCCAGTATGAGTGACTTAAATTTTTGAAGGTTAACAAGGATCTTTCCATTCCTAACAAAGTGCAATTCATCCTTTCTGTCACTCCATTCTGCTAAGGAGTGTATGCATTTGTAAATTGCCTTCTGATTCCCTTTTTCACTGCAGAAAGTTTGGAATTCATTGGAAGTGAATTCCCCTCTATCATCGGTCTGTAATGTGCCAATCTTTTCCTTAGTTTGGTTTTCAACCAAACGTCGAAAAACCTTGAACTTTTCAAAGGTTTTTGACTTTGCTTTTAAAAAATAAACCCAAGTCATTCTACTACAATCGTCAATGAAGAGTAGAAAATATTTTTAGCCACCTAGAGAAGTCTCTAGAGGTCCACAAAAAGTTGCTATGAACAAGTTGCAAACATCTGTTTGCGCGCCATGAACGTGTTGGAAATGTCTCTCTATTTTGTTTCCTGTAAATGCAAGCTTCACATCTGTCATTCTCCTTCTTAAAAGTGGGAAGTCCTTTAGAGTCTAACCATTCCTTATTTTTGAAGTTGTGAGACTTTCAAAATTCAAATGTCTTTATCGGACATGCCATAACCTTATAGGTGAAATCGTAATCCACATCTCCTGCAAAATCTTGCTTTCGAGGAATGTCTTTCCCTTTCATCCTAAGAAGTTTGCCATCTTCGTATCCTATCATTATTGTCTTCAAATTCTATATTGTGGAGTTGATTTTCACCAACCCATCTTCCATGATGATTTGATGTCATGCTTGCTGAATGATCACCAAGGACACCAAATTCTTTTTGAATGTTGGTACATACCAAACATTTGATATCATTTTCTCTCCAATTTCAGGAAGAGAAACTTTCACTGAACTTTTTCCATAAGGTGTGTTTTTTCATCAACCAAAAATATTGAATTTAGTTGACATTCTTGAAATGTCCAAAAGAAGTCACATTGGAAAGTCATATGTTGAGCAGCTCCTGTATATAAGATCCAAGCATCTTCATAGTCACTTTTAAGAGAATAATTGGAGACTTGTAAGGATGTTGATTCTGAATTTTGAAGTGTAGTGGATACATATTCTAAAGCATCACCCCCTTGATCATTAGCATATTGTGCCGAGGTTGATTGTTGCTTAACCTTCGTTTTTTTTTTTTCGATTGGAGTGCAACAATCTTCTCCATAATGACCAGTCTTGTTGCAACGTCTGCACACAACTTGACTTAAGTCTCTGCCTCTGCCATACTGATTATTACGATTTTGAGGTCTTTCTGATTGACTTCTTCTGAAGTTGTTTGACCCTCGTTGATAATTTGTGTTTCCTCTTCCTTGACTGCTTCCTCTTCCTTGACCATTGCCTCTTCCCCTTCCTTGACTTCTTTCTCGACCTCGTCCTCTATAGGCTGACTGATCTTGATTACCACGACCTCTATTACTGAATTGAGCTCCTTTTCCTCTTGAACTTTCAGTTGAAGGTTTACTTGTATTTGCTTCTGTAAAGAAGACATCTTTTTCGACTTGTTTCTTCTTCGCAGAAGTTTTATCATGTTGAGCTAACAATTCACTCAACTGATCAAACATTATCTTCTCTAACTTTTCCATCAACTATAAAGTTTGCAATAAATGTTTATGAGAGGACGAAAATTCTGTTATCAAGATCGTTGTCATCGAACTGTCATCTACAACAATAAATCTTACCTTAGGTATATCCTATCTGATGTTCTTTAGTTTGGAGATATACTCAAGTACATCTGCACCTTAGGTTAATTTTTGTTGAAGCAGCGTTAATTGAAGGTCAACTCTTTTTGTTTTAGGTTGAGCGTCAAATAGATCATTGAGCATTTTCCATGCAAGCCATGCATCATATGTGTTTTCAAAGTGAACATACATCTCTTCATTTAAAGAGGATTTAATGAATGCCAAAGCTTTTTCATCCTTTAGCTCCCATTTAGCTAGTGGTCTTGCATTAATGGATTTATTTGGTTTTACATCACCATTACATATGTCTTTCCATAGCTCATTGTAAATTAAAGTGCTTTCCATATGTTGTTTCCATGCTTTGTAATTTTTGGAGCCTTCAAGTTTATCAGACTCAGAAAACAAATTTATAACTTTCGACATTG
Organism: Picea engelmannii; assembly: GCA_009831015.1. NCBI lineage: Eukaryota > Viridiplantae > Streptophyta > Pinopsida > Pinales > Pinaceae > Picea > Picea engelmannii. Next base: position 919,776 of record ML777789.1, read on the forward strand.
TGAATGCTTTGCTTGAGATTGTGCCAGAAATTTATAAGTTGAGAAAGTTATGTGTCAGAAAGCAAAAAAGAAATGATGCACCACACGAAAAATGAAGATAAAAACACACCACACGCTACGTTGCAAGAAAGACGAACTATCAGGGCTTGGCCTTGACCCTTGTATAGTCGCTTGAAAAAAAGAGATTGATTGAGCTTTGTACTTGGCTTCAATCAACTCTTTGATAATTGCATTATAGTTTCACTTCGTAAAGATTTAAAAAATTTGACTTTTAAAGTATGTTATTGCCCCTTGAAGTAATAAAGTACGTCATTCACATCAAGTTTTAATTGTGCTCTTGCCCCCTTTTGAAGAAGATTCGCTTTTCCTTTTAAAATACAATGTGCATCAAAACAATTGATAGTGATCCTCACTTACGATGTACTTCAAAATACAATTTATGTTGTTCTGGTGCCTTTTTGAAGTAAATTAATTACTTCAATTCACAAATATCATTAAATTGTTAAAAACAATACAATGCCACTCTTGCTGCTTATAACCCCCAATGAAAATTTTTGATTTATAAAATATGCGAAATAAAAAAAATAAAAAAATTCTTTTATCTAATTGGCATTTAAACCCTTTAAAGAAATTATATACATGGCATGAGTTTGACAAACGCCCGATCTATGGAGTTTGGCGAACAAACACAACTGACAAATCTGGTGAACACGGGATCTTGAGGCGATTTTATGCAAGTTGCAGTTAGATTGTGTGCCAATTGGTGGCTATTACATGCTGGAACGATTGGATTGGCTTTGCATAGTTTATGTTACAGGTCCATGCATTGGCTCAACTTGTCTTCGCGCAATTTAGATCTTCACCTTTTGAAATGGCATGCTTCCATATATGATACCAGATCGTATCTTTCATGGCATGCTGATAAAGCATTGAAATCTGCTTTGAAATGGAACACTGCTTTATAATAAACTCCACGAGATTCTAGCTCCACACAAAAATGCCTCTAAGAATGATAACCAACTGATCCAATTGTGGTATAAAATGGCATCGAACAGAGAAAAGCGCTGTTGAGTTTGGATTAAGGAGGCCGGCTCATAATGCTTGCTTATGGTTTGGAGCATTAGAGTTTATGAAATCTAGAGACACATTGAAACACAAGATTGCGTTGTTGAGTTTGGAGTAAGGAGGCCGACTCATAATGCTTGCTTAGGGTTTGGAGCATTAGAGTTTATGAAGTCCAGACACATTGAAACAAAAGGTCGTTGCTGTCGAGGTTTTGATTTTGTGGTGTTTCTCTCCACGCTCTTCCTTCTTCGGAATGCATATTGCAGATTGCTCAGAGATTAGATTGCAGAGGTTTTAGTCGCTCTTTGTGGGTTTGTGCTGTTTGTTCTTTGATTTGTAAACCAGTAAGAAGTGGCTACTATTTGTGGATTTGTGTTGCTTGTTAGAGTGAGGTGTTTTGTAGGCAAATAGATCTAAGAAGGCTGCGATCTGCACTTTGTTGTATGAGAAATCATGCACAAAGTTACTCAAATGGAGCCACGCTGATCCATCTGAGTTTACACATGGTAGTGAGAAGACCATACCATGATTTAGAGTCCAATTAAAACCTGAATTTTTTTAGAAATCTGTGTTTCTTTGGATAATAGATTTGACTAAAGCAACATTTAGCTAGAAAGAAAAATTTTCAGAGATTTGACCAAGAGGATGAGTAAATTTGCAGATGGAGGAACTTAATTTTCAAACTAACAATCTTCAGATCTAAAACTTAAGACCAATGATAGATCAACAATTAAAAAAAAATTATTTTCCTTAGTAAAACTAGATAATTGACATGCCCGCAGGGGTGTAGACCGATTGGCAAGTGCCGTGTAAATGGAAGGAAATATGTAAAAGAGGTCTCTAGGTCGATTCTCACCCCAATTTATCCGGAAGCGTGCTTGTGGGTGGTGCGATTCTCCCTAGGGGTTATAAGGCAGCCAGCAGGATTCGACCCCGTGTCACGCTAGTACGATACTGCTGTCGTTACCTATTCCCCTAGTCACAAAAAAAAAAAAAACTAGATAATTGACATACCAATCAATTGCGACCAATGCGACGACAGAGTTTTCCAATGTTTTCTTCGTTTGGAATCTCCTCTTCACCAAACTTGCATAACCATGCTCTGATACCAATTGATAACCAAAGTGTCCTCAGACACACAAATTTATTAATTAAGGAAATTAAATTACACGATTAATGCAAGAGCTTACAATCTCCAACATTATTTTCTCATGAGAAAATGAGAGCTCAAATAAGCTTATCATACGAATTCTAAACTAATTTTTGTTATGGACATCTTATCACATAATCATGTGAGTATGACAAGTGTCCATGTACATTAAATAAAGATTCTAACAATTTTCTATTTTGTTGCTTTTAAGAAGCGACTCTTTTCTAGACTTATTATCTATTCTAACAAAATACTTTCTAGAAAAGCTTAAGTATAATAAAATAATATTATATTAAGTACTTTAGGATCATAATATCTAACATCTATGGTATTCCTGGGCAGCCCCAAATTTAGGTTACCTCTCCACCCTCTTCGTGCTACTTATTCTCAGACAATAACATCCGAGAGGCCGTTTGGGTGACGAGTAGCAACAAAGCAGCAGGCAAAGAGGGTTTCCAATTAGAGTTCTTTAAGCATGGTCTTCGTGCTCTGGTTTCTTACTTGGATGATCTCTTCAACCATGTGGTCTGTACAGGTTTTCCATCGGCATGGTCACATCACATCATTCACTCGATACACAAATCGAGACCCAATTCAGATCCCAACAACTATAGGACGATCATGGTGGGCCACACGTTCTTGAAGCTCTATGCTATGGTTCTCCATATGAAGCTATCTAGTGAGCTTGAGCAGAGATCCCTCAGATCTAGGAGACAAGCAGGATTTCGATCCCCTCATTAGACCATTGATCACATTTTTACCCTCCGGGCCATCACCGAGGAGGCACGAAATCGTTCTTCGAAAGTCTAATGTTGTTTTGTAGATTTTCAGAAAGCCTTTGACTGCGTCTCGTGAGAAGCCTTGTTTCAGAGGCTCAAAAATATTGGCATTTCTTAGACCTTATTGAATGGCATCATGCGCCTATATGAGTATGTCCTTGGTCGTCTTCGCACAGTTCACGGGATGTTTGATTTCATCAGGAGTACCATTGGGTTACACAGGTTTGCCTTGTTAATTTTCCTTAACCCAACACCCGACAATTAGTTCCAAATAAAATCGCTTTATTGAATAAATGTAGAATCGAGTTATTTAACAAAAAATTACGACGAAAGCATAATAAGAAACCAAACGCATTGCACACGACATTTTTGGGTAAATTACCCTTGGGAAAACCCCTAAGGGAAAACCAATACCTTGTTGATTTTATTAGATAAAATTTTGGGCCCATGTCTTGGGATAATGGTCCACTTTAGCAAAATACAAATCAACATATAGCCAAGCCTTACAAACCTCAAGATCAATCCTTCGATCTTGCTGGTTAGTTGTTATCTCCCTTATTGTCCCTTTGCTCCTTTCCTCAGGCCTTGCCACTGCACACTTGGACGAAAGTCCTTCTCCACCCAATCAATGGGATCTCACTCACTCATCTTGTGTGTGACACAAGTACATGAGCAAAAGTCTTTCTTTGCTCCAATGTATTCTCTATGTGTGTCATCCTCCCACTTAGGCTACCTTTTATAATGTTGAGTTAACCTTAAATCCAAAACCCTAGATCTCCAAAGCGATCAAAGGCTGAGATTAAATCTCACCTTCACTTTAGATCTAATGGCTATGATTTAATTAACTCACTTAAGTTACTAATGCCAAAAACTTAGGCATTTAACTTAATTAAACTCGATTAATCCTAAAAGGGATTTCACTTTAATAATCACTTTATTAAAGTGAAACTCCTAAGTCCTGAGAGGTATTAGTGACATCTTCCACATACTAGAACACTAAGCCAATGCGGAAGTACCTGTTCAATGCTACATACATCAACACTTCCTCTTAGCGAGGAAGGTGCTTCCATCACCTGGAAGTGGCTTTGTCTTTGCTATCATATCTGCTACCATGGCTACTCTCCAATCCACCTGATTGGCTGCTCCCTCTGGACTGAAAGCTATCATTGCTATCTCATTTGGACTTGTCTTTGAAGACTCGCTTCCTTTGAACATGCTTCGAGAAGCCTCCTGCTCTTTATCATTGTGCATGGCCATCTCGTACCATGACTCCTTCTTGACAGACTTGGAAGGCTACTCTTTCCCACTTGAACTTGAAGGTTGACTTCCATTGAGTTGCTCAACCTTCGAAGCTACTTGCTCCTTGTTCTTTGCCATTGTGCTACTTGCTCAATAAGACACTCAACACAATTTTTCGGTTGCCCAGACTTGCTGATCAAACCCATTGTCTGCTACATGAACCTGCTGCTCGAGGTTCCCTGTGGTCTGCCCAACTATTGCTCGAGGTTTTTCCTTGTTGCTTAGCGGCTTTTTTGGGTTGCCCAGTGTCCTACTGACCCTGACCGAACTTTCTAGGCTTGCTCGCTGTCCTTAGCAGCTGCTGTCTTGTCGGTGGCCTTGTTGGCCGACTATTGGTAGTTGTGCTGGCTGGCCGACTGTTTAAGCTGGCCGCTGACTGTTGGCGGCGGTCTTCTCCATGGCCCAACCGACGACTGGCTGTGTCTGCAGCCTCCTCCGCTCTCCACCGACGCTGCTCCTACCTCTTGCCGTTCGCTTCCATAACCCTCATGCCTTGCTTCACGTTCACTTCCACATGCTCCTCGGGTGGTTCTCACACTGTTGTCCCTTCAACAATACACGCATGCTGGCTGCTCTGCTCGCCCACGCGATTGTCTTCAACCCTGTTTGTTGGCTGCTACGGCGACTGACCTGTCGGCTGTTGTGGCGGCTGGGCCACCGACTACTTCTGTTGGCATTGATCTCCCTTGCACACTCGTGCGAACTCTTTATGTTGAGCCTTCACCTCAGTCCTACACAACTGCTACCGTCGACCTACTCCACAATTGTGCAGCTCACAACCTCGACACGACGACTGCCCTCTCAACAGTCGCATCCTCCTCCACGACAACTTCCCTCTCAACAGTCGCATCCTTCTCCACGACGACTTCCCTCTCAATAGTCGCATCCTCCTCCACGACTGCCGGTTCTTTTCCCTTGCCGACGACTCCAAGCAGTTGCAACTCCAATCACACCCGTGCAACTTCCTTGTCATGTGGACCTCTCCACCCACAACAACTTTTGCAGACACGGTCCTCAATTGCTCCTTTCTTTGCTGGCGACTGCAGCTATTGGCTAGCGGCTGTGGCTGTCGACCCCTTTTTCAACAACCAAGACTACAATTATCTCCTTTGCCTCTGCCTTTGCTCCCTGTGCATTGGTTGCTAACTTTGTTGGTGGTTGTAATGTGACCTCCACCTTTTCTACTACCCAACAATTCCTCACGGTTGCTACTTCAACTCGATCTGCTTGCAACAACTCCATGACGACTGCAATCTTTAGCCCAATTTGCAGCCTCAAGCCGATCCATAGCTCACGCCTATGGATTTCCAGAACTTGTGATCCTCCTCAACGATGGTGGTTGATTCCATACTCGGCCGTATGACGTATGGTTCATACAGGTGCTGTACGACGATTGCTGTACGAATGTCCTACAATGCACCCTTTTGTTTTGTTTTGTTTTTGGGTTTAGCTTTTTTACCTTGCAGCCTGCAAAAACTAAAAGACTTTGCACTACAAATTGCGTTTTGTTTTCCTGGTTCCTCCTTTCAGAAATACCGCTTTAATACCATGTTAATTTTCCTTAACCCAATACCCGACTATTAGTTCGAAATAAAATCATTTTATTGAATAAATGCACAACTGAGTTATTTAATGAAACATTATAGCGAAAGCATAATAAAAAAAGCATTGCACACGAGATTTTTGGGTAAATTACCCCTGGAAAAACCCCTAAGGGAGAATCTATAGCTCTGGGATAATGGCCCACATGAGGAAAAAAAATCAGCAAATAGCCAAGCCTTACAAACCTCAAGATCAATCCTTCGATCTTGCGGGTTAGCTGCTATCTCCCTTGTTTCCCCCTTACTCCTTTCCTCGACCCTTGCCCCTGCGCACTTGGATAGAAGTCCTTCTCCACCCAATCAATGAGATCTCACTCACTCATCATGTGTGTGACACAAGTACATGAGCAAAAGTCCTTCTTTGCTCCAATGTACTCTGTGTGTGTCTCATCCTCTCACTTAGGCTGCCTTTTATTATGTTGAGTTAACCCTAGATCCAAAATCCTAGATCTCCAAAGTGATCAAAGGCTGAGATTAAATCTCACCTTCACTTTAGATCTAATGGCTAGGATTTAATTAACCCACTTAAGTTAATAATGCCAAAACTTAGGCATTTAACTTAATTAAACTCCATTAATCATAAAAGGGCTTTCACTTTAATAATCACTTTATTAAAGTGAAACTCCTAAGTGCTTAGAGGTATTAGTGATGACTTCCACATGTTAGACACCAAGCCAATGTGGAAGTACTTGTCCGATGCTACATACATCAACATGCCCGCTGTACCCCACCTTGTTTGGGATTTACATTGATGAGGTGGAGGCCTTTCTTCACGAGCATATCTAGGACAACAATGGGTGCTTTCTCTACCAGGTTTTGATATCCATCCTACTTTTTGTTGATGATGTGGTCCTCGTAGCATCATCTCCAGAGGGGTTACAAAGACAGTTGGATGGCTTAGCTCTCTTCTACGACCTTCGATAGTTGACGGTCAACCATGTAAAACCGAGGTGGTGATCTTCAACGTGTTGAAGAAGACCTCAGACCTCCATTTCTTCTTCAGAGGGGAGGAGATCGAGATCACCAACACCTACACATACTTGGGGGTGTAGTTCTCAGGACCTGCTTCAATTTGCAACCGACCCTCCAACCTCGGGTCAACAAGGGCTACGGATCCTTATCCCTTCTTGAGAGACAATGCTTTCGTCACCATTTTCAAGACATCTCATTCAAGATGTCCCTCATGGACTCCCTTGTTCGACCCACTGTTCTTTATGGCTTAGAGATTTGGGGGCCTTTTTTACTTGAGTTCGATTGGGCCTTAACTGAGAGAGTCCAAATCCTTCTCCTTCGGCGCATCATTAGAGGAAAGTAGATAGTCCCTCAACACATCATCCTAGTAGAGTTTGGGGCCCGACCCTTTTGACTTGAGACAATGTTTAGATTGGTCTCTTTTCTGCATTGCGTTCGGAGCTTCGTTGATTTGGTGAAGGGGTGAGACTTGTATCCATACTTGGCCTATTGTTCTTTAGAGACCATTGCCCTCTCTAGCCCTTCGGGCCGAGCTCAAGGTTGGTTCGCGGGGGTTTCAAATCTTTTAGAGTCCATGGGCATTTAGATGGATTGTCTCCCTCCGTTTAGATATTCCCTGGCCGCACCTGGCCACCTCCTACCTACCAAGCAGGAGTTGAATAGGATCATCAAGGATGACATTTACAACCAGTTTATCCAGATTGCTTGGGTTAACCCTTAGGGTGGGTTACGCCTAAAGATGGCCTTTTACACTGAGCACTTCTTGGAGCTTCGAGACGCTCTCATTGTTCGACCATAGTATACACTTTGCCATTGGGTGCACGCTCTTTGCATTTCCCTAGGCTAGTTTAAAGTGGTTCTCATAGACTTCAGATAGAGACAAACCACTAGATCGATTTATCAGACAAGATCTGCCAGTTATGCCATCTACTAGAGGTTGAGACTGAGGAGCACTTCATCTTCCATTGCCCCATCTATTACAAGATCAGAGGAAGGTTCCATTGCTTATTCAGGGGGATTAAGACCCTCATTGGATTTTTTAGATATTCTGACAAGAGGTGCCTAGCATCATATGTTCAGGAGGCTCTTAGGCTTTGAGTTCACATTCTTCAGCCTCCTACTAGACCAGACTCTATCCAGCAGATCACTTCCTTCCTCACAGCGCTACCCTTTAGAAGGGGCACTAAGAGATAGACAGATGGGTAGGAGAGATGGGTCTATTCTATGACAGACCTATCTCATTACTTTTGGTTCTTCTTGTTCCTAGATTTTCTCTTCGTGTACATCTCCACTTCATAGCGGGGTTCTGGGTTTGGGGTCGAGGGCTATCCATGCCTCAGCTTAGATCTCACCCTCTACTCTACCTTTACTTTATTTTCTGCATCTTGCCTTTTATAGGAGACCTTTTGGTACTCTTGCTTTGTAATGACATCATTGTACTCAACAGTCCCTTTGACCTACTTTTGTGGTCATTAGTCGGACATTAATAAAATTATCTTATCTTATCTGCAAGAATTTATTTGGAGGATGGCTACTGGTTCTTTTCTTATGAAGATAGATTGGAGGGACATAGATGTTTAGGAAAAAGGTTGGAGATCTAAAAATAAAAAATGAAAGACGCATAACAATGTAACCAGCTTTAGTGTTCTTATTTGGTTCTGTGTAAAGTTTAAACCAATGTTGCAAACATTGTGTCGGTGAATATATCACCTAGGGTCTGGAAAGAAACTTATTGGCAACAATTGGGAATATATCGGTAAACTTTAAAAAAAATACAGCAGATTTATATTTTTCTCAAATTTTTAAACATCCCAAGCGATAACATTAAATAAACACATTGCCACTTAAAAGTGAAAATGAAGCTTAATATATAAGATCATTGTCAAGTGATACATCACACATCGGTACTGAATCCTGTCCTGAAGCCTGACTCCCGAGTCTCAAAATTACATCAAAAGTATAATAAATTGGACCCTTGCTCAAATTGGACTCTTTGCTTAAGAAAAATTATCTCCCAAGATGGACCCCATAACTCATGTACAGGAATTTTCTGTTAGTTAAAAACAATTTTGAATTATCTTCTCAATTCTTCATTGATCTGTGTCTGCATGCTATAACCAAAACAAATTATAATTTTATTCTCCCCATTCGACTGTTATGACTGCTATTGATTGAAGATGATGTTCCAGGGGTTTTCGACTTCTGAGGGCTGCTGCGGGGGTCAAGCAGGTGGCGGCCCCATTGCAGCACAATTCCCACTGATTCTCCATGGTATCAGTGAATCTATCCCTACTTCACAATAAATACGATAGTGGCAATGACAACACTTGATTTCCCCTGCTTAGCTTGATGGAAAATGGTGAATTTCTCCTTTGTCCTCAATCCCGTGCTTCTGCTTACAAAATGAGTAAAAGAAGTAAAAAAATGAATTTTGTGGGAACCTGTTGTGGACCCGGCGATTTTTTCCATTGAAACACGATTTTCTAGTGATATATTGCAATTTTTTAAATATATCGTGATATATTCTAATTTTGAACAAATTGTGATTTTTACTGGCGATATTATCACTGTGCTGAGAAAATTGTGATACATTGCTTTGTCAGTGATACATTGCACACTGGTGTAAACTTTTCCAACTCAAACACAAACCTAGTACCTACAAGAAAACTGTTGCTTTGAGTGCGAGAAAATATACATTTTGTCCTCAATTTGTGAAAACGAGGTCAGCTCATGTAAGCACACATTCAGGTTTCAAAGCTTAAAAGATATTTGATAAATCCCTGCAGCATAGATAAAAAGAATTTACCTATAGCCTTAGAGAAATTTACAGCCTTAGAGAAATTTACAATGATTTCTCCATTTCAACACTTAATAAGCAATTGATTAGTGCTGTTCTGTAACAGTTTTCCCAAGCACTAGTGATACTTCTTGATTAGTGGACTTAACTATATTGTAATGACTAGAAAATGGTCCTAGTAATTGGAACGATTGTCTATCTTACTACTCACCACAATATTATGGTACCTCTATGTTTCAACACAATCAAGACTCGCAATGTTTTGAGCACCTCTTTGTGTTGCAGCAGATATACTGCAATATCATGAACTTGCAATGATTTCATATGGTCTTGCTGTCTCTTACAGAAAATTCTATTCATTTTACTATCATCTCTTCTAACTGATATCTAGTAGATCTTTCTTGTACTCTCTTTTCTTCTCTTTCCCTGCAATTTGATTAACTTGCAATGATTTGATACAGTCTTGCTGTCTCTCGCAGAAAATTCTTTTCGTTTTACTCTCATCTCGTCTTACAGCTCGTAGATCTGTCTTCCACTCTCTTTTCTTTTCTTTCCTTTATGTACTACTTATTTAATGCATGTCTTTTGTTTTAAAATTTATGCGTTTGGAGTAGCCTAGGGCACATCTACAGCTAGTATCCCCAATTGTACTTCCTAGTCTCATTGACCTATCATATTGGTCATTTTTTGGACATTAATAAAATTATCTTATCTCAAACAATGTTCCTAAACAATGAACTTTTTGTTTGGATGGTCTCTTTTATGTCCTGTTTATAAAGATTCTGTTTAACTGAGCCCAATTTTGATGAGACATGTTTTACAATATGAAACATGATGAATCATAGTCATAATTTCTGTAAATTTTTTGTCTATCAGGTACTGGATGAGTACCAAAAGAACTTTGGTGATTCCTGGAGAACTATTCAGTTGGATGCAAACCAATCCTGGCCCTACTTAAATGATGCTCTGACTAAATTTCAGGTAACAGGCATTTTACCTTCTTGAAGGTCAAGAAAACGATCTTTCTTTGGTTGCAGATGATTTCAATATTTCAGGAATGGCAGTGGCTGCAACCATTTCCGAGTGCTTTAAATTTATTAGGCAGGGAATCATATGAATTCATTTATTTTTCAGCCTGTACTGTTACTAAATATTTATCTGTAACTTCAAGCTGAATTGAATCACATGGTATTGCACTGGAGTTCTTATCGTCAGGCAAGGAGATAACGAAGTATCAGTATGTTTTTCCAGGATCCAGCAGAAGCGGATAAACTTCTGAAGATCCAGAGAGACTTGGATGAAACCAAAATCATTCTGGTGAGTTTTCAACTTTGATTCTGTTGCAGTTTCCATCAATGTTTAGCCAGTTTGTCTGCACTTACAGCTTTCATCGAACATTGATATCTTACAGACTCCGAGAAGTTTGGCCACCTTGTTTGCTTTCGAGCATGTAATATATAATATAGAAAGATGAACATATTGTCTGGGATTGTTTTTTTAACTATAAATATCAAAGCAACAATTACAATTCACAAATTATCAAAACTTTGCTTCTGAAAATGTGAAATGCAGTTTGTAAATGTATTGGGTTTTATATGAATAAAAAGATTGGATGGCAGTTCTACATAGCTATGAATCTTAAACCTGTATACAAGCTGTAACTCTTTAACCTGAGGTTATCCTAGAATATCAAATAAAGAATATTAGAAAAATGATGTGAAAAAATTGTTTGCATCATGGAGACAAAATACAAGACTGGCTGCATAGTAAGCACTGCACAGAGTATATGTAGCAATTAGAGAAAGAAAAGATGGAGGAGGAGGCTGGCTGATCACTGGAATAACTCAATAAAATAATGCTATTCGATCCTCTCTTATAGATATCCAAATTGTCAAAATTGGATGGCCTGCGCATGCAATAATAAACCGCTGTTAGGCGGCTGTTTAAGTGAGGAGAACTGCTGCAAATCTGCTATATAACAAAGCCATAAATAACCCCCAATCTGCTCATAGCCATACACATGGCTCCAAAACTAACTAAACAATAGCTGCAAGTGTAAATAAAAGGGGGCTGACCTCTTCAAAAATAAACCAAAGCTCACGCAACACCTTGAATTCCATTAATAACACATGAGAGGTTGACTTGACTCAAGATGACTAATCTGCCTCCAAAAATAAGAATTCGAAAAGAAACCAAAGCTCATGCAACACCTTGAATTCCATTAATAACACATGAGAGGTTGACTTGACTCAAGATAACTAAGCTGCCTCCAAAAATAAGAATTCTTGACTTGTCCAATAATAAATTGCCATCTCACATGCAAACTAATCAATGAGGTTGACTTGGTCAAAAATAAACATTTCCCAAACTTTCTGTCCTCCAAAGTTAGCAAAGAGAAACTAGGAAACCACCGAAATTAAGCTAGGCACCGCCTCCTTTGTTAAATTTCTCTTAACCCAACACTTGCAATTAATTCCAAATAAAATCACTTATTGAATAAAAGCACAGCTGAGTTATTTAAATTAACATTACAACGGAAGCAAATAAGGAAACCATACACGAAGTCCACACGTAATTTCTTGATAAAGTACCCTTGGAAAACCCCTAAGGGAAAACCAGTACTTGTGTTGATTTTATTAATATAAAATCCCGGGCTCTCATCCTGGGATAGTGGCCCACCTGAGGAAAATACAATGCAGCAAATAGCCTAGCCTAACACACATGGCTGCTATTCCTTTGCTGCCCCTGCTCCTTTCCTCGGCCCCTGCCCCTGCACACTTGGATGAATGTCCTTCTCCACCCAATCAATGAGATCTTCTATCTCACTGTGTGTGTGTGTGTGTGTATGTGTCCTCCTCTCACATAGGCTGCCTTTTATAACCTTGAATTTACACTAAATCCAAAACCCTAGATCTCTAAAGTGATCAATGGTTGAGATCTAATCTCGCATTCACTTGAGATCAAGGGCTAGGATTTAATTTAATTACTAATGCAAAAAACTTAGGCATTTAATTAAATTAAACTCACTTGATTATAATAAGATGTTCACTTAAATAATTAATTTATAAAGTGAATTTCCTAAGGTTCATAGGAGTATTAATGTCTCCCATATGTTAGACACAATAACTCATGTGGGAGTACCTGTTTGATGCAACTAAAACATCAACAACCTTTTCCAAAAATGGTGACAAGTCACTCACTGAAAATAGAACTGGAGTCATGAAAAACCAATTTTAACCAACTACCAAATATACCAAAGACTTGGGGTTTTCTTGATGAAACAAACTTGGAAAATCCACCATGTGTCACATTGAAAAAATTCCACTTGCTTAGTCCTCACCAGTTCCCAACTGCTCTCTAGAAGCAGGAGTCTAGTGCCCATACTTGCTAAAAATAACATTGCTAAATATAAACATGCCAAAAATAGTAGTTCGACTTCTAAAAAATAGGAAATATGAAAAATGAGGGGAATCACTATGAGACCGCTGCCAAATATAGCACTACTAAAAATAACAACCTCTCACATATCAACAAAATCAATCTCATCGGGCTTGATTTTCTGCAAACAATCCAAATATATGCTCAGAATCGTCATACTCCATCATCACCTGGAAGCATCTCTATCTCCCACACTGGAAGTAACTTTGTCTCCTACACTGGATCTAACACTGCTGCACTCTAATCTTCCTGACTGGGTGCTCCCTCTGTCACCGAGGCAAGTCTTGCTGTCTGGCATGATCCTTCCCTAGAAGACATCGTGCTCCTAGAAGCTTCTTGCTCCTGAACCTCTTGTCTAGCCATCTCAACCCATGACACCCTCTCGACAATCTTGGAAGATGTCTCTCTCCCATATGGACCTGAAGGTTGGCTCCCACCGAGTGACTGACTCTCCCTCTGAGCCTCCCAACTCCCTCTGAATCCACACAACCTCTGGAGCTATCTGGTCCCTGTCCACTGTCCTTTGCACAGTCTTGGAAGGTTGCTCCTCCCCACTGGATGTTGAGGGTTGACTCCCTCTGACTTTGGTTCCCTCAGAGCTGACACTACTGGTGGGGCTACCTGTCTCATCATTGGTGGGGCCACCTACCTCACCACTGGTGCACCTATCTGTCCCCTCTGAACCTGTGCTATTAGTGGGGTCACCTGCCTCACCACTGGTGGAGCTACCTTCTCCTCTTCTGTCATCCATATCCTCCCTGGACCAATTGAGTCCATATCCTATCAAACCCTGGCAACATCTCTTGTGCATAGATCCCCTACACAAAAGGTTCCCAAGACCTAGGAAGGCCTACCAACGCAGCATCCAATAACACCTGTCCATCTTGGAATAAAAGTGCATAGCTTTTCTCCTCGATCGTTGAGGCTGAGAACACACTCCTAGCACCCGTAGCACGTTTTCCACTCGCAACACACCCCTTGACTCCATCCAGAATACCACTACTCCAGATCTTGTACTGCATGCCTAGTCCCCATACCAAGCTCCACGTACATACTTGAGTTAGACACTGTGAATCTCACGAACAAATCTTGTGCCCCTCTCATGTGCCTGTGGCTCCCACTATATAAGAACCATGCAATCCTCCATGGCAAGCATCCTACTTACCCAAGTCACGATCATCTAATGAACTTCTGCTCGAGTCCATCATCCAAGTCACCAAACTCTCCATGCATACACACACTGCAATTGAACCTATGTCCTCCTCTGAACAGTCCCAAGCTACGGATGGACACTCGGTCTAGTCCACTCTTGACCACCACAGCTCATCTCTGCAAGTGTCCTCATCCTCTTGGGTCAAATACCTCATACATTTTCATATCTCAACAATGTGCAACTCTCCATCCTGATGAAGACTCTATCTCATCAACCTGCCAAACGTTCGAAGCTATCTCGTCTGTGCCAAAGCACCTAAGTTGCACCCATCACAACTCACTGTGACAAGACATTTGAAGTCCATCCAAGGAGTTGGTGACCCGCCACACAACATACAGCTGCCAACCGAGCTCTCCGCCAATCCACCAAAACTCCCAACCTGCCACACCACCAAGCTGCAATAGTCCACAACTCTTCGTTTGGATTGTCTGCTCCATGTCTCAAACCAGAGACAATCTAATCTATTGCCATCTGCAACCGTCACTGTAGCTCCCTCTCAAGCAAACTCCTCAACATTGCTACAACTCCATCTCAGAGCTATCACCTGTGACTTGTCCGAACAGAAATAAGAAATCTGCAACCAATTGTAGCAGCTATGTGTCTCAAACATGATCCCCTTCTCTTCAAATCCCAAGCTCTGATACCATGTCAATTTTCTCATGCAACTCTATGTGACTAATTTTAGATCTGAAAATTGTTTCCTAGTGATCTAACAGTAAAACCCTAGCTGTTATCACCGAACAACTTTACACTGAAATTATGGACAGAAAAAAATATTGCAGCGGAAACAACAAGGTCAGAGATGAATCAACACATATGAGATACAAATTTCTGTTCTGTAAACTTTATCAAATTCAGATTTTCTGAGGGCAAAACCAGCCCTCCCGGCTAACACAGCTGACACCCAGCTGAAACTCAACTGTCACAAAAATTACACCAAAAACTGAAGACAAAACCTGTCTTCTGCAAACTAGAAACTCAACAAATACCTGAAACTTCCTCTGCTTGCAAATCTGCTGCAGCCACCTGTACACTTGCTGACGTCAGCAGTACAGACTGCGGTACCTGCCCAAGACCCTCGCATTACAGCCTGAAGTTCCTCACACATACAGCCTGTAATTTTCACACGTGGGGCCTATTCCTTCTTCCTCATACGTGCGGCCTGTAATTCTCACACGTGCGGCCTATACCTTCTTCCTCACACGTGCGTTGTTTCTCCTCTCCTCCTTGCTGGGAGATAGAAACATAAAATCACCTCCAACCCTAGGCTAGATTTGCTACAATTGCAGAATTTCCCTTGCTGAAATTTCCAAGCTCCTAGCACAAGTGCAGACTCACTTATGCTAGTTCCATTATGTCTCCACACACAATGATGAAATGTCACAATGACTTGACCTTTATTTATACAAGTCGAAAGGGTGTGTCAAAAATCCCTTTCACAAGTCAACATCAAATTAGACTTTCTTATGGGTGTGAAGCCCCAACACAAACCCACAAAGCCCATCACCAAGCCCCCAACTCAAAATACAAGGGGGTTTTCGCCAAACCGAAAGTGTGATGTGGTGCCTACGATGATTCCCACATGCCCAACAACAAGGGTCATGTGAGAATACCTGCCCGAAGCTACAAAACATCAACAATGTTTGGCACCACTACCGTCACTACATTTGTCCACCAATCTTGTCTTAGATCATGGCTTTTTTTCCAAGGCCTAACAACCACCCAGGTCATCCTTGGTGACAACTGTAATAAGTAGTTAGCAAAAACTATGATGGTTGCCATATCAAATTGGATGCCATTCGTCAATATGCCCATGTCTTATGCTTAAGCCTTTGGTCTTGGTGTCTTTTTGCCTTCTCTAGTGTAGAGTGTGGAGGCAGTCCATCTCCTAGTTTGTTGCATTGTTACATTGCCATTGCTCCTTAAACTTTGTGTCTTATGCTTGCTTTCCTATGCAAAATATTGAGTGTGGAGTTATTACTTTTGCTCTACCACACCCTTATCTCCACATGTAAAACACTTCTATGTGCACTTTGCTTCTTATGCAATATGCAGAGTGTGGAGTGCAGAGCTACACTCTACTCTGACCCCCAACCTTTCCTCTACATGCCTTTTTCCTTAGCCAAGGCAGTGCAAAAGGACTTTAGCTAAGGTCTGGATGGTGGCTTTAAAGCCATTAAGTCTACAACTTTGGTGACTTCTGCGTGTTGAACCCTACTCATTGTTTGGAGTGAAACTTGATCAAATACTTAGGCCCATTTTGGATCAGTATATTGTGTATGCTCGGTAAGGAATCCTTTCCAACTGAAAGAAAATAGAATAAAAACACTCGAGATAACATATCTTTAAGATAACTTAAAGTGTCTTTTTTCTCTTCATCTTTGCAACTTAATGAGCTTAGTGTTTGTTTGGAGCTCACAAACAATTTGCAAGGTGTTTTAGAGGGAAATTTTCATGCTTGTTTTCATCATTGAAGAGCACAAATAGTGTCGAGGCATCTTCTATTGACAACGAGGACATTCATTTTGTATGTATTGCTTACTTATGATGTCTTAATACTATTGAAACGTCAAGTTATCGAGCCAAATTTTTTGAAGGTACAAAAGTATTTTCTATGTTTCATGGTATTTGTTTTGAATCTTATACATCTATAAATAATTTTTTATTTGTTTTATCCAAGTGTATCAAATCCAAAGTTTTCTATAAATTTGTGGTATTTGTATCTATATATGTCTCATAGTAACTTAAATTTTTACGATCTAAATAATAAATGTTGAATACCACAATGCCACTCCAATATTTTTTTCCAAAGAAAAAATCCTTGTATTTGATATATCAATAGGAAATCAAAATACACATAAGCTAGCCTTTCGGCTCAGTTAATCTTCCCTGATACTAACCTAGACATATGCATTTCATCTTCCATAATAGATCCATCTAGGATTCCTACATAGCCATGTAAAATCAATCTAAAGAAAAACTAACATGACCATAATTGTTTTTAACGTCTAAGAAAACATAAGTCTATATCTGCCGCAAAACTTATCCACCAAACATCGAAACAAAGACAACTAAGTAGCTGCCAGTAGGGCATTGTCCTTATATTCATGTTCCACAAGGAGTCCTTGCAGTGTAATGGCTTCTTTTGAGAACAAATCTGCTTTTTGATTAAACTCCTTGTATATATAATGCCACTCCAATATTATGCGAAATAGTGAATGGAATATTATTAAGATGCCACTTCCAGGGAAAAAAAGTTCATAATTATACCGTTGTAATAGAAAACACAAGACAATTATCCATGAGTCTCCCTATCCTATATACATGAGAAGAATTAGGGATAAGTATTCCCAGATGGCCATCTAGGTCGATGCACGTAGAAGTAAAGAGAGCCCCCCTTGATCCCAAACGAGTCCCAAGTAGAAGAATGTGAGAAGTAGAAGGAAGAAGATGTACTATTGGGAGAGTAATGATGATAATAATATGAATAAGGGTTAGATGCATACATAGTACCCCCTTCAAAAAGTTTTGCTCTCAAAGATTTGTAGTTGAGGGTGTCATTGCACGGAATGCTCATCTTCGCATATGGAATTTTTGGAGTCAACTTCCTCCTTTTGATGCAGTGTTTTTTGATAGGTTTGTTCTTGAGATGACAAGTACGGAGGTCAATTATTACTTTGAGTTATAGAACCAACTTGCCCACCTTGTCCACTTCTCGAACTTCAGTTTGACTAGAATATTTTGAATTGCATGGTGTTTTATCTTGTTCTGAGCCAATTGAAGGTTTCCCTTAAGTACTTGTAGCATCTCTTGAGTTTGCGGAAGATGAGAATTGATTGTCTTGACTTTAGAATAGCATTGCAAGTGAGATGCGATGTTGGGATGGGTACTTCTTGATATAAGCTCAATGACATGCTCATGATCTCATGACAGGGGAAGACCCTTGGGAAACTACTTATTTTGGCTTACCCAAGTCAAGACATTATTGTTGTTGAACTTTCTTATGTTATGAAGAGTATATGGAAGGTGTGGGAGGCTATTCAACCCTTTCTCTCTTGGAAGGAGCTTTCCCTCCAAACTAGCCTGCCTTTCAACAATCACTGCCTTTGGTGATCACCTCTTGTTAAAGATGAGGGCAAGCCTTTGGAAGAAACTTCTTGGTTCTTCGCCTTAAGGTTGTTCCAAAAGGGTATTAATCTAGCCAATGATTTGTTTAACAATAGTTGCATAATTGGCTCTATTGGGCCGAGCTCAAATGGAAATTCCACTCAACTAATGCATATAAGTTCATTTTGGAACAAATTCAAGGCTTCGTCCCACATGAGCTCATGATCAAGCTTGGCCTCCCAACATCTCGTTCTTGGTGGCGACACTGGTGATGGGTTAAGATCACAACAATCACGAGGTATAAGTTAACTATGGGGTATAAGCGGCTTTGCTTCCAGCCATTCCTTAAAGGTCAACTAAATGAACCGTGGCAACATAAATCCCAACAATAGACTTCACTTTTCTGCCTTTGAAGCATTTGGAAACTAGTGTTAGAACCCAAGAAAGCAATTTTTGCAGGGTGCTTAGTTATGGGATGGCTCTTTGTAGATAAGAGACTATCATACTTGGGTGTGCAAAATCCACACTGCCCACAATGTGGGTGAGCAAAAAAACGTAAGCATCTTTTTTAGTTTTGCCCTCAAGCTAGGTTTACCTAGGCATGGGTTGAGATTGTGTCAACAAAATCTCCCTACCTCCCTCACTTGGAATGTTGCCTTGTTAGGTTACCAACTTTCCTTGGCTATTGAGTTTCACTCGATGTGGATTCTTGTTAGGGTTAACATGTGTATTGGATATGGAAGAGATATAATGATGTTTATTTTAATGTTGTTGTCTCATCACAAGTCTTTTCTTGGTATAATGTCATGCTAATGGGAGCCGCATGTCCTTGCAAATCACAGTTCAATCTTGGAAGGTTCAAGTCAAGATGGAGGGATTCATTATCACGCTTCTTTGTAGACGAGTAATAAGTTTGAGCCCACAAAATCCCATGTGACCTTGTAAAACTTACAACGGAAACCATCAAGGCTAAGTGCCTTGTCATCAACCATTTCAAGGAGGGATACCAAAATCACATCAAGGGATAGAGCTTGGTCACAAGCTTGATGTTGTTCCTCAAAGACCAAGCATGGGATTAAGTCTAGACACCTTTGTGTGTTGGTTGACCTTTCTTTAGTTAGGCCTTGCGTTTGGAATACCACCTTGCAATGATCTATACGTTATTTCTCAATATTCTCTTGGAAAGTGGTTTTGCGCTAGGATGTTTTTAGAGCAGAGATGTTCTTGATGGCTTCCTTAGTGGTAAGAATTTAAAGAAGGCTTTGGTGGGCTAGTGATCAATTTTAAGCCAATGAAGTTGAGATCTCAATGGGGCACCTTTAGCATGGGGAGTCACATCCAAGTGGAGAAGGTGGTGCAATGTGGCCGCTTGAGCTTACATTTCCTTATTATGAAGGGCCCAATGCAGAGATTGTAGGATTTTCTCCAGTTCAACTCGAACAACCTTATTGTGATTTCGTCTAATCTTTAGTAATTTTATGCCCATAACCTTGCACAAAAGCAATAGTTTTGGAAATGGCGTCTTCCCACCAGACAAGGTAGTGAGGATCACCTTGAGGTTAGGGACTGGATTCCACACAATTTTAATGCAGGGTAAGTAGCTCAGGCTTTGCTAGTCGGAGACGTTCATGATGTATCCAATCCTTGGAAAACACATCCTTTGAGTCCCCTAGGAAATGGAAAATTGACTAAGTTGGTTGTTCAATAGAGTGGCAGTACCAACGAAATGGACAAACCTGCCTTTGTTAGAGTCAAAATAAAACAAATTTTGCTAAAAAAGTAGGGATTGATTCTGCTGTTTGTAAATACTCTTTGGTCCCTTCTTGAAATTAGTCTAAGTGAATTAGAGAGCATTAGAGTCTTGGCGACGATTATGGTTGGGGTCATAGAGCCCATGGTGGGCCTGTAGAGCAGACCATGCTTCTTTTTTCCCAGTTGGTAGACGGGTAGGTAATGCCCCTTTGTCTTTCAAACATACAACCATGTTAAAGTCTCCACACATGAGCTATGATGCATTAGCTAGTTCATCAAGTAATCAATGCTAGAAAGTTGCATGCTCCCTTGAATCCTTAGAGGCATAGATATCGGGTAGGCGTAGGAGTTGGCCATCGAGATTGAATAACACCCAAAGAAGACTTTGTGAGTGGTCTGTGAGATTATTTAACATGTTCGTAACATAATATGTCATTGAAGTTAAAGTGATTATTTAACATGTTTGTAACATAATATGCCATTGAAGTTAATGATAATAATTAGTATTAAGATTGTTAATTGGGTTTAGATTGGGTGATTGGGAGGAATGATTGTTATTCGTATTCGAGTTTGAATTCGACACCCATGAAAATTGGCAAAAAATCATCACCAAATTTTTTTGATAAAATTCGTCATTAAATTCAATATATATATATATATATATATATATATATATATATATATATATATATAACATATATTAAATAAAAAATATATTAATACATATTAGATATATATTTATAACATAGGTTATGTATATTATAATATAACTTGTAATTATATATAACTTTAAAATTAAAAAAAAAGGCTTTATTTATTTATTAAAGACTTACAGATAGGTTTACGGGATATAATTTTCTCGATGATTTATTACTATGCATCTCACATTGCTATTCTCGATGAACATATGCCGATATAACGGTAGAAATATTAGAGAATTGTAGGTGTCTCAGGTCTCGTATCCCATATTTCCAGCAAAAAAATGCATTAAGCAATAGTCGTGCGAAGATGACTCCAAGAAGGGAGGAACAAGAACGAAGTCTATTCGAACCTTAATTAATGTCCCTAATCACTCATAAATTGATTCTTGTTGCTTCCTTTGTTGATTGTTGAAAACTCTTGGGCCGAATTTATAAAAAGGTCGACGAATTTGATGTAGCAGTTTAAGATTTGCTTGAATTCGAACTCCATCATTCAAATCCGGCGAATGCGGTGACTTAGCCTGCAAGTGACATGTTGAGCTCATAATGAGTATATTGTTTTAACATAATGAGTATATTGTTTTAATGACTTTGAACTTCTTGTTGATCAGCCTTGTGCCCTGAAGATTCTAGGGTTTACCCTGTGTACCATCCTCGAAATGTGGGGAAGTACTCGGGGTTTTTTCCCAGGATTTGTAACCTAGGAAAAAATAATAATTAGTATTAAGGTTAGGTGGTTAGACCACATAACCATCTTAGGGCACCGTATATGATGTAATACATTGTGAGATACATGAGAGAGTGGCCCCATGCATTTGATGTACTTGGGCAGCCTACCTTGGTATAACCCTATGGTGTATTGTTGGAACATTATCAATGATATATGTCATTTATTATTCTCACCACTATATTGTGTGTTTATTTTCATGTGTATATGTGGTTATAAAATCATACAAAGTGTGGCTTCACAAAGTCTCTAGGGTGGGAAGATGGAGAAGTAGTGTAGTTTGAAGCTAAACAAAGAAAATAAAGAGAGAAAATAACATTGTAAGGGATTAATTTACAAGGTTTGTATGAATCTCTCTAGATCAGATTTGGATGTGGAACTTGAAACCTTCATTTATCCTCAACCGCATCTTCATATGACCTGAAATTTTACATGTATTCCCCTGGTTTCTCCTCAAAATTCCCTTTTTGAATTACTTGATTTGGACAAGCTAGTCAAATTTAAGTTGACCTACTATTTTTTGACCCTTCTGCAACGGTATATACACTAACCTTGCATTAGCAATATCTTTGTGATTTTTGTTCCAATCACTATGAAATCTATGACGTAGGGATCACACATTTTGGATTTGCCAAATAGAGATTATGCCTCATTTACCAAACATTGTTATGTTTAGCCATTCCTCATAGAGTAAACTTGTATAGATCATAACTCCTTGATTTCGTGTCAAATAATTTCAAATTAAATATGCAACAACCTTGGATATCTTCTATTTAATGAATCAGGGACACATACTTTGTATTTGGAAATCAAAAGATATGCGCAGTTTATTGCTAAGTTGCAAGAAACGTCTATCTGGGTCTCCTTCTAGTACTCAAAATACACGGAAACGTCGAAACAAGTATGAAATGGCTTGGTCCATACCATATGGCATTTCATGATTTACAATACTACCCAAGACGTTTTTGTGCCATTTTGGCGTGTTTGTATGGCATTTTAGTGCTTTTTGTTGACTTATATAGGGCCACCCAAGCATTCATGAAGGTTGTGGGACCTGTTAGCACAAATTTCCACCCTCCAATCTGCTCTGATAAACCTGTTACGACAGCGGTAAAAACTTGGTTAATTCAAGGAGAAATAGCCCCAGATGTCACGGGCTAAACCCCTCTCTGTTCGGGCTAGGCCTTGCTAGCCTCCGAGGGGGGTCCCTGGGCACAATGAAGTGCCCTTGGTTAAATGATGCCACGTAGATGCCACATCTCACTAAAACTCTGCCACACGTTGAAATTTGATCTCGCCACTAGGCACTGCATGGATGATGACTAGACTTGTTAAACATAACAGCTGCTAAAAATGTCCATCCGGTCCCTAAATTTTGAAACTTGTCGAAACTGACCCAAACTTTCCACAAATGCTCGACATGACTAGGGGAGAACCATCATGTGTCTACAACGAAAAATATACACTGTTAAAAATATAAATTCCTCGCATGTCCATGATATTATACCCATTAAATTCGATTTTCCCCAAAGAATCCGAATCCGCAATCAGAATTGACATGCGAGCCCTGGTGCTCAACCTGCTAAAAATAGAAAGTTGTCCGAATGCCCTTGAATTTATACTCATTGATCTCTTCTTCCTGCAAGGGCTCCAGATATGCAATTAGAACTGTCATGCGGGCCCTGATGCCCAACCTGCTAAAAATAGTAATCTGGGTGGCATCATTTGGAAAAGGTCGAAAGGCCTTTGGATGCCTCAAGGATCAATATTGTGCTCTCGGAATCTGAATTTGAATCTGGGGCGTGGATCACAACCTGCCAAAAATAACAAGTCCCTGCATGTCGTCCGAAAAAAGTGTCATCGTGCCTAGAATCCGACAAGGACTCATACTGTATGCTCTAAACTGCCCCAAAGTACCAGGAGACCCACTCAAACCGTGCCTCCTAAAAAGTAGCAACACTTGTATGTATACATCTTTCTCTCAAAAATGCATGGAAACCAAGTAGACTGTGACTCTGAACTAAGGAACCATGTATTGATCATGTACCTACCTCATGTGTGAACCAACCTCCTGCTTAACATAAGTGCTAAAACCCTGGGAAATCTCAGTATGCCTACCAAAGTGCTGCATGCTGGCTCTTAACCTTCAATATTTTCAAGGGTGAAAATCTAGGGGTTAACAATGGCGACTCAAGGGGATAGGATCCCCCTGTGGGATGTCGAGAACCATAAGAATGTCTGTGTCCATATAATCAAACTGATGCCCCGTGAGAACTCTGTAAGATGTACCAATGATGCTCTGTGAATTGAGGAATGTGTACTAAAATACCCCTGTAACTGTGTGGAAGGATACAAAGGTCTTGTAAGCTGATGGAGAACAACCTGTAATCTGACTTGTAGTACCAAACTCTGTCCAATGGGCCATGGCGTCAAAATATATAATCATCCCACTGAAAGCTGAAAACCAAGGGGTCTCATATGAATCTGCCACCTGCTACCACCCGATAATGTACACTCCTCCCCGTGGTAAATGTGTTGATGTCGACACAAGGGAGAAAGTCACTTCATCAGATGTCAATAATGTAAACACCTGTGAAGTGCGAAGGAACATCACCAATAATGTCAATGGGTCCTAAGGTACGAGCACAACCTGACACTGTGAAAGATGTTCTAAAGTTGAACAGTGGCAAGGATCATCCAATCGCGGCCCAATGATGCTCAACCTTGTCGGATGCGAAACAACCGTCAATGAGGCTAATGACTACTAAGGTGCTCTACTTTTGGGTCATCTGTAGATAATGTGTTGAAGTCGATACAAGATGACCTGCTGAAAAGAAGAGCAATGATGTCTCTCTACCCTCAGCGCGAAGTGATGACTTAAGAAGATCAAGATGAATGAATCAGGTACCATATCCCTACGTTGGATGGGGAGGAACTGACTCAAAGCGGAAGATGGAATGATAAAAGATGAGGAGACAAGACATAAGATGACTCAAGACACTCCTATGTCTCCTCAAACTATCCATCTTAAAGGCTCAATACTTCGAGGACAATGACAAATGGAAACCCCATCCAAGCTCACTCTAATGATTGACACAAAGGCTCGGCATGCGTAAGATAGACATTGAAATTTTGACCCAAGAATAACATTTATGGATAGCCATTTATTCAAGAAAAAGAAAGATGCACAAGACTCGACCACATGCTGATATAACTAGGATAAAATCAGCAACACTTATGCAAAGACTGAAAAGTAAATACTAAAATGGAAGACACTTGCAACAAAAAGTAAATTGCTGTCCTAAAACTGTAAAAAATCAGCAAGAAAGAAAGACATGAAAAGACAATGCTGAAAGGAAAGACAACTCTAACCTACCCTAAAGCCACCCACAAAACCCCAAAATTGTTTGGAACTATGTCCCTCATTGGAAAAAGAACTTCAAGCACTGCCCATTGACGAGCAGCCCTATAAGTTCCACCTCAAAATCAGTCAACTGAAAAGTGTTAGGCCCTACTGATGAATCAATGATGTATGGGCCCAACCAAATATTGTTGAACTTGCCGTGGTCACCTGATTTTTCATTTTTCTTGTCCCACAACAAGACCATGTCACCAACCTGAAACTGCTTGCCCTTTGCCTTTTTGTCAAATACCTTTTTGACATGTGCCTGATAATCTGTGAACTGTGTATAGGCCATAAGTCTATCTTCCTCCAATTACACCAACTCATCAATACAGTTTTGTAATGCTTTCTTGTTGGTGGAGAAATATCCCAATAGCTTATATGCAGGCAACTTCATGTTGATGGGTAAAACTGCATCCAATCCGTAGACCAACGCAAAAGGGCTCTTACCAGTTGATCTCTTCTGTGTGATTTGGTCTGCCCATAGAGCAAATTTGAGACAACTGTCCCAAGCTCTCTTGTTGTCCCCAACTGTCTTTCTTATTATCTTGATCAATTCTTGTTACTTGATTATGCTAAACCATTTCCCTGTGGGTAGTAATTGGCCGCATGGGCCAAAGTAATACCATACTGAGAACAAAATGCCAATAACTCAATTGATCGAAATACACTAGCATTATTAGTCGTAATCTTCCGCGGGACACCGAATCTAGTAAGGATACTGTCCTCCAAAAACCCGATAATAGTAGCACTAGAAGATGTTCTAAGTGGCACTGCCTCCACCCATCGCGTAAAATAATCAGTGGCTACTATTATCCATGTATGACCTGCACTGGAACTCTGTGAAAACTGCCCAATAAAATCAAGATCTGATTGCTGGAACGGAGCCTCCACAATGACTGGATCTAATGGTAAAGCAGGAAGCTTCTTCTTTCCATCAAATCTCTGGCATGCCTCACATGCCCGAACAATGTTGGCCAATAATAACTTGCGCATAATCTTGTGTGCGGTGGTTCAAGCTAAAAAATATCCACCACACACCCCAAAATGTAGCTCTTTCAAGAACTCCTTGGACTTATTCAAGTCCACACAACGCAAGATGACTTCTGCAAGACTCCTCCATCCTAATTGTCCCTGCCACACACAATACTTGGTAGCCTGAAGCTGTAAAGATTGCCTCTGCGTCTTAGTAAAGTTAGGGGGACAAGACAAGTTCTCCAAATATAAAATGATATGCTGATACCAATCTGAACCCCTAAATGGATTGGTTAAGAGATTTACCTAAGCACTTACTTGCCAATCCTCGATAGCCTCCAAATTCTTCTCCGCCATCATCCTTGCTAATCCTTGGCCTCTTACCAACTTGGTAGGCCTCACTTCTAAGTCATACTCTTGAATCTTGGTAATCCACCTCCCCCTGGTTCCATTACAATCCTTTTGAACCAAGATATCCTTGACCATGGGGTGGGGGACATAAGCAATGATGCACGAGTTCCAAAAGTAAGGCTTGAAGTGGGCCAACCCCTTCACTAGAGCATAGGCTTGCTTCTCCATCGGTTTGTAATCTAGTTCAGGTCCTTGCAAAGCCTTGCTCATGAAGGCTATGGGTTGCTCCAATCCTTCCTCGTTTTTCTGCAACAAGACAATCATAGTTGAATCAGAAGCAAAAGAAAAAATTTGAAAATATTTAGCATAATCAGGGCTAATAAGAACAAGTGAGTGACACAAAGCCTGTTTGATATCATCGAAAGCCTTCTTGGCTTCGTCACTCCATTTGAGGTCATGGTCTTTCTTTAGCATATCCGATATGGGTTTGGCTATCTCTGCAAAGTTAGGCACAAAGCGCCTCACAAAGTTGATCCTACGAAAGAATGACTGAATGCCCTTCCGAGTAGATGGGCGTGGAATCTCCATGATACCCTTGACCCTTTCAGGGTCTATTCTTACTACTTCCTTGGAGACAATGTGCCCGAGCAACTTTCCCTCAAATACCCCAAGAATTGACTTCTTCGGGTTACGAGAGATACCAAGAGACCTGCACCTGTCAAAAACCTTTGGTAAATGAGTGACATGATCATCTCTATCCTTGGGAAAAACAATGAAGTCAACTTGATACACTACTATGAATTTAAGCAAATAATCTAAAAAAGCATAATCAATAGCACGTTGGAAAGTTGCACCAACATTCATCAAACCGAAAGGCATACGAATATATGAATAAGTTCCCCAAGGAGTAATGAAAGCTATCTTATACCTGTCCTGCTTGTCAACTAATACTTGATTGTAACCGGAGAAACCATCTAGCATAGACATCATACCTGATCCGGTCATTGCTTGAAGAATATGTTCCATGCTAGGCAAGGGGTAATTATCTTTGAGACAACACGATTTAAATTTCTAAAATCAATACAAGTGCGAATCTCCCCTGATTTTTTCCTTACCGGTACACAATTGGCTATCCAGTGAGAATACCTGATTGGTTCAATGATTACCTACTTCATACAACTTCTGGATTTCCTTTTGAATAGTGGGCACCACCTTTGGGTTCATGTATCTTAGTCTCTGTCTGAGAGGTTTGACGCCCTCCAATAGTGGTATTGCATGGTTAATGATCTTCGGGTCAAATGCTTTAAGCTCGTCATAAGACCATGCAAATACGTCCCTGTACTCTCTTACCAGCATGACAATCTTGCTCTTCTCTTCTGATGTACATGCCTTGCCGACCTTGATGATCCTCGGGGCATCCTTACTGCCAATGTTCACTTCTTCAACCTGATCATCAAGAGAAGCCTTATTAGTTCCTTGAAAAGCATCTGACCTATCAAATAACTGTTCTAATGGTACCAAACCCTTTGGAATCTTGTTACTTTTCAGTTGAATTATTGGGACTTCCTCGCCCTCCTATACTTCATCATTGTTATGATCAACAAACTCATTAACAAAATTCAAAAAATTCAAAATATGCCTATCATCTTCAAAAACCTGCCAAGAGCCTATTTTATCCGAAACATAAGGACGAAAGGAAACCTCAACTACATGTGTAATGTAAGGGTCAGTTGTCCAAGGTGTAAACAAGGTAGCAACGGTTGCCAAAGAATCAACCTTCTCATTTAAATCGTTATCAATATGAGAAATATTAAATGCATCAAATAACTCAATCTCATCCCATACTGCATGTTTGTACCTTTTCAATCGTGGGTTCCGAGCTTCACATTTCATTGTTACCTGATTTACGATGAGCTCATAATCACTTTCCACCTTCAACAGTTTGATACCCATCTTCCTGGCCTTCCACAATCCAAATAGCAAGGCCTCGTACTCTACCATGTTGTTAGTACAATCAAACTTCAAACGTGAAGAAAATGGAAATATCATACCTGAAGGGGAAGTGATGATCACCCTTGCCCTTGATCCCTGGCGTGAACTCGCACCATCAAAAGTCATGGACCATACCTATGCATGCTCAAGCTCGCTCTCTGGTAGATGTTTTAGGCACCTCAAAAAGCATATATGCGTCCAACTCTGTCTCCTGTGCCTCTTGATCTTATATGCCAGGGTAAAGGTAATTGTTGTCTCTGACATGGGGATCCTCAACATTGTGCAACATCTTTGGTTCTCTGAAAAGTCTTACCTTCTCAACCTGGGAGATAGGACTGTCTTCATAAGATAATTCCATCTGCATGGAACCCCCATATCTGTAGCCCACCGTCTCGAAAGAAGCATACCCCACTGTGTTGGGAAATCTATGACTAGTACATCCATGACCAAAGTCTTCCTTGGGGCTACCTTCAAACATACCTGCAAATCCTTGATAACCCCACAACAAGGTACCTCCCTAGCATCTACTGCCTGCACATTCCGACAAGGCTTGGTAATATGTAATCCAAGCTCACTCATAACCTCAAGAGTGATGATATTGTTAGACGCACCAGAATCTAGCATGCAGTTTCGCAAAATGAGACCTTTAACAATCAATGAACAATAAAAGGGGGTAGAATTGTTGTTTTCTTTAATAAGAGGTAGGTTAACCTCACTCTTAATCCCTAAAAATTTGTCAACAAGCTCTTTGTGAGTAGGGATGCAAATTATCTTTTTCAAGGGAACAAGAATTATGACTTTATCAAGCTCATTCTCTATTGAAAAATGGGGTGCTTTTGATCGAGCTGGAACTGGAAGAGGCAACAAAGGGGATGGAGTTTTTCTTACCTGTGCAGCAGGAACCTCACCTCTAGGAAAAGATGGTGGAACTTGAGCTTTACCTTTGTGCGCGTACTGCTTAGTGATCTCTGCAACTCTGATTGCTGCTGCTTCATTGGCCTTCTGGATGTCTTCTTGAGTCACAGGCCGAGAGGACAAAGGATGAAACTGAGGTTGCAAGGCTTTCCACTGCTCATGTGGGATTTGGAAGGCGCTATGAGGATTAACCCTAGTCACATCTGAGGAAAGGAAAGCATTAAAGTCTTCTATTGGTTCAACTATGGCCACCGTGTTCAAGGTATTGTCTGGGCTACCAGAGGGCTCTTCCTCCTTATACTCGTAAATGTGGTATGTTTGTGCAAAGATAGCGTAGGAGGATTCACCATGAGGAAGTTCACAAGCTTGGCAATAAAGAGGGGTTGAGGCATAGTCAATGTAGTTCGTCTCGGGTGCTTGTGTTGGGGCTTTGGGCTCCTCGTTCCTCTAGGGATACTGGTAAGGCCTTCTTTGGTTGATGGGTTTAGGTTGAGAGATAACCAACTGATTTTGAAGCTTCTTTTCTACTCGTACTAACCTATTGCTTAGGTCGTTCACTAGCTCAAAGGTTGCATCTTTGGAAGATCCCTCCTCCTCCTGTTTAGGTCCAGGCAATGGTTGCACAGGGTGGTTGGAGGTTCTCCTATATTGAGGTTCAAGCAACAAACTAAGTGGGGTTTGTGTTTTAGAGGCTAAGGCAAGGTGTTTCTCTGTGGTGATGGCCACCTGATAAGCAACATCCAACGTGGTGGGATCCTTTTTCATGATCAAAGCACCACGAATTCCATCAAACTTCTCTAGATATGAAATCAAAGCATAATCAATGTTAGATCTAAGAGCAGTGGGAATTCTTTGATAAGCCTTTGCAAAACAAGTATTGAATTCTAACACAGTTTCATTTTCTTTCTTATTAATATCAGTAAAATTCCTAAGGATGAAAGAGACATGATGTTTGTCGCCCCATCTCTCCAAGAACTTCTCGAAGAATGGATTCAACCCTGGGATGGAATTGTTTGGGAGACTCTTGTACCAAGCACGTGCATCTCCCTCAAGCGTAACAATGAACATCTTCATAGCTACATCTTCATGCTCAATGCCCTCATCCTCACATGCCTTAAAAAATAAGTCAATATGGTTTTGTGCATTGATGGTGTTGTTTCCTTGAAACTTAGGTAACTTTTTGACATAGTTAGTAGTAGGTAGGGCATGAGGTTTCCCTGGAATAGCAACTACGTCTAAAGGACCAAAAGTATTGAATGTAAACCTAGTCACTTGTCCAACCATGTTACTAGAACTTGAAGCAGATGATGAACTTGAAATAATCAAAGGACTAGGACTTGGAACTATAACCAAAGGAGCCGAGGAAGGGAAGGATGATACCTGAGGTGCCGAAGTACTTACCACGATGTTGGGAGTTGTAGAAATAAATGGAAGAGATACCTGGACTGATTGAAGAACAACTGTACCCACTGTGAGGGCAGGACTAGCTGTAGGAGTCACGAAAGAACTACTCCGGAACAAGTGTTTCAGATCACGAAGGGATGAATAAATCCCTTGTGAGGGGTCGAACCAGGATGATCTGTGCACGGTCCCCTGTGAAGTTGCCCCTGTATCCTGTGGAGTCGCCAGGTGAGAAAAATAAAGTAAAACATTAAATGAAAACTCACCGAATGTCGTTTGCCAAGGCTTGCGTTCATCGACAACGACGCCAATTTGTTAGCACAAATTTATACCCTCTAATCTGAGCTGATAAACCTGTTACGACAACGGTAAAAACTTGGCTAATTCAAGGAGAAATAGCCCCAAATGTCACGGGCTAAACCCCTCTCCGTTCGGGCTAGGCCTTGCTAGCCTCTGAGGGGGGTCCCTGGGCACAATGAAGCGCCCTTGGTTAAATGATGCCACGCAGATGCCACATCTTACTGAAACTCTGCCACATGTCGAAATCTGATATCACCACTAGGCACTGCATGGATGATGACTAGATTTGCTAACTATAGCAGCTGCTAAAAATATCCATCCAGTCCCAAAATTTTCAAACTTGTCGAAACTGACCAAACTTTTCACAAATGCTCGGCATGATTGG
Organism: Picea engelmannii; assembly: GCA_009831015.1. Lineage (NCBI taxonomy): Eukaryota > Viridiplantae > Streptophyta > Pinopsida > Pinales > Pinaceae > Picea > Picea engelmannii. The sequence goes on from ML777789.1 coordinate 951,099, forward strand.
GGGAGCACCATCATGTGTCTACTGCTAAAAATAAACACTGCTACAAATAGAAAGTCCTTGCATGTCCATGATATTATACTCATTGAATTCGATTTTCCACAAGGAATCCGAATCCGCAATCAGAATCGACATGCGAGCCATGGTGCTCAACCTGCTAAAAATAGAAAGTTCCCTTGACTTTATACTCATTGGTCTCGTCTTCCAACAAGGGCTCCGAATACACAATCAAAACTGTCATGCGGGCCCTGATGCCCAACCTGCTAAAAATAGTAATCTGGGTGACATCATCCGGAAAAAGGTCCAAAGGCCTCTAGATGCCTCAAGGATCAATATTGCGCTCTCGGAATTTGAATTTGGGGCCTGGATTACAACCTGCCAAAAATAGCAAGTTCCTGCATGTCGCCTGGAAAAAGTGTCATCGGGCCTAGAATCTGGCAAGGACTCATATTGTTTGCTTTGAATTGCCCCAAACTGCTAGGGGACCCAATCAAACTGTGCCTCTTAAAAAGTAGCAACACTTGTATGTATACATCTCTCTTTCAAAAATGCATGGAAACCAAGTAGACTGTGACTTTGAATGAAGCAACCATGTACTGATCATTTGTTAGAAATAATAGGTGTGCTCGTTTAACCATATAGACAATATAGCAATATTGTCACCCAACCATAGGCCGAAGCCACCCTCGAGCACCTTAACCTTGACAGAGAGTATAATTCCGGAAGAAAACCCTAGGTTCAAAAGTCAATCAAGGTAGCGTACCACTCTCCAGAGCTAGCGTACCAAGCAAAAAGTCCAAACCATAACCAAGAGAAAGTCCAAGCCTAAAACCGAAAATACTAGTTGCAGTAGCTACCGCTGTAGCTACTCTCCAGACTTGCGCACTTACTAAATTTCTGCAGTGAGCACTAAATTTCTGCAGTTGCGAGTTGTGTGTGTCCAAATGAGCTCTGGCATACTGTATTTATACTACTCTTCCTTAGTTTTTTGGGGCGACTTCTCTTTCTGGAGGCTAAAAACTCAATATTAATTATTTTCTTTAGCCAACTTGTCTTCTAGGGTTATGTCCAATGCTTTAGGGTTTCTTCTTGCTTCCCAGAATATTCTATTCTTGTCAGGGTTACACGTGGAGGTTTAATACCTCCCGCAACTACCATAATATCAACATCATGTACTTGCCTCGTGTGTGAACCAATCTCCTGTTCAAGTGCTAAAACCCTGGGAAAATCTCAGTATGCCAGAAGAGGACTAGATACAAGAAACCTTGCCGCTAAAAAAAACACCGGAAAAACAATCTCAACAAAAATCCGAAAGCCAGATGGACCAGGTTAGAACAGTATGAAGCTCTCACATCAGCAGAACCAGATAGCAATAACACCATTGAAGACCCTCCCCCAAAAAAGCACCAGCTAAGATTCTCCAGGTCGTTCTCCTATGGACCGAGTTGAGACGATCTGTGAGAAAGCCCATGTGATGGGTGTGTCATACTCCTCTGTACTGAGTTGAGATGATGTGTGTGGTCTCTTGTCGTGCTCCTCTGGACTGAGTTGAGACGACTTGCGATGGTCTCCTGTCGGACTCCTATGGACTTAGTTGAGTCGACTTGAGATGGCTCTACAAATAGTACTCCTATGGACTTAGTTGAGTTGATCTGTTGACAGTGACGTCTCTATGGCTGAGCACAGGTGGACGTGTCCCTAGTGGCTGAGCACTAGAGGATGTGTGAGATCCCTTGCTATATTGTCTAAGAGTAAGATTATTGTGTAACCCTAATTTGTATTGTAAAGGGTACAAGTCGGCCCACCATGTAAAGATAATTAATATTGTGTAAAGATTAATTATATTATTCAGTTGTACAGGTCGGTCCTATTGTGCCAATAGACACATCCATTTGATGTGATAGGTCATGTATAAATAAGAGATAGATCCCCATTGTGGATCATACTCTCTCATACACTAAACGCATGGTCTGAAATTGGAGAGTTGTAATTTAGGGTGCACTTTTCTAGGTGCCATCTTTCTCAGTCATAGAAGCACCCTCTTGTGTGCTCTAGGGTTTATGGTGTGGGGGATCTTCTATTGACTCTATAGCAAAGGATTGCTGGGTTTTTCCCTTTGATTGAGAAGGGTTTTCTCGGGATAACTTCTTGTGTTCTTGTGCATGGTTATTCTTCTTGTGATCTTGGTTTACTGCAGCTAGTGTATTGTTGCTGCAGTGTTTATGGTTCAAGTTCATGCTAAACAGAAATAAACTACATATGTTTGAGCTAATCATCAAAATTCAACATGGTATCAGAACGGTTCCTGAAGATGATCATTTGCACAGTCAATGAAGGAAGGCCATAAAGGCTGCTAGACCCCTGCTGCTGGTGTAAGGAAAGGGACGGACCCCTGTGGTGGAGTTTAGGACTGGCCGCAGGCCTATAAGCCTTGGCCGAGTCTTGATTAGGGTCTTAAGAAGGAGACCGCAGCATAGAGAAGCCTCTCTAAGGTTGCCACAGCTAGAAGGAACCCTAAACCACAGACTTAACCACAGATTTAACCCGTCCCCTAACAAAATTGCAGACCAAATTTTTTAAGAAGATCTGAGGCAGTCCTGTGGTATTTCTGAGGCCTATTCTGTGGCAGAATTAAGGCTATGACAGCAAGAACCTGAGGCAGTTTTAAAGTGTTTTCTGAGGCAGCATTTTAGAAAAGAAGCGAGTTTTCTGAGGCAGTATTTGAGCAAAGATCCAAGTTTTCTGAGGCAATTTTCTGAGGTAAGCAGGCGAATTCTGAGGCAGCCTGAAGCCGTGTTTGCAGAGGTATTTTAGGCCGAATCTCAGAGAGAGATATGAGGTTTGTTTTGAAGCAGATCTGAGGCAAAGAGGGCGAAAATTTCAGGAGCACAAGGGAGGACAAGCTGATGGTATAAGGCTGAGGTTGAAGTCTGTCTTTATGGGCATATTGAGGCCGGTTCTGAGGTCAATTCTGAAGCAAATTCCAGACCTGTTCTAAGGTTAAACAAGGGCAGATTTGGAGCTGTGATAAAGGGAAAATATGAGGTAGATCTAAAAGGGAACTTCAGCAGAAAATGGGCAGTGAAGATCTGAGGTAAACCAACAGATCTGAGGTGAGTTTTGAGGTCCGTTCTAAAGCATCTCACAGGGCTGTCATGGGGTTTTTCAAGTGAAGTTTGAGGGCAAAGTTTGGAGCCATCTTTTGCATAAACCAAGCAAAGATTAAGGAGCAGCTAGACCAAACTTGAGATTCATCTTGAGCACAAGTTTCAGACTTGCTACAGGAAGTAGTTCTAAATCTAAGTTTGAAGACATTCTCGTTTTGAGGTAAATTTCTGAAAATTTGTTTCAAGAGTGATCCTTGGCATGACTTTTGAGTGTGTGCTATAAGTGCACCTTATTCAAGATCTAGTGGACATCAAGGAGACTAGACTTGCAACTAGTGATATGCAAGGTTTCAAGCCCTTGTCACTATGCGAATCATTGTCCTTTGTGGAAGAAAGGGAAAGCAACTTTAGCCACCTCAAAAGAAGTCGAGGAATGCAAGCAAGAACGATGAGGAGTTCTTCTCTATCTCAGCTTTCTTAGGAGGACCAAAAGCTAGATTGAGCATGATTGTAAACTAAGGTAAGTTTTTTACTACTTTCCTTAATTGATTTCATCATTACTCTGTAGTAGCTTGTTTTTGATAATGAAGGGTATTATCCCTGGTATGGGAGCCGTCATGACTTGGACCATGATTCCTGGTACGGGAGTCCAATTTTTTTTTCTTGGTTGGTTATTATCCTAGTACAGGAGGCCATTTTGGTTGTTATCCCTACGGGAGGCCATCTTG
>ML777789.1:970237-989389 GCA_009831015.1 Picea engelmannii
GATTTTTTGGTAAAAATCGCGATTTTTTCAGAAAAAATCGCTTAAAAATCGTTTGAAAATCGTGCCGATTTTTTGGCCGATTTTTTCATAAAAATCGCCTCTTGGAAAAAATCGCGATTTATCGCGATTTTGCCGATTTATCGGCGATTTTTACAACACTGGTTCTAGGGTACCCATGCCTAAAGCATGGGTTGATCCTTGGTCTTGTACCTTGGTGGATAAGACCCCAGATATGTCCTAGGGCAACCTAGTCCTTGATCAGGTAGATCTTGGTGTAATACCAAGATGTGTTGGTGTGTGATCCCCTTCCTTTGTCCCAGGATGATGAAGATGAACATAACCACATTTTGGGATGTAACCCCTATGTAATGATGATAAAGTTAATTGGTCACCTTGAGAATTATATGGACATGTATTGCCACTAAGAAAACCTCATTGCTTCTCCTAACCCATTGCTTGTTCTTCACCCCTTTGGTTTTTGAGTTTGGGTTTGAGTGGCGTTTGCATTTTTTGTTTTTAGGGCTTAATAAGATAAAAAATAAAAATATTAATTAATATTTAAATATAACATATTAAAGTAATATTTATATTAATTAATATGTTATTATATTAATAATATTTTTATAAACCTAGCCCTAGCCTAAAACTATAAATAGAAACCTCTCCCCTCACTTTTCATACACTTGTTCTCTTCTCTTCCAAGTGTGGCGGATTGCTCTGAGTTCCTCTATGTGTGGTGCGGCCTCCTTTGACAGTTTTGATCAGCCTCTTTTCTCTGCTGCTGCCAGGTCCATTTGTTTTGCTGTGTTGAAGGTTTTTTTTCTTTGCTGCTGCAAGGTATCTTTATACTGTGTCAAGGGTTGCTGTGTTGAGGGTTGATTTGATTGCTATTGCCAAGTGTTTAAGCTGCCGCCCTCTCCTCTGCTGCTAGTCTACTACAGCCGGCCCTCTTCTAAGGTGGCAGAACCCCTTCTTGAAGTTGCTGTCTCCCTTTCTTGAGCAGAACTGGAACCTTGAGGGCTGCGGCATCCTTGCTGGATTGCTAGACCCTCAACGTAGGCAGCCGTCCACCTTTGGTTCAGATCTGGAACATCCAGCCAGTCCCTCATTTACTGTTATACCCTTTCTCCTTGAGATTTCTCACTATGAGTAGCTGGGACTAGGGTTTGCTCCCAGAATTTCGGTTTGGGGTTTTATTGTCTTGTGTGTGGGGTTTTCTCTAGGGTGGCATACTAGTCCTCATTCTCATTGATAGAGATCTAACCCATTGAGGTTGATCCATGAGCCCTAGACTTATCTGAACATATTCAAAGGCTTATCATCACACTTATGTGTCAAGTTCTTCTTCAGAGGTAAGTTGAAATTGTATTTTCAGTTTTATCTATTGTTTAGGTTCAGATCTATTAATTTGCTTACTCAGAAAGTTAGATCTATTGTTTTGCTTACTCAGAAAGTTAGATCTATTGTTATGCATACTCAGAAAGTTTCCTATGGTTCAGATCTATTGATTTGCTTGCTCAGAAACTTGATCTATTGATTTGCTTACTTAGATATCTATGGTTCAGATCTAAGTTTCAGACCTACTGTCTTCCTATTGATTTCTGTTCTGAGTTTTATTTAAGATCTACTATGATCTTGCTGATCTAGTTTACAGAAATTTGAAAAATGTATACTTTTTGTTTCTTTCTCTAATTCTAACAGGCAAGTCACATTCTGATCTACAAGTAATTCTTGGATTATTTGCCACCTGACTAGTCCAATTTGTTATTGAATTGGAAATCTTGTTGACATCAAATCAAATGTAAGAAATACAGGTTGTGTAGTTAATGGGTTCTGCACACCCACATTTCAAGTCAAAGGCTTATCAAATGCTTCGCGCTTTGATAAACACACCCTACTATTGTTAGCTCTGATAGCAATTGCATGTTAAGGGATCCCGAGAACCCAATATGACACAACACGCTTCTATTGGAGAGAACACTGATCACATCAATGCACACAAAACTTCAACAAACAATACCTTGGAAATATTAATACTGAGTTTTATTGTCAACAAGTAACTTAAGATATTTTCAAATGAACTTATAACAGTGGATTAAATAAAGCAACAATATACATAATTATTAAACAGTAACACAAACTCAACCAGATCTATAGAGTTACATCAATGTACAGATCAACCTTTAATGGTTTCCAATCTTAGATTCTATGTCTCAAGGCCCTTACACAAACAACTAACAACTGTCATGCTCACAAGAAACTCACACTTCATATCCTAGGGCTCACAGAATATAAGTTTCTCTAACAAATTTATCTCTGATACAACCTTGCCACATCACTTGACATTGTGATCTTTCACTTAAGCAATGAGAGGGCATGTTCTATAAACAAACAAATAGTTTGGTGATCAAAGTTAACTGATTTGTTGATCAATTATCCATAACAGTTCCTTGAATTTGGGCTTATGTTTTTGAGGTTGGTTATGCTGGCTACCTGAAATCTGATGATCAAATTAGACTTGGTTAGTGATCAATTTGGACTGCCTCTGTAACTGCTCTAATGATCTGATCCAAGTCAACATCCTCTGCTCGAATCCCAAGACACTACTGTGTCAACATATGCGCTTTACATCTACTTGCACACGACAACTCCATGCGTGACTGATCTGCGCCTGTGCCTAACTAGTCATCACTGCACTATACACTTGCATCTGCATGCATAGTTTTTCCATATATTTGTTGAATTATTGTAACTTTGAAGAATATTCTACTTATATTTGAGTCATTATTGTATAGATCAAATCCCCTTTTGTGGATTGATCAAGTCGGGTCTTGTATAAGATCAAATTCCCTTTTGTGGATTGGTTTTGTATGGTGGTATTTGTAAAGTCAGCCCCTATTAATTGTAAAGTGGTTTTAGCCACTTCTAGGAGAAGTCGGCTCCACCAAGTGAAGAGTCACAACCCTAGTGCCACCTCACAACTTGTATTTATATGTGAGGATGGTGTCTCATTTGAACACACTCACCACACTAGCTTTGCAGCTATGAAGAAGTGCGCAAGTCCTGGAGGAACTGCTACTGCAGCTAAGTGTGACGTCAAGGAGGGTTCTTGGTTTGTGTCTTGGTATCTCTTGGTTAAGTAGTGCGCTACTCTTTCCTAGTGAAGGAGTAAGGGAGGATTTTCTGCTTTGTTTCTGGTCTATCTATATTGAGGAAGTTTTACTGGGTTTTCTTCCCCATGAGGGTTTCCCAGGATAATCTGTGTCTCTATTGTTTCTGTGATTGCCTCTCTTTCAGTTATCTTATTTATGCAGCTAATGTGCTAAATGATTGTAATAATAGAGAAGAACCATAACTGCTAGCTGTATAAGTAAAACTTCAACAGTATTTTCTAACACTCCCCCTCAATAACAAAGAGATTTGATTCATACTAAGCTTTGCTTTGGACTTTTCAAACTTTTCTTTCCTTATGATTTTGATAAAGATGTCTGCTAACTATTTAGAGGTCTTGCAATACTTCAATTGAATTTGGCCTTCTTCCTGTGATTGTCTCAAATGGTGAATATTAACTTCAATATGAGTATTGCGCTGATGAAGAACTACATTTTCCTTTAGATGCATAGCACCTTGATTATCACAAAAAAGAATAAAGGTTTCTCTTGTGCCCTTAGTCACTTTGTTCGACAATTTAAAAAAAAAAATTGAGATTTGGTAAATCTCAAGCATTGGTGAATTTAATAACCATACATTTTATAACTTTAGAAAACATATTTCAGGAAGTTATAACAAAATTTGCTTAATTCTAATTTCTCTGTCAAACATAATGGGGAATTTATCATATTTTTTACCTTGACTATTACTTTTTCTGAATTTCGTTGTTGTTGAATTCAAACAAGAACATGAGCCATGTGACTTAGCCTACACCAAACCAATATCTGTTAGCAATTTTCTCAGTGAAACTCCTTTACATGCTGCAGTCAACACGCCTTTGTACTTGACCTCTGTTGAAGACAAAGCAACTGTGCGCCCCTTCTTGCTGTCCCGACTCCCAAGTAACAATTGTTGAACCAACATGGAATGCAAAACCAAATGTGCATCTTCTGTCATTTGTGTATCCAGCTTGGTCGGAATCTGTGAATCCAACAAACTGCAAATCACCATCACTTTGGGAAAATTCCAATCCCCAAGTCAATATATTTTTAACATATCTCTCTATTCTTTTTCTGTCCTCTAGTGATTTTCTTTTGGTTTTTTCATGTACTATTATACTTCATGAACTGCATAAGAAATATAGGGTCTTGTAATGGTTAGATAAATAAGACTTACTACCATTTGTGTAGTGTTGGGATAACGACTTTTCCTGATTCATCTTTAGTAAGTTTAGTGCCAAAAGTCACATTCCTTGCAATCAGTGATTTTGAACTTCTTGATTAGGTTTCAACTTGCTTGCATACTTTGTCAGAGATGAAAATCATTCCCAATTTCTACCATACTTCCATTCCTAGATAACAGACACACCAAGGTCTGTCATCTCAAAAGTGTGTAGTAGGTCATCCTTAAATACTTTGATTTTTGCTTCACTGCTACATGTCAAAATCAAATCATCAAGAAGTAAAATAGTTAGCAGTAAATCTGCTCTGAGTGATCTTCACATAAAGGTTTGGATCCAAGTTGCTCATCTCATAGTAGCTGAATTTGGCCGAATCAGCCCTCGCCATATGGAAAGTCAGCTACAAATTGAATTCTGTCTGTTTGTGCCAATTCAGATTTGATTCTGTCTAAGGGATCATTTACTGAATCTGAATCAGAATCCTAATTGGAATGAGCAGGGACTAGTCATGAAATTCAGTTTGGAATTTGGATATTCATAAGAAAACCTAGCATGCCAAAAATAAATGCCTTTTTAGACCAAGAAATCCTCATGTCACATTGGAATTTGCCATGTAAGTCAGTCTGGAATTCATAAATTTGCAAAAAAAAACATAGCATGCCAAAAATATATGCTTTTCCTGTCCAAAAACCGTATGCAGTTGCAACCTGCCGGAAATACTTTTGTACTTGTCAGTAATGTTTTGAACCATCAAAATTTTGAGTACTCTGCATGTCTTTTCATATTAGTGAGATATATACCCCTGTATTTTTTCGATGTCGAATTTTCAGTACAGTTTTCTTCGAATCATATTGAATCGAAATCCAAATATGGTAACTATGGCACAGCCTGAATCCAGTCTCTGAAGTGTTCATCTATTTGCGAGTTACAAGATTTTGGTGCTTGCTTCAGCAGTACAAAATTTGACCAGTTTTCCATATGGTAGTCTGTACAATACTACAATGCAATGTGCAATTTACAGTCTAAGTTCTCCTGACCAAGCTGTGCGAATCCATGCAGTTGTTCCAGGTATACTTCTTCAATCCACCCATTCTGAAAATTGCTTTTTACTGCCATTTGGTGAACAGTCCATTCATATTGTGCTGCAAATGCCAACCCTGTCCTATTGGTAGTCATCAGTAGTTGTGATTTTTCAATTGTTAATCTAGAATTCAACAGCATTGCCACCTAAAGTGGGCCTCATACGCATGGCAATTCCACCTTGTAATTAAAGCCAAGGACAGAAACACGAAATAGGTCATTGATTTCTTACTCGGCTACCTTCTCATTTCCTTGTTAGCATTTGCTAGATTAGCAGTCACTATGAGTGGAAAGAATGTGAAGGGGTTTAGGTACACTGATCTGTAGACTGAACTACTGATACTGGATCTGAAGTAGAAGCTGGCCTCTGGAATGTCTAGCTTAAAACTTGGACGTATAAGGGACAGTTTCTTGTAATATCTGAATGTGCTTGTTTTGTCAAGACTTCACCTGCAATAGAAAATAGAGATTTCTGGGAAAAATCAGTGAAGAACATGACCTGTTTAAGATACAATTGTTGTGGTTGATATATGTGAGCATCAACTTCTATTGTTTCTATCTTCCTTTTACTACCAAAACAACAATTTTGAAAAGCTTTTGAGGCCTGCACATCTCTGTTGTGTTATGGATTAAAAGGCAGGGATTAGATGAATTATGGAGAATATTCAAATAGTGAAGTGTGTCATTGAAACTGAGGTTTCTTTTTATTCATCGTTTGGTGTATCAGAGTAGATCTATAGCATATACCTAATCAGTAATCCTTAGTTAGCTGTTGTTCTTTCTGCTCCCCAGCTGCTGAAGCTAACAAGGGATTATCTCTAAACTTTAGTTTGCAAATTTCCATGTGGAATCTTTTCCTCTGATCATATAGATTTTAAGAACTGACCTATGTTTGTGCTTAGTAATTTCATTTTAACGAAAATTCTCCAACGGTGGTGCCCACAGTATTTTGTGTTTTGGGTCTGTTATCTGCGTTCTGGATGGCTTTTGTAACCTGTGGACTTCATATCCTTCCTATTGTTCACTTGCATTTACTGTCATAAATTATGTCACAAGAATTGTATCCCAGCTCTGAGGTACTGTACAAAGACATTTCAAGAAGGCAGAATAATATACAAAAACATCTAGTTTTATTCCATTTTTGGCAGCAACTCCAAAATCTGAAATGTATGAAATGCAAAAATGTAGTATAAAAGTTTGGGTCTTTCTTCTCTCTCCAAGGGCACTTTGTTTTCAGTCTATGTCCTTTGAGCTCATTTTTATTCCAGTTATGCTCTTTGACTTTCTATGCCTGTGTTTGAAAGTGATGCCAAGAGTCACCCAAGAAGACTCCATAGAGAAAAGAGAGGGAAATGTATCAATTGAGAGGATAACATGATAAAATGAATGTTACAAACCTAAATATTTAGAAAGCAAAACTTTCAGGGGAAATTATAAGGTATTAAGATGGGTCCCATCAGAAGTTCAGAAAACACTGATTTTTTAATATCCCTGGCTGGCATTTCTTCTTTGGCATCGAGGGAAGAGTATTGTTTTTTACAGTTATTTTGGTACCATTGTTAATTTAATTTTTGTGCTGCTGGTTAATGCTTAAATTTTTAGACTCTTTAAAAGACCATCACATGCAATTTTATCCAAATTATTTTGGTTCTCAAGAAATGTTTTTAAAAATGTATCTGAAATTGTGGACGTTTATGGTGCAGCATAAGACTATTGACAGTGTGCTTGCAAGAGGGGAAAGACTGGACTCTCTAGTAGAGAAGAGTTCTGACCTGAGCATGGCCTCCCAGGTAGTTAACTTGTAGATCCGTAAACCTTGTCAGAAGTTGTTCATGAGCATCAAGAAAACAAGTTTTTTTTATGTCATTTTTATATTTTTCTGCATTGCATCTTAGTTGCAAAGTTGTTTGGTACCAAGATCTGAGACTTTCTTTTAATTGGACATGAAACAGCTGTTTTACAAGCAAGCCAAGAAAACCAACCAATGCTGTACGATATTGTAATATATGGGTTCTGAGCTTCTGTTTTAATTTCCTGAATATGCATCAAGGTCTGAGCAGAGCTGGTTCCTGTTAAGTTGGTCATAACATATTTTGAGCCAATGATTGATTAAACATAGAAATTGCTACAGGTGAATAAGTCTGCAAGCTTATCATATTTGTTTAGATGATTTTTTTTCTAAATGTGTGTTCATGATTTCATAATTCATGTTATTGGTATTACAAAGGAGATATCTCTGTTTGCAAGGGAAACACGATTTCCAATTTAAGTGTTTTTAGTTAGACAATTGTTAGAGGAAAATGTTGCTTTGGTTTTTGAAGGTGTTTAAAAGATTTTTGTTCTCTTAGTTCACTTACTGCATGAGTCCAATATTGGGTTTTATATTGCAGCAAATGTTTTCCAAATGTAGCTTTTTGTTTTCCTGCTATGTTGCAAATTATCCGATGTTGTCAATTATTTTTTACTTTTTGGTTCTCCATTTATATTGAATGCTTTTCTATTGACCCTTAATGAAGGAGAACCAATAGAGCAGCATTGATCTTACGTGAACTCTATCAAGCCTTTGAGGAAAGATTCTGAAATGCATGTTGCATTGACTTTAGATGCATACGAGGCATTAAATGTGTTCTAAACAAACATCTATTGTACAAGTAAACATTTTAATGCACACTCTTCTGTTAAAATGGTTAATTCCACTGGTACATAGCTAAAAAATATTGAAATGCTATCTGGAACTGTCAGTTATACAATTTATGAAATACATTCATGCTTGTCATTAATACAATTTGTGAAATACATTCATGCTTGTACAATTTATGAAATACATTCATGCTTGCCTATAAATTGAGGCTTACAAATTGGCACACATTTCTAGATAAATGGCAAATTCAAAACAAATCATTTGTAATGTAATGCCTTGTAATTATATAGTATTCACTATAATGATTACAAAACGTTTTATTTGTATTTACAATATAGTATTGTCTACATTGATTACAAAACTGGTGTTTTCCATTGAGAAACCCAAATCTGAGAGTACTTGGATATTTGCACATGCTCTGCCAATCGTATAAACAGTCTATTTTTGTAGTGTCCTTGTTAATGCCATTATATGAAGTGTGAGTAGCCTCAGCTTCTTGAACTGTTTTAACTACTCGTGATCTTTATATAAATAATTAATTTATGGGTCTGTTATCCATCCTGCTGGGTTGTGATGGGCCATTAGTTTAATTTGACATGATTGTGAGAATATTCCTTTTAATCAATGGGGTATTGTGAAAGGTGTGTTACCGGACTCCTAACTTGTACCTGCTGGGTTGTGATGAGCCATTAGTTTAATTTGAGATTATTACAGTATTCTTCTTTTTAATTAATGGGGTATTGTGAGACGTGTGTACCTGAAGGCTGACTCATAACTTGCACCTACCAAATGCCCCAATTCGTGCATATCCATATTGATCATAAATATACAGGCTACATAAATTCTAGAAGATTTGTATGCATGGAAATTACTAGTGAGGACAATGATACGTTATTATTCTGAATTTCATTGCTTCAACCAACAAAATGATCAAATATTGTAGTTCCTTCTTATCAGTATACTAGAATGCCATGTTTACTAACTACTTTTCCAAGATTTAAATATACGACATATTAAATAAACTCCGCTTTGTTGAGAGTTCTGGCATGCACATTTTCATAAAAAAATGGATTTTAGGTTGTTTTATATGCATTCAAACATTCAGTGTCTTAGACCACAAAAAGGTATCTTTGTTTCCCTATACAATTTTAGTGTGTGTGGTTAAAAAATTCCCTAAATATTCTACCATATTTGAAATATTGTGTACATGCATTCATAAATATGATTGAGATATGAGAGTTTTTATGTCATAGAAACAATTCCAAGATGCATGGTAGTTAAGTGCATCCAACATTTGCATTAGTGATGATGTGGTGCATCACTGCAAAGTGGTGTGCTAATTTATGGCTCTGTTATACATTCTCTGATGAGGCATAAGTTTAATTTGAGAGATTATGGAAATATTTCTTTTAATCAACGGAGTATTGTGAAAGGAGTGGTACCTGATTCATAACTTGGACTTACCAAAATGCGCGGAGTATTGTGAAAGGTGTGGTACCTGATTCATAACTTGCACTTACCAAAATGCGCATTCATGTTCATCCACATTGGTCATAAAGTCTTTTAAATATATAGGCCACATAAATTCTAGAAAACTTGTATACATGGAAATACGACAATGATACATTATTGTCTCAAGTTGATTTTTTAAACCAACAAAATGATCAAATGGGTTTTATATTTTAGTTCCTTATGAGTTTGCTGGAATGCCATCTTTACTGAGTGCTTTCTCAAAATTTAAATATACGACATATTGAATAAGCTCCACTTTGTTGAATGTTCTGGCATGCACATTCTCATAAAACTGCGGCTTTAGTTTGTTTTAGTTTGCATTCAAGCATTCAATGTATTAGACTGCAGAAAGGTACGTTTGTTTCCCTACAAAATTTTAGACTTGTGGTAAAAAAATTCTTCATATTTTTCTACTATACTAAATCAGTACATGCATTCATAAAGATGATGGAGATAGAGGGTTTTTATATTGTAGAAACAATTCCAAGATGCACGGTTATTAAGCACTTCTCACTTTTCATTAATGATACCGTTGTCTATTAGACTGCAACATGGTGTTAATTTATGGGTCTGTTATCCATCCTGCTGGGTTGTGATGGGCCATTAGTTTAATTTGAGATGATTACAGAAATATTCTCTTTAATCAATGGGGTATTGTGAAAGGTTTGGTCCCTGACTCAACTTGCACCTACCAAAATTCCCCCATTTGTGCCTAACCATATTGATCATAATTGTTTAAATATATATGCTACATAAATTTTGGAAATTTGTATGCTTGAAAATACTAGTGAGGACAATGATACGTTATTATTTTCAAATTCATTGCTTGAACCAACAAAATGATCAAATAGGTCTTATATTTTAGTTCTTTCTTATCAGTATGGTAGAATGCATCTTTGATAACTGCTTTCTCAATATTTAAATAAGCTCCACTTTTTTGAGTGTTCTGGCATGCACATTCCCATAAAAATGTGCCTTTTAGCTTGTTTAATATGCATTCAAACATTTAGTGTAGTAGACTGCAAAAAATGTATCATTTTTTGTCTATACAATTTTAGAGTCCGTGGTCAAAAAATTCTCTAAATATTTTCTTATTATACAAATTTTTTTGGGCCCATGTATGCACGGAGATGATTGAGATATGGAGGTTTTTATGTCGTAGAAACAATTCCAAGATGCACAACAATTTGAGAGTCCGTGGTAAAAAAATTCTCTAAATATTTTCTTATTATACAATTTTTTTTGGGCCCATGTATGCACGAAGATGATTGAGATATGGAGGTTTTTATGTCGTAGAAACAATTCCAAGATGCACAGGGGTTAAGTGCATCAAATATTTTCATTAATGATGTTGTGATCTATTACATTGCAATTTGATGTGTTAGTTTCCTTCAAAATTTTAGACTTTGTGGTGTAATCCACCATCTTCATTAATGATGTTCCAGTCTATTACACTGCAATCTGATGTGTTAGTTTTTAGACACAATTTTGGATTCATGGTCTAAGGTTTCTCTATTACACTAGAAGTTTAGGGCATATGTGTTCATAAAGATGACGACAGAGAGAATTAAAGATATATTTCATTTGTGACATTGCCATCATCTCATGCAACTTCACATGATGGGTGACCAATATCCATTTGGCTGCGCAACATTGAATGCTGTGTGAGGTTGGGTATGCACCGTCGAAATATTACATCTTTGTAAAATATTGAGTTGTAAAAACTAAAACTATTATATTGATGAGGTAAAATCTATGAAATATTAGTGTTAAAAGAGGACCTTTGGAGAATTAAAATCCCATTAATATTTATGTGTGCCACTTTATACGTTAGTACCTTATGACCAATGCAATGTTAGATGTTGCAGTTACACTAACCACCGTGTTATGAAGAATTGAATGTTGCATGAGGTTAGGTATGCATCGTCAGATTTGAATCAATTCAATTTCGATGGTGCATACCTAGCCTCACACAACATTTAATTCTACGTAGCAGGGTGGTTAATGTTTGCCCACATGGTGTCTCTTTATAGTTTATGGTACCCGAGCGTTTATGGTAGTTTATACACTTGACCCCTAACCACAACATCTAACATTGCATTGGTCACATGGAACTAACATATAAAGTGACACATAAATGTTAATGGGATTTTAATTCTCCAAAGGTCCTCTTTAACACAATAATATTTCATAGATTTTACCTCATCAATATAATAGTTATAGTTTTTACAACTCAATATTTTACAAAGATGTAATACAAGATTTCAACAAATTTGTTGATGTGAAGGCCACATATGGGTCCATCTCCATCCAGAGAAACACCTAGATAATTCACTGCCATGCTTGCTAGGTAAGTCACGTGTACATGCCATGTCTTAAATGAAACCACTACAACTCAACAATGAGCATATCTCTACTTGGGGACTTGTCTAATAGGAACTCTTGGACACGTAATCCTTGGGATTGTGTTCTTGTAACTGCAATGTATATATGAAGAGTCATAAGTGATAGGAAGAGTTGTGTGTTGGAGAAGACCAACAATCATATTTTTTGTATTTATTGAGCTACAAGCTAATGCAATAATCATCGTGTGTGGTGTTATATTTTCTACCAATACTTGGGCTGACAGTGGTATCAGAGCCTGGTCTAAATCAATGATTATTTCTGCCTTGGGAATTTCATTTTCGTAGAAAGAAACCTCTTGTCTGTGTGCCATTCCATTTGTTAATTCTCAGATCGACTCTTGCGATTGCAGTCCTCCAAGAGTGCTCCACCAAGAACAATCTCCATTACTCACGCCCTCGACCTGTTATCCCTCGAGATGTTACATGATGTTGGAACAATGCCGAGACACCCTAGGGGCCAAGACTCTAGATGAATCTTGAGGCCATATTTGCAGTATAATAATTGTGCAATATTTGGGAAGTCTTTCTCTCATGAAAACTAGAACCTCAAATAGTCTCAACACAAATGACAAATGCGATCAACTCTTAGAGACATTTGTCCACGATTGTTTCAGACAATCAAGCTTAAAAGGGAGATGAAATGGTGGATTAGAGGAAATAAACAAATAAACATATCAAGCATTGCTAAGAATGAATATTGTGAGTAGGGCATGCTGAGCAATCAAGAATTCAACAACTCTAACAAATGTAAACAAATCAATAAACATATGCTTCACATAGTTAACACCTTCATACATTCAAATTCAAAGAGGTACTCTCTACATATCACTCAAATGCACAAAGTGTGGATAAGAAGTGGTCATTCATTAAGAGGAAATCACTTTTATATCAGAGTTAAACATCATGTAGTAATATTGATCACAAGGGATAATTTGCTGTCTGAGCCTTTATAAATTAAATTTAATACAATAAAACAAAAATGAGAGGAAATGGTTTACATGAACACAAACACTATAAGGAAGGAATTACACTTTGAAACTTAAACGTCGAAGATTGATCTCTGGTTCCCTGCAGCATTCATCAACTAACTATGCTTAAGGTATCTTTGTGGTCGAACAACTCTGGTTACAAGAAACACTCTAACTCCCCAAAGTGCTGACCTTGATAATGGGTGTCTGTTTTGCCTTTTATCCTTTTCGCTCATGCCCTGAAACTACTCCTTGAAATCCTTTACAACTTCTTGAAATGGTTTATCACTTCTTTATTATTGAACGGTTTCCCCCCGGTAAAATCGTAAAAAACTCCCTTTACGTGTTGGAATATGTTATGAGCATATCGTGGAACCACTGTAGATTTTCTAGCCAAAATATCGATCACGCCCTGCCCCTAAAGAAATATTTTTCATCATTTCTTCTGCTGCAAAATACTCAGAATTACACTATAAAGGTCACGAGATTCAATCACCATTGGATCTATCTCGGCGATCGATCACAACCATTGAGTTTAAAGTATGGGACTTCGCATCGTGGGAAGGCTGGGTCATAGCTCGCCTCCCAGTGTATCGGTGATTGTGGCGTCGACGATTGGGGATAACTTATGTCAGGGAACGTTCATTTCGTTTCGCCGCCGCCAACGTTCGCCACAATATATACCATTGATCTGTCGTCGAGACGAGGAAAGCCATTGATCTGTCGCCAGAATAAGGAGTACCACTGATCTTTCGTCGAAAACAAGAGAGCCATTGATCTGTGTTCGACCAAAAACCACAATCGGTTAAGGCATTGGCAAGATCATGCCAACGTAAGTACGAACACGTGGTGGATTTTAACTGGCCCATGATGCTGTTGACATGGTAGGAGGATGTGACACGTGTCACCCATTTTAGGTGTATTGACTTGTGTAAATGGTGGGTTCCACATGTCCACGTGGCTGTATCTGATAGACTTTGATAGTGCTTTGCCGGCGGTCGAGTTGTCATCTCTTCTGCATTTCTCTGACGACGATGTCGTCGACACTTTGAAAACTTGCGAAAGGGATTTCGCTTTGCATTTCGTCGAATACGATCTACATCCTAATCTCTACCGTTGATAATTCATCGAAACAAGGGGAGTCGTTGATCTTGAGCTACATATAAGATCAGATTTGGTTCGTCGATCAGAGACGTCTCATCGGAGCGGCTGGGGCTTGAGTTCCAGACAAGACTTTGAAGAGGGGACTTAGAAGGGACTTGACAAGACAAATTTGGACTGTCCATCAGAGGTCCGAGAATCACTAAGGGCCGTTGATCCGACCACACTCGAAAGCAAAATTTGGCTAAGGAAAATATGGTCAGGTTGACATCACCCGCGACACGTGGCAGATTTTCACTGGCCCATGTTGGCACTGATGTGGATGAGGGGCATGACACGTGTCACCGAGAGTTGAGATTTTTACGTATGCATGTGGCAGGGTCCACATGTCCACATTATAGCCTCTGGTTGGGTTTGACAGTGCTTCGCTGGCAGACTGATGTGACATCTTGTTGGGAGGCTATGAGATCTGAGATTAGATCTTGATCGTTGATCAGGTGGCGCGCTTAAATTTGGGCCATTGATAGGGGGTGTCTCATCGGAGTGGTCCAAGAGATTGGTTTCGAGATGACTTCGACGATCGTTGATCTAAAAGGTCGGATGCACGATGCGATATGAGCCGTTGATCTTTTGAGATAAAAAAAAAACTCTCGAAATGTTGGCATTTGGTTCTTTATGGCCATGGTCTTGTGGTTAGCCCCTCGACTATTAGTGCTTAAGCTCTTTTGGGGTGCGATAAGCCCCTTTTGACCCCTGATAAGCACTCGAGGGATTAAATATTGCCTTTTAGGTGGAAAAGGGCATGAATTTTTTGTTGTTTTCTTTCATCTGACTTCGAATAATTTTACTTTGGACTGTGTAGAAGCTCTGGAAACTCAACTTTTTGCTATTAATTCGTCTGATCTCGGTTTTATAACTTCATCCATCCTTCATTTAATTGCAGGAACAAATACAATATTAAGTTATCACCTAAGTTACAACTCTAACTAGTGTAAACAAATCAATAAACATATGCTTCACATAATTAACACCTTCATACATTCAAATTCAAGGAGGTACCCTCTACATATCATTCAAATGCACAAATCGCTGATAAGAAGTGGTTATTCGTTCAGAGGAAATCACTTCTATATCAGAATTAAACGTCATGCAGTAACACTGAACACAAGGGATAATCTGTTGTCTGAGCTTTTATAAATCATATCTGATACAAGAAAGCAAAAATGAGAGGAAATGCTTTACAGGAACACAAAGATTATAATGAAGGAATTACATACTGGAACTTAAATGTAGGGGATGGATCTCTGGTTTCCTGCTGCATTTATTAATTGACCATGCTTAAGGTATCTCTATGGTCAAACAACTCTGGTTACAAGAAACTCTTTAACTCCCCAAAGTGCTGACCTTGACAATGGGCGTATGTTTCACCTTTTATTCTTCTCACTCATGCCTCGACACTGCTTCTTGTAATCCTTTACAACTTCTTGAAACGATTTACTGCTTCTTGATTCTTGAACGACTTTCTTGATCCAAATGTATATTGGTGGCCACCCACCTATTCCAATTGGCCCAGAACAGTCTTCTGACAATTTACTATTTTTAGCAGTTTTTCGGTTCTTAAAATTCCAGGGCCATTTTGAGTGTCTAAATGAAGTTTTTTTTGGGATTGAGCACTTCAGTGATAGCTGAAGACTTTCCTTGAGCCCCCAAAATGAATCTCCTTGACGATACCTTTCCAACGAGCTATAGTACGCCTCAAACAAAGATTGTATGCGAAAGTTACACCCCCGAGAAGTTGATACACCAAACTACCCAAAACAGGGTCCACAAAATTGTTGGCTTTTCATCTTCCAGGGTTAGGGTTTTGGATTTTCTTTATTTTAAAAAGGCCTTTAGAGCCTCATTGTAATCATCTTCTTGCAATGTGAGTAGCCGTCACATCTCTTCTCAGAGATAAGCTACCATCATTCTAGCGAGTCTTTCACTCTGTATTTCTACAATTTTGTACATTTCACTCATTAATAGAAATTGTGTATTACTGTATCTCTGTGTTTATGGTTGCATCTTTGGTATATTTCTGTTATATTATTGGATATATGAGATATCTTTGTACATTTCTTTATTATATCTCCGCTCTCATTTCGTGCTGAAAATAATCCAGATCAGTGGTATCAGAGCAGGCTGCTCTTGATCGTTTTTTTTAGTGCATGTCCTCGACAAGGTCTGAATATAGCAAGTTGGGTATCAAGCTTGTCTCTCTTGAGGACAATCGCTCTCACACTCTCAAGAAACCCTCCATGGCGGAGAAAAAAAAAACGACAGAGAAGACGATTCTATTAATCTGTTGTTTGAGCAAACTCTCATGCGATAGAGGGATGAAATGATGGAGAATTTTTCCCACATCCTTCAACGCCTGCAGATAACAACCGACATGTATTCATCAAGCGACCACTTTGGAGGCACCTCTCATTTTAAGGTACAAGTTAATTTTAATATTCTGATATTTGAAGGACAGATAGATGCAGATGCCCTAGAAAAATGATTAAATTTGATAGAAGGTTATTTGTCTGTTCACAATTTTTTTGATAGGGCCCATGTCAAACATTGGTGGGAAACTTACTGGGAGAAAATTTCCACAGAGGAGTCTGGAATATATGGGGCCAAACCCACTTAGGATTTTTTTTGGATGCGGTCAAGGAACAATATTACCTTGTTGGTAACTATGATGACCAGTACATGAGATGGACCACGCTGCGTCAAGAGAGAGGCCAAGCACTGCCAGAGTTCACCAATACCTTCCTTACCTTATGCACCAAACTGTATATCAAAGACTCCGAGCGATATTTGGTTCTGAAATACCGTGGGGCTCTATACAGATACATCCAAATTGAAATGGATTTTCTGGACATCTCATCACTGGGTGTTGCTTCTCGATATGCTATTAAAATCGAGCAAAAAATTAAGCACGAGAACAAGCGGGATTTCGGGTCTGCAAATCCGTCACAACCAAAGTATGGTAAAGATGGCCCTAACAACCAACGTTCAGAAAACCAATCCAAGCCACAGGAAAATAAGGGTAACCGAAAGACGAAGGACATTGAAAAATGGTGCGATTTCCACAAAACCCCCTGACACAACACTGATGACTGCTGCTTAAAACAGTTATTGGTGGTCGAGATCAAAGACAAGGAGCCAAACCCTGATTCAGAAAATACTGGTAGAAGGCAGATCATCGACGCAAACCCCACTGCTACTGTCGCAACCGCGACAATTCAACCAAAAGAATCAACAGATCCTAAAGAGGGGGAGTGCCTCTTTCATTAACAGATGTGGGTGAAATAGACCCCATTGAATTTTATTTTTGATAGCGGAAGCCAGAAGAACCTCATCTCAACAGAGGTTGTCAAACAGTTGGGATTGTCGACAACACCGCACCCGCAACCATACACCATTGGGTGGCTTCTCTAGGGATGAGATTTTCGTGTCATTTAGCAGTGTCGATTGTCATACGACATCCAACCCTTCAAGGATGAGGTATTATGTGATGTTACCCTATTGGATGTCTGTGATGTTCTTTTTGGCCAACCATATATGTGGAAGCGCCATGCTATTTATGAGTCTCGACCCCGTAGTGTCATTGTTACTCTGGGGGGTCATCTCTACAAGATACATAGGTAGTTTCGACTACTGTCCCACCTAAACAACGCCACAAGGTAGTATCTCATACTACAAAATTCAACTGCTTCACAATCTGCTCAAAAGGTGAACAAAAGAACACCACAACCACTGCAACCTCAGTCCAAGCACCTTTTGTCCAACATAAGCAGGTCGACAAGATTAAAGCAAAGAGCAAGGATTCCTTCTGCACATAGTCCTCTCATGTAGTCAGACTGGTTAAAAAGGGCCAACCCTTCCAACCACAGGTTCGTGACAACCTTCAACAAGCTAAGCAACACAACTTCTCCAACAAGGCAAGCAACTCATCAAGATGCAGATTCAACAAAATCTTTTCCCTCTCCCTCATGCACTCAATGAAATGGAGACCATTGCTTCCTAAGGAGGGAGGATTGATCCAAGTGGATATCGGTGGCCACCCACCTATTCCAACTGGTCCAAAACAATCTTCTGACAATTTACTAATTTTAACAGTTTTTCGGTTCCTAAACTTCCAAGGCCTTTTTGAGGGTCTAAATGAAGTTTTTTCGGGATTGAGTACCTTAATGATAGCCAAAGGCTCTGATTGAGCTCCCAAAATGAATCTCCTCGAAAATACATTTCCAATGAGAAATCGTTTGTCCTAAACAAAGATCATATGCCAAAGTTACACCCTCGGGAAGTTGATACACCAAACTACCCAAAATGGGGTCCACAAAACTGTTGGCTTTTCATCTTTCGGGGTTAGGGTTTTGGATTTTCTTTACGTTAAAAAGGCCTTTATATCCTCATTGTAATCATCTTCTTGTGAATGTGAGTGGCCGTCACATCTCTTCTTAGAGATAAGCTGCCACCATTCTAGTGAGTCTTTCACTCTGTATTTCTACGTTTTGTACATTTCGCTCATTAATAGAAATTGTGTATTACTGAATCTTTGTGTTTATGGTTGTATCTCTGATATATTTCTATTATATTATTGAATATATGAGATATATTTGTACATTTCTTTATTATATCTCCGCTCTCATTTCATGCCAAAAATAATCCGGATCATTCCCCCTGGTAAAATTGTAAAAAACTCCCTTTATGTGCTGGAATTATGTTATGAGAATATTGTGGAACAATCAGAGGTTTTCGAGCGAAAATCTCAATCACGCCCTGCCCCTTAAGAAATATTTTCCATCATTTCTTTTGCTGCAAAATACTCAGAATTACACTGCAGAGGTCGTAAGACTTAGTCACCATTGGATCTATCTCGGTGATTGATCATAGCCATTGTGCAAGATACCAGATATATAAAATATGCAGAACAGAAACAAAATGCTAGAAATAATAGAATAACAGTAAAATATCTCGCATAATCTTCACAATACACAGAAATGATTCACGAAATAGCAACAGAAATAACACTTTGAATCAGATAGCAATGTTCACAGGCCTCTTCGAGGGGGCAACCTCCAG
>ML777789.1:1025891-1083084 GCA_009831015.1 Picea engelmannii
AAGATCCTTTTGTCTTTTGATCTAGCCGAGTGTTGTTATTCAGTCGCAGTTGCTTATTTATATTCCGGCTAAGATCCTTTGTATGTTGATCTAGTCGAGTATTGTCAGTATTCAACCGCATTTGGCCATTTTTGTAATCCACAGAGATATCATAATACAAACTTGCAGTCCCTTGTCGCATTTATTATTTGTATGATCATTTATATGTTGTAAACCTTTGATCCTACACACACATTAGAAACGTTTCCTAGACTAGCCAAGTCAGGAACATTACATAATCCTTCCTTTGGTTTTGGAAGCACTTCATTTAATGGACAACATGAAGGCAATAAGAGAAAACGTGGAAAGAAGAAGCTCAGATCCATAGGGATTGTCATAACTTGTGTGAAAACTCCTATTTGCATTGTACCCAATGTAAAATGAATGGGTCACATGAAGCCATCATTCGCTGCACAAACCCTACGTCCTCCTCGTCGCACAAAACAACATGCCCCTTGACTGTTCATTTCACAAATTTGGTGCCTCCACGTAGGATCGAACTACAGATCGTTCGCCCTCTCGCCCATCAGATTCGTATCATCCAACAAAGGATCTCGACTACCTTTTAGTTTTGAATTTTAGTTTCTGTCAAACACGTAGAGAAGAACCTCCAAATCCTCCAATCGACAACATATGTAAAATCTGAGGTGATTCAGTGGAATATGTATAGACTTTGAAGTGAGCTTAAAACCCTAGCCCTGGGTTGGATTCTATAGCTTTTCCACTGTATCTCTTTGTTCCAGGTCGGTTATCCGGGATGACCAAGTTCGACTTTGGCGTCTAGGGAAATCATGGCCAAGATTCTCTTCGACGAAGGGTGCTACAGAGGGGAGCCATATTAATTCAATATTTTTATTGGGCTTGAAATTAATTTGATGAGCGATACAACTCATATTTGAAACTAAAAGGTAGTCAAGATCCTCTAATAGACGATACAAATCTGATGGGCAAGGGCGTGAACAACGCGTAGTTAGATCCTGTGTGGAGGCACCAAATGTGTGCAATGTATAATCAAGGGGCACGTTGTTTTGTGTAACGAGGACGACGTAGGGTTTGTTCAACGAATGATGGTGTCACATGAAGCCATCGACTCCATATTTCCATGGGAGAAGATCGAAGAAATACATAGTCAGAAAGAAGACAAAGATAGAACTTTAGGACCAACCAAAGGTAAATCACTTGTTCTTTATGTTGTTTCCTATTGCAATATAGGAGTAACTGAAGATCTGTTTAATGCTTCATTTGCTTCTTGGGGAGATGCATGGCTTCATGACACATGCACAACCTATCACATGACATTTCGAAGAGATTTATTCGAAGACTTCGATGACAAGTAGATGGCATAGTGTACTTTGCAGATAGAACAAGCCTCAAATATTTGGGAATGGACACCATCAAGCTTAAGTTGCATGGACTCCCATATTTTCTTCTGCACAATGTAGTCTATCTTTTTGAGCTACAAATAAACTTACCATCCCTCTTGCACATTAGACAACAAGGTCACTATGTTCATATGTTCAGTGGCAAAGATGAGATAAGGAAGGATTTTGACAATGTGGTTGTCATGACTGGAATGGAAGATGGAAGATTGCTGAAGCTAAAAGGGACATCTCCCCATACACACTGTTGCATACCTCTCTCATCATGACTTAGGTATAATTCCATCTAGTCTTTTGTTGCATGCTATATTTGGCCATATTAATTATGTCAGTCTTCGTTTGTTGAGAAAGAATGGTGTTTTTTATTTACCTACTATTCCTAGGAAATTGAAGCAATGTGATGCTTGTATCCTTGGAAAACACAACAGACAACTCTTTCATGATTCTACTTCTAGAGCATGTAGAAAACTTGAACTGATTCATTCTGATTTGTGCGGCCCTATGCATGTTCCTTCTGCAAATGGAAACATATATCATGACTTTTATTGATGATTGCACTAGAATGTGTTGGGTGTACTTGCTGAAAGATAAATCACAAGCTTTTGAAACTTTAAAAGTTTTCATGTATGGATTCAAAATGAAGCTCAGTCTCGTATTGGCTCTCTTCACACTGATGATGGAAGAGAATAAGCATCTAATGATTTTGAAATATAACTTCGCCAACATGGGATCAAACATCAAACCACAGTTCCATACAATCCCCAACATAAGAGTGTGGTTGAGCGAATGATCATGACACTCCTAAATATGGTTTGTTCCATAATTTTTTTCAAGAATGTTAAATTGATGTTTTGTGTTGATGTAGTTCTATGTGTACTTTATGCCAAAAACATGTGTCAATCTCTTTCTCTTAAAAACATGACTCCATATGAAATGTGGTATGGCCACATTCCTTCGGTGAGGCATCTCAAGGTCTTTGGTTCCACCTACTATGCCTTGATTCATAAGGAGAAAATAAACAAACTTGATGCAAGGAGTTGGAAGTGCATATTCTTGGGGTACTCAAATACCACCAAGGGGTATCATCTTTATGATGAGACAAACAATAAATTCATCCTTTCCATAGATGTGATCTTTCTTGAATCCATTAAGAAAGATAAAACTATTGAGAGGCAACTTGATCATCTAGACATATTCACTTGTGTAAAGACATATCATGAATTTAATGATGAGATTCCACATCTTGAAGGGGGGATCCCCATCTTGGGTCAATCTATGGAATCTCCTTTTGAAACACCATCTTCCTCCCATGAAGAGGTTCCTACCACTTCATCAGAACCTGAGATTCAGTTGGATGATGTGATCAAGAGGATTGAAAAGATGATGCTTGATGAGAACTCAATACCATCTCAATCAATTGAGCAACTTGGACCATATAAAAAAGGTCCACCAAAATGGCTCACAAAAACACTTGAAAGTGTTCAACCCGATGAGGTCGGGAAGACAAGAACTAGATTGTTCTCAAAACAAGATGGAGGTAATGTAGATAATTCAAACTCAGATGATGTAGATGACATGGATGTTTCATATGATTGTGAATTAAATTTATCAACTAATCTTGAACCAACTTCATTTCAAGAAGATGCTTCTCATGATGAATGGAGAGAATCCATGTAGAAGGAATATGATGATTTCATTAAGAATGAGACATGGAAGTTGGTGGATTCTCCATTTGGAACCAAACCAATTGGCTGCAAGTGGGTATTCAAGAACACGTACAAATCAAATGACTCACTTGACAAGCACAAAGCGAGGCTTGTGGCAAAAGGATTTACACAAAAATTATGTTGATATGATGAGACTTTTGTCCCCACAAAAAAATGGGCTACCATCCACACTCTATTCTCCATGGAATCACAAAATGGATGGAAAATTCATCAAATGGATGTGAAGACTACGTTCTTGAATGGAGACTCGAAATAAAATGTGTCCATGTATCAACTAGAAGGTTTTTTTTTGTGAAGGGACAAGAACATAAGGTATTACAACTCATCAAATCCTTATATGGCTTGAAACAAGCCCTGCGAGCATGGTATGAAAAGTTAATTGAACATCTTCTAAAATTGAATTTCAAGCATTTCAATCTTGATGATGCAACTTTGTTGTCAAGAAAGTTGGAAAAAATGTTGCATATCTTGTCATATATGTAGATGATCTATTGATAAGAGGGAAGAATGAGAGCTACATTGCATCCATAAGGAAAGAGTTGAAGAAAGGCTTCGATATGACAGATTTGGGACATTTCACTACTATTGGCATTGTAGCGATTCAAAATCCAAGGTACATATTCATCTCCCAAAAGAAGTACATTGGAGAACTGTTGAATAAGTTTGGTATGGATGAGTGCAATCCCGTTTCTACTCCAATGGAACATAATTTGAAACTCACATCAAAAGAGGGAATGAATTTGAGGATGCAACCAAGTATAGACATCTTGTGGGAAGTCTTATCTATCTTACTACCACTAGACCATACATTTCATTTGTTGTTAGGATTCTTTCTAGGTTCATGCAAAAGCTTTGTGAAGGACATTGGTCTACTGCAAAAAGAGTTCTAAAACACTTGAAAGGAACTCAAGATTTTGGACTCAAGTACTCTAAGGTGGATGACTTTAACCTGATTAGATATTCTAATTCAAACTTTGACGGAGATAAGGAAAATTGAGTATCAACTTCATGGTATGTCATGAGCCTTGGATCAACAACTGTCTCCTGGAGATCACACAAACAACTAGTTCCAACAGATTCCACATAGAGACATAATATGTGCCAGTTGCAGAAGCGATGAAGGAGATTGTGTGGCTTAGGAAAATACTTGAAGATTTACAGGAGAAACAAGTGAATTCTACTGCTCTTCTAATTGATAATACCTCTGCAATCAAGCTGGCTAAGAATCCTAGATTCTATGATCGAACTAATCAAATCAATACAAAATATCACGTGATTCGATATCATGTAGAGGCCAAGACTATTCACTTGATATTGTTCAACAAATGAGAAAATTATAGACATCTTCACCAAAGCATTTGGAAGATTTTTTTTTGAAAAGTTCAGAATGATGCTTGGACTCACACACACCCCTTCAGATTAAGGGGGGAATGTTGGACACATAATCCTTGGGACCACATTCTTGTAACTGTAATGTACATATGAATAGTCATAGGTGATAGGAAGAGTCATGTGATGGAGAAGACCAACGATCATATTTTTTGTATTTATTGAGCTACATGCTAATGTAATAATCATCAAGTATGTAGTTATCTTTTCCACCAATACCTGGCTTGACAGGAACCAATGAGTAATACACTTCTTTCCTCCTTTGTTTGTTGGAATAAACATTTTGTTTACTACATTCAATGTTAAACTCTATCTAGTTTCATACTTATTGATCAAAAGGTTTAAATATATAATCTAATCACTTAGATAACAAAATAGGTTATTTTACAATTATATTTATGAGCAATAAATACAAGTAAATATCATTTTCCCTCTTTTTTTTTTCCTTATTTTATAACACTAATTTTTGTTTTTCACTTCTATTATTTGATTTTTGGGTTCATATATAGCAAAAATTTAATTTCTAAAAAAGAAAAATTACCTAAGGGAAAATATAATGTCCATCCACTATTTCTTTTCTCTATGCTTCTCCCATTGTATTTTAGATTTCGGAGAATTCAAATCATTCTTTTCAGAGGGTCATTGGACATATGTATCTCTACAAACTTTCTAGGTATCTAGAACTTTTGTGTTATTTTTGGTCATGTATCTTTTTATGGGCGATGGGATTTTGTGACTATTTCTATTGTGCAAGGCAATATCATTTCACATTGATCAATTTTTAACATTTCACACATTGTTTTTATTTTAATTGCCAGATGATGCATGAGGGTGCAAATCTGAAACATTAATACATAAGTCCTTTTGTTTGTTTACGGCATTTATGTGTTGTTATTTACCTTATAATATTTAAATATTTATGACTTTGACTTTGTAGGTTTGGATCTATGTGCCCTAACATTTGTTCATGCTCTAATAATCTTTCTCTTGATGTCCTTTGTGTATCATACCCTCTCTTCTACATTTTACATTTTGGCCTGATAGTTTAAGATAATTTTTTGGTGTGTTTGTTCTAAATCTTTTTACAAGTTGTGTCTATTACCAAGTATCTAGATTCAACATGTTGATGACTATGTTTTTCATTGGGTTCATTTGTAAGCTATTGTTTTGTTGAGATGAAAAATATGACCTCACTTGTCTACATCTTATTGTTATTGTTTCTCATTTATGCCTTTTGCAAACTAAGTTTGCCGATGCTCTATTGGCTATGGCCTATAATTTCTTTCTTCTATGAGAAACAACATCACTATTAATTGCATGCTTGTTCGAAGTGAGTTTTGTTTTCTCTCTATGCTTGTGAACATCTATGTGAGCTTTGTTGGGGGTGTTTGAGTTAAATCATTAGTATTTCTTTCCTAATTTACTACATTTACTTTCTCAAAATTCATAAAAATTCAAATTTTATTAAATATTTTTCTAAAGTTTACATGCACAAAAAACTAAAATAAATATTGCTTTTCCTTCTCTCTCTCTCTCTCTCTCTCCAACACAATTTTTTCATGTTGAGATCACTAGAAGTTTTGATTCCAAGGTTGAGAATTATTGCACCTTGTAGAAATTTGGAAATCTACACTAAATACATTCATAAAGATGGCAGAGAAATAATAATAATAATAATAATAATAATAATAATAATAATAATAATAATCCAATTTTTAAGGTGGCAACCTATCTAGATGCCAAATTGATGTATGAGACCCTCCTTGTTTGTGGGACAAGGGACCCCCTCCACATAGTGGTTTGATTGCTTAGTCTATGGAGGTGTATACCCTATACCCCTTCATAGTTGAACCCATGACCTCCAAGGAGGAAAAACATGTTCTTAGTCACAATGATACATCTCTCACATCCCTATACATACCCATACATGAAGTCTAATTATATTTCTAATACCCCTAAGTGGTTTTGGTGGTTTAACCATACAACCCTTAACCACAACATTTAACATTATATTGGTCATAAGTCACTAACATATGAAGTGACACATCTTAACGATCTTAATGTAAATATTGGAGTGTTAATACTCCAAAATACATTGATAATTTGAATTTTCAGGAGAAGTTTGAATATTTTACATAAAATATATTTATAGTTACCTTGTATATTGATGTGAGCGAGGCAAGTTAATATTGCATGTTCTTTGTATTCACATTTAATCACTTACATACTCCTTGATTCGAACATTTCCAATGGTGCCAACATGCTTTGTGGGTACCCCCGTGTTGTGGAGGTTGTCCATGTAGAGCATTTTTTAGTTAGCTTCCTAAATAATGATATGTCTCGTGGAGAATTCTAACATAATATCTCTACTTCTCATGTCCTACATGTCTATATATAATAATCCATATCAAAGTGAGTAATTTTGTAGTGTATAAAAAAATTGGTAAGTCTGATTTGATTTTTAAGCTATGCCACAAGGTCAAAACATAAAGAGATAGGGTGGGTGAAAATGATATCATATGCCAAATCTGATACCTTGGCTAGGGCCATAACCTAAATACTTGCTTCTACCCATAATGTTCGTATTTATGTGCAAGATCACATCTATGGATTCTGTGTAAAGTTGTTTGTCACAAGTGGATGTAAGTGGATTATATTGGATGCATGTGTGGTAAGTAGTTAGGGCCAACCTTAATCTATCTCTCAAGTGCACTTGATAACTTGTAAGAAGGCTATCATACATCTACAATGATGTCCATCCAAAATCATTTGTTTAGCTCAATTAAATGCACTAAGGCTAATACCATGAACATTGTTGCAGAATTAATGACAATATTATGAAAATAACAACATTATGATATTTTTATTAAAAAAATCCCAAAAATAGCCGAAAATCTCTTAACTTTAAAAATAAAAATGATTTTATGATAATATTTTTGCTGAAAATTAATTAAAATATCAAAATTGTATAACTTTTTGAAAACAATGGCATGAGATGCAAGAAAATAAAATTCTGATTATCAAAATCTTATAAATTTTCTATTATTTAACATAGAAAATGTAGTTTTGAAAATTTCAAAATTGTAAATAGAATTTTTTAAAAAAATGAAAAATTAGAAACCAAGACAATTAAATTTCAACTTTCAAAAGTTTCTATTTTCACATAATAATTTTAACTCAGAAAATTTAAATAATAAATGAGATACAAGATGACAAAATTTCAATTTTAAAAAAATTATATTTTTTACATGACATGTAAATTTAAAAGTTGCAATGTTAGTTTTTAGATTTAAACATGTAAAACTTTCATTTATCATTAACCTAATAAATAAAAAACCACTATCCCATGAATTCCACTAATCCATAATTTACTCTCTCACTAACTATAAACCCACAAATCCCCAATCCACTAATCACTAATCCAAAGCCTACTAACCCTCAACCCATTATGTTACTAATATAATGGCCCCTAAATAGTGACCCACTATGCAATGTTCATGTACCCAAAAGAACTATGATTGAAACTCTTGAAGTATCTAAAAGAGAGAACTTAGAGTAGCAAAAATAAAGAGCTAAAATTATTGAAAAATGAATGGGGCTCCTTCCAAGTTTGAGTAATGGAGGAAGACGTTCATAGTAACCACTTATAATCTAGTTAGTTGTATTCATAAAATGATAATAGTTACATATAAAAGAAAAAATCCCACATGGATTGCGAATGTAAGGCTTGTAGGTTAGAAACTTTGTCCACCCATGTCCTTGTCAAACACATAAACTAATTAATATGCAAAATGATATCATGGCCAGGGAAAAATAATACACAAAAGGATATCGTGGTTATGCACAAACAATCTCTTTTATTAAAAAACACTTCTTTCTTGAACTTGGTGTAAAATCAAACAATAAAGGTCAATTTCAAAAAATTACATGAAAATTTGTAAAAATGAATGGTTACCTTGACATAAATTCATAGTATTTGAAACAATAATATGAAAGATGTAAAAACATGCTATAAAGATCAATTTCAAAAAATTACATGAAAATTTGTAAAAATAAATTGTTGCCTCAACATAAATCCATAGTATTTGGAACAATAATATGAAAGATGTAGAAACATGCTTTTGGGTCTAGATGCACCCTCAAATAACACAAAATTAATAACAACACCCACCTTTAGGACTCAAAAGGTTATTTTGAAGAGTGTGTGCAAATATAAATGGGTAAAAGAAGAAAAAGAGACACAATATTATATATTATATCTATATAGTTAAGAAAAAAATGCATTTTCAAAATTTTATAAAATTATTAATTTTTGGCAGTGGAACTATAAAATAAATAATTTTTTATTCTTAATTAAAAAGAGTAATATTGAAAATTAATAAAACTGTGAAAAATACACTAATATTAAAAAAATCAATGATGATTTTTTTAAAAGATACAAAATAATGATTAAAATGGAAAATTGAGTGGAGAAAACATAAAAAGCCTTTAAATAAATAAATAAAAAAAAATGTTGTTTTTTAATTGTTTTGTTGGCCACCTTGTTAGCACAATTGTTGTTGTGATGATCTCAAGATTTACCTCACCCTTTTCCCACTTCGATATCTGTGGTATTGGAACCATAAGATCCTTTTAGCATCATCTCTATGAGACCATCTACTAGGTCCATTACTTCGTTTGCTAGAGTATTTGCTTCATAATTCAATTTTTTGAAGACGCGACCATAAGTAATTGAGTTGAACATGGAGGAGGGATCTCTCACCCTATTCATACTAGCCTAGACATGTATTTTTCATATCTACATGGATCCTTTGAGACATCTCAATACAATTTGAGAGTCACCACAAACCTCAAGATTTTGAAGACCCTTCTCCCGAGCCAAGGATAAAAGAGAGATGACTCCCATTAGTGTTATCATAAAGTAGAAGAAAGATCCTAGGCCCACATTGGTTCAAATTATCCTTCACTACTGCTCAAAAACCTATGTCCCCTACTAGGATCTTGAGCCATTAAGGGAAATTCGTGGTCTAAAATGGGAAAGGAAAATAAGAAAAATAGGAGTTATGAATTGTGAAGGAAAATAAAACTAATTTTTTTCATGTATTTTCAATTTATCTCATGATAGGCTTATTAAAAGTATCAAATATGGGTAAATATTGGATCCAATTATACATCCATTATGTAATTTCTCTTGATACTTTTAATAAACCTATCATGATTTACATTAAAAAATAAATGAAAAATGTGTTTCTATTTTTAAAAACTCATTTTTAATAAACCTATCATGAAATAAATTGAAAAAAATAATGAAAAACATGTTTTTAAAAATTGAAGTACATTTTACATTTATTTTGTAGTGTAACTCAGGATAGGTTTATTAAAATTATCAAGATCAGATACTTGTTGGATGTATAGTATAATTCCACATCGAACCAATAGCTACACTTGATAGTTTGAGTAAACCTATAAATATATAAATTGAAATATGTGAAAAAAATAGTTTTCTTTCTTTCTCTCTAGTGCTATTCACCTATGGGGTTGTGTTGACAGGTGAGAAATTCCTTCCCATAACAAGGGACAACTACCTGACCACGAGACCCAATTAGGCAGGTTTTCATTTAGGATGGTAGTTTCCAACCGATATTGTAGGTTGGGTTTACCACTAAAATAGTTTGTTTTTTTAAAAGAGACTTTATTGCTTTGGACTTTGAAATTTTACCAACTTATGTTTTTAAAAGAAGACAACACTAACACATTATTCCTATCTCAAAATTGAAAAAAAACTAAAATGTGTAAATAAAGATGATAGATTTTCAAAATATTAAAAATAATTCTTTACTTCAAGAACAAGGAATGATTATTTCTAAGAATAAATATAAATCATAAATATCTACACCTTAATGATAACCAAAGAGATAATATAAAACCTTTGAACACTTTAAGTTATACGACAAAAGCTTATTGAAATGTGTTACTAAACTCCATCATTACATTAACAACCTAAAAATAATTGATTGGCTGCAATGTAAGTCTCTGTTGGCTAACATATATTAAGCATAACAAAAATAAATGAAAATCTTTAAAGAAATAATTTTCATAGCTTTATCATGTTTGAAAACATGCAATCATCTCCATAAAATCACAAGAATAATCATTCATGAAAACAAAAGGTCTTAAACTTGATATTTTAGTTGAATAACATGATGTGATTATCATATTATTAATAATGATTGAAAAGAAAGATGATGCATCAACATTTAATATGAATGAAAATATTAATAGTTTTTTTTAATTTCAACACAAATGCTAGATGAATTCTATTTTTCAAAATTAAACTAAAACTTACTAAAAATAACAACTTGACCTTCAATATTCCTCTTTTGAGTCTTTGCATTCTTCAATATTTATATGAATGTATCAACTAACTGTTCTAAAATTGTTTCATGCATTTAGGACAAACTATTTTCCTTGCCTCATATTCTTGATTTCAAATCTGAGCAAAATCTCCACATAAATCTTTTTGAAGAAATAAAATTCGTGTTCCTGCTGCTACAAAACCGTTATGTTGACACTTGGTTTAACTAATGTGTTGACTGAATCTTTTTGTATTGAATCAGTTGGAATGGTGAGCAACATACCATGTCATGAACACGAGGACGAAAACCCATGTTCTCGATTTCTTGCTAATTGTCTTATTATCTTAAATTATCATTGGAATGAGAGATCTTTGACAGAGATGGAGGTGTGCATGTCACCAAAATTTTAGAAGTCTTGGGATAAGGTATATGTGAGGATAAACAAAACTGTATGGAGGAAGGGCTTTGAAAAAAATTAAAATTCCTTGATTTCTTTTTAATCCTTAGTTCTGCTGCTTGTTCTCCTCTTAGTGACATGTCTCCTTAGTCCGCACATGATGATTTTGACTTGCAAGTTTTGGTTTCTTTTCTTTAGTATCTTCTTTTGCTTGAGCTATTTATATGCATTTCTTGTGAACAAAGCATTGTCCTTCTTTAACTGTTATTTTCACTTCTTAGAATGTCATTTCATCTAACATCTTTAAACCATGTAGCCTTTGAGATTCATTCTCCATTTTAATAACCCTCTCTAATGGTGTTCAACTCTTGTACCTCATTTTTTAATCTTACAACTTGGTTCCTCTTTTTCCTTAGCTGAAAAGTTACAATGATTGTTGACAAAGTGATCAAATCCTCATTTTGTATTGAATACTAGCCCTTTCAAAGTTTGTGTTTATAGGTATATCTTCTTTTTCACACTCCTTTGTTGCACGCAAATCATCTTTGTTAATATTTTTGTCTAGAGAAGATTTTTGATAATTGATAGCATGAGGTCCTTCATCCATCATCTCCATACTTTCTAATATCTCATAAAATATTTGATGAGAATTATCCAATTCTAGAGTTGATATAGGGTTAGACTTTGAGGTTTGAACCTTGTATTTCTTGTGAACAAAGCATTGTCCTTCTTTAACTGTTATTTTCACTTCTTAGAATGTCATTTCATCTAACATCTTTAAACCATGTAGCCTTTGAGATTCATTCTCCATTTTAATAACCCTCTCTAATGGTGTTCAACTCTTGTACCTCATTTTTTAATCTTACAACTTGGTTCCTCTTTTTCCTTAGCTGAAAAGTTACAATGATTGTTGACAAAGTGATCAAATCCTCATTTTGTATTGAATACTAGCCCTTTCAAAGTTTGTGTTTATAGGTATATCTTCTTTTTCACACTCCTTTGTTGCACGCAAATCATCTTTGTTAATATTTTTGTCTAGAGAAGATTTTTGATAATTGATAGCATGAGGTCCTTCATCCATCATCTCCATACTTTCTAATATCTCATAAAATATTTGATGAGAATTATCCAATTCTAGAGTTGATATAGGGTTAGACTTTGAGGTTTGAACCTTGTATTTCTTTGATGGCTTATTCAAACCTTGTTCTAATTCCTCATTTTTTCTTTCTATTCTTGAAACATTTTTTCCATAGATTCGGTTGTCCTAGTTTGAACCATATATTTTTCAGCTACAATACTCTTCCCTCGTCTATCTTTATTCACCCATGAAAGACCAAGAGATTCTTGTACATCATCTATGTCTTCATCTATATGGTTCATTGTTTTGTTAGCTGCATTATTTGATCTTATTTCTGTAGTAACTTTCAACAATTTTTTTGTAACGACCTTTTTGATCTCTTTCCCTTTAAAATCATTTTCAATTAATAACTTGTCCCATTCAATTCCATACTTGTGCAATTCATTCTTGACGATAATGTTGATAAGGCCATGATGGTAAAGATATTTATCAACGTTCTTATGTTTCTGGATGGTTTTAGACATTTTACTCAGAGATTTAAACAAATAATAAGGCATGTTTAATGACTTATCTCCCTGAAGATGTAACCAAATTATAACATGGTAAATATAAATCAAACCAAAGCGTCCCTCACAGGTTATGTACTTTTTGATTAAAAAGACCAGGTCTTTCCATGGATCTTTAAGCCAGGCCAGGAAAGGGGTCTGAGATTTAACATCAATAGATTTATTCTTGAACCACTTCTCGCCTGATTGAGGAATCCCTATCATCCGAGCTAATGAATTTTTTGAGACATGTATGGTTAAGTTTCCTACCTTTGCACATTTGCTGTCGAAATTATGAGAAAATGCCATGGTTATATCTTCAATATGTCCAGTGAATTTCTCTAAAAATTGTCTCCATCATGACTTTTACAATATCATCTTACATCAAGGATGCATGCCTATTAAATCTTCCCCACAAGGCTCAACACATACTACCATTATCTTTCTATAACCCTCCCTAGTATTTGGCTTCAATATTTTTAACTCCATGTCAGAGAACTCCTATCCTCTTTTCTTGACTTATGGTTCTTACACTTATAAGAGACCTATCTAGCTCAAGAGTGTTTACTTGTGATTGCAATAACTGATTTTGTGGTGTAATCAACAAGGTGGCGGGTTATGAATGCGAGTTCAACCAAGTTTACACAACGTTTTAACAAATGATTTCAAATTAAGGGCACACAATGAGTAATGAGTGGAGATGATTGGTTTTGAATGTTTCAAATGGTCGTGGGAATATAGCTAAGCATATAAGGTTGGAATAGGAATAAGTCATAGCAATGATATTACCATAAGAAGTGGCATGCATAAAAAGGTGTTTCATTGATACAATGCTTGCTTCACATAGAGGTCAGCTAGTAGGTCCCTCCCATCATCTACGTTGCAAGTTGTCCAAAGTCAATATCTTATTACTCACTACTGAACATGAGAACAACTGAGTTTTGGGTGGAGTCCCAATATTCCATACCCATTCCAGCCAAGGCTTTGGAACATCAACTAGAAATGGGGTATAGAGGGTTTTGTATCTCTATTGAGTATGTTCCTAGGGGGATACTTGGTCTCCATCTAAGAAAATCATCCTTACTTCTTCACTTGATCCCAAATTATATCATTTTCCCCTAGAATATCCTCCAATAGGTTGTTGCTTCCTCTCCCATACCTAAGTCTTCACCATCCATACAAGTTTGGTCTAAATATGGATGAGCTTGTGGCGAGGAAACATCATCAAGAGTAATGCAATTTATCATATTCAAATCCATTTTGAGTACTTATGGCATGACATAATCAGGATCTTTTCCTATCCAAATTCCATTATTTCCATCCTAGTTGCACCTCAGAGTAATTTTCTACATCTCAACATAAGTATTTATTGATGACTCTAAAGGATGAGACTAAACCCTTCTAGATTTAAGACCCTCCCTTATGACTTTTTATAGGGTTTTGTGTCCATTTACCCTTTAGAATATCTCACCACGATCCACCTTTTGTGATAAATTTCTATCTTCTCTTTGTTTCTAGTGCAATAGAGAAAGAAACCAATTTCTTTATACCCCATCCTCCAATTTTTTTTGTATTAGATAATGAGTACTCTCACTTGGCCAAAGGTAAACCATGATCCTCCTTGTTTCCTTTCCATAGGCAAGAGAACACAAACCTTCCTAGTTTTGTTTTCAATCTTCTTTAGGAAGGATGCCAATGAGAACTAATACATGGTGCTAGAACGAAGGAAACTCTTAATCAAAACCAACCTACCGGTCATGGAGATACAATGATGAACCCATGAATTTATCCTCTTCTTAACCTTCTCGACTAACCAAGTCCAATAACCCACTTAATAGTCATTGCACTAAGGATGAAAACCTAAATAGACCGTTTTGTCTCCAAGAAGAAGCACTGTAAAAGGTAAGAGCTTCCAAATCACTTCCTTCTAATATTGGGGGACCAAATTGAACCTTGTAGCAGACTTATACTTATTTATTTCCATACTTGTTGCCCAATGAAACAAACTCAACAATTGATCAAAATATTTTCCTTCCCCTACCAAACCATCCCAAAATAACAAGATGCCATCCACAAATAGAATGTGTGTGACCTTTATATCATTTGCGATCCTAACTCCTTTGATCTCATTAGTCCTTGAGTTACCATTTATGAGTGGACTTAGGACCTCTATCACAATAAGAAATATTAATTTCATATAGCGGGAACCCTTGCTTGAGACCTTGGGAAGGGTTAAATAAAGAGGAGGATGCACTAGTGATGAGTAAAGCATAGGACTTGGTTGAAAATAAAGCCTCTATCCATTTAATGAAAAGACAATGAAAGGATACCTTTATTAATGTAAAGTTTAAGATCATCTATTTTGTTTTATCATAAGCCTCTGGTAAGTCAATTTTGGTTATAATGGCCTTTTTATGCTTTGTCTTAATATTGTGAAATACTTCCTAAGATGTTCCTATAACATCATGTCTGTATCAACCCTCCAAAAATATGTAATGTTATTGAGATATAACATCAAATAGAATGGGATTCAATCTACTCAAAATGGTTCTTGTAATAAGTTTGTTTAACACTGGCAGAAAGGGATTAGGTGAAACTTCTTGAAGTTCAATGTGTCATTTTCTTTAGGGATAATGGTGATAAAGGTAGATATGAATTCCCTAGTAATTTTCCCATTTTCCCATTCTCCCTCGACTCCTTTATAACTCCTATAATGTCCCCAATTACCTTGTAAAACCCTCTAAATAATTCCACTAGAAAGCCATATACGATTTACCATTTTGTAATAATTTTAACACCTACAAGGATTCCTCCTTTGTCATAGGACTCATAAGATCTTTGTTAGCTTCTTCATCCACCCAACACTCAAACACTTGTGCCACTGAGAGTACATATAGACCCTTCTCAATCTTAGTAAACATGTTTTTGAAGAAAGATACTCTTTCTCAATTAAAAGTCTCATAAGATTCACAAAGATTGCATTTTGAATCTTTTATCCTCAAAATGTTTTGAAGGATTTCCAAGTTGTGGCTTGTTTGTGAAAGAAGGTAGTAATTTTGTCCCCTGCTGCTAGTCAAGTTGCAAGACTCTTCATCCACCATCATGATTCCTTCCAAGCTCGTCATTTGTGCATGTCTCCTTCCAATCCTTTAAGTTTCTCCATCTTCTTGAAGTCCCTCAATACTTATATGTTCATTCAGGCTCTCTATATTTTTTTCCACCTCCCCTAGTGTTGATGCCGAGTCTTCAAACTTCATTATGCCCATTCTTTTGAGAGAACCTTCATTTTAATTATATTTGATTATAAATATGCCATAGAATAATTATTTTTAGTAGGAGTATACTTACCCAATTTTGTTTAATCAAAGTCCATATAATTTCTGTATTCCAACCCATGTGTATTAAACTTGAATGAGGAGGCTTGCTTCTTGCTATCCTTTTCCAGTTGAATGAAAATAGAGGGATAACCAGATGCCCCATTTCTTACCACCAACGATCTCTACCTTTTTGATAATTCCATGAGGGAATCCTTAACCAAGAAGCAATCTAATCACTTTCCAATAAACTCAACCCTTGACCTTTTGTTTGTACATGTCTAGGGTACTCAAGTTTCACAAGCTCAATATTCATTAGATTGGCTTCTTAATTTTTTTTATAGAAGTATTCAACATGCAAGTCCTCTATTTCTCTAGGAATCCATCCCTCCTTTCCATTCAATATCACGTTTAAATATCTACCAAGTACAAGAACTAGAGTTTCTATAAATCCCCTGAGTTGTAAATCGTCCCAAAAGCCCTATCATTTTCTAGAGGGACCATATACATTCAAGAATTTCATCATATAATGGAATCACTTGAGAAAATAGAAACAATAATGGCATTATCAGAGATAGAATCAATGATGAAATTGAAAAAGGGTTTCCACCCAACCTTCAAACCACTAGATCATTTTCCAACTTCTTAGCACACAAATGTCAAGTCATGAAACTCGGGGTTTCAAAGGGATGTCCCACATCAAATTAGCGAGAGCATGGTTTCTTGCATGACTATTATTTTATTCCTATGAGTAAAAAATATACATTTGTAGAAATGTGTTTTTTGGGTTCATCCCAAGACCCTTGGGCTTCATGATAGAATAATCATTTTGGAAGCTTGCAAGGGGATTTTGTTGCTCTAAGTGCCTTGTAAATAATGATTTTCCTTCCCTCTTGTATTTCCACCTCCACTTGTGATATCTCCTTTGAGGTATTTGTCTTCCTCATGGGTGGATTGTTTCTCATCCCAAGAATAGGGATATTTCTAGTCCCCCTACTAGTGGATGGGCTAGATAGAGAGGGACACTGGTTTAATATCTTGTCCTATATTTGTGACCCATATTAC
Organism: Picea engelmannii; assembly: GCA_009831015.1. NCBI lineage: Eukaryota > Viridiplantae > Streptophyta > Pinopsida > Pinales > Pinaceae > Picea > Picea engelmannii. The sequence goes on from ML777789.1 coordinate 1,043,181, forward strand.
AAAATGAGCTAGATCACTAAATGAGGAAACCTTAGATAGGGTTGAGTCACATAAATAATCTCAAATAAAGATACTCACAATAACATCATATGATATTATCAATGAATAACTGATGCCCTTATTACAAAGGAGTTTACCTCATTATATATCATTGTTCATTAAGCAAATCATTTCCACTTATGAATGTGGGATGGATTAATTTACACAAAAAATGAACATTAACATATTCTAAAGTCATAAAGTGACTTTATTACATAGTAAGCCTTATATCTCTAATAACCCATCCCTAAAGATCCTAGAGAATTATTCACTCTCCTCAAGGAGACACACTAGATCTAGACTGACTTCTCCATGATAAAGCCCTCCCTGGTCCAATTAGTTTGTGATTTTGTTGGCCAGGTTTGTGATAATGTGTCCTTTTTCACTCGAATGGGTAGCAGAGTGCCCATACTCATGTCCCTTTCTTCATAATTTTCTTTCCTGTGGTTGATGGAGAGTTAACCAATGAGGTTTTCATTCTCATTGAGATAATTGGTCCTTTTTTATATTTTTAAATATCCTTTCCAATTCTAACTGGGACTAATCTAAATTTAGGGAGGATAAATCTTTCATCTCTATAGGAGGGGGGATTTCTTAAGGGGGAGAATAAACCTTTCTGTGAACTTTATCCATGGAATATTACTCTAGTTTTAATCTCGTTAAAACATGAAGAGGAGGAAGAGACTTACTAGATCCTTGATTTTCTCCCAGAGTGGGGTCTTCCTTGAGAGAGGAGTCCCCTTTTTAGTTTGGAAAGAAGATTTTCAAATGACCATGATCTTTGCACTCGAGACCTATAAATGGAATATTACCATATTCCAATAGATATCAATGTTCCCTTTTCCCCACTCTTATCATTATTCCTTCTGGTAGACTATCATCTAAATTTAGCTCAAGATCATGGATATTTGATATGGACACCTTATCTAACAAGAGGGATCTATTTCTCATCTTTGAGAAGCTACCCATCTTGTTTCCAATCATAGAAAGAATTTATGGCTGCCAAAAATCTACCAGGAAAATGTGTAATTTTACCCATACTAGTTTTTGGAAATTCTTTCATGATAGAGGTTGAAGTGGGGGACCCACTTGCAAATGAATATCCCTAATTCTCCCTAGAAATAAGGTCCCTCCCATCCTAATTTTCTTCATGTTTATAGAACTCCCGAAGAGGATTGGAATGACTCCTCTTGTATGAATGTGGAGACACTGTAGGTAGACAAACGCCTTTCCCCATTTAACAACAATCCACCCATGAAGGGATTTTTATCGCAAAGTATTTCCCACTAAACCTCTCGATAAAGTTTTTTTTGGTGCATTGAAGGACCATATTATTGTTCAAACATTGTCAATATTTTTTTTTAATCTTGTTTAACGCTTAGTACTTTTCTCCATCTCTCGTGTTTAGATGTTGTGACTTTATGTACTTATTACATATATTTATCTCTATTTGTATGATTCAAGTGGATATTGGTGGCCACCCACCTATTCCACTAGCTCAAAATGCAATTTTCCACCTTGGAAAATGTTCTACAGTTTTTCAGGTCCCAAACTTCCGGGGTTGTTTTGAGGGCCTAAACGATTTTTTTTTGACATATCAGGGCCCAAGCATCCATCCTAGGCTCTGGCTTGGGCCTAATAAAATTTTTTAATTCTTGGCTAGACCTTTCCAACGAGCTATCGTGCACCCCAAATAGAGATCATATGCAAAAGTTACGCCCTAGGAAGTTGACATATCAACTACCCCCATTGGGGCCCACAAACATTTTGGTGTTTCATCTCCCGGGGTTAGGGTTTTGAATTTTTAGGGTTTTCTCATTTATGATTTATGTTAAAAAATCCTTTGGAGCCTCATTGTACACATATTCTTGCGAATAAGCGTCACTATCACATCTATTTTTAGAGAAGTTGCCACCATTCTAGCGAGTTCATTCATTCTCTATTTTTACAGTTTCTGTACATTTATTTCATTAATAGAAATTGTGTATTATTGTGTCTCTATGTTTCTTGCAATATCTCTGTGTATTTCCTTGTTTTATCTCCACCTTCATTTCGTTCTCAACAAAATACATTCTAGCAAGTTCATTCCACTGATCTAGATTTTGCTGAGAATGAAATGAAGGCAGATATATAATAAAGAAACTCATATAGATATTTCAAGTAACACAAATATACAATAATACACAATTTCTATTATTGAGAGAAATGTACAGAAACTATAAAAATGCAGAGTGAATGAACTCGCTAGAGTGGTGGCAACTTATCTATGAGAAGAGATGTGACAACTACACTCATTTGCAAGAATATGTGTACAATGAGGCACCAAAGGATTATTTAACATACATCATAAATGAGAAAACCCTAAAAATACAAAAGCCTAACCCTGAGAGATGAAACACCAATAGGTTTTTGGGCCCCGATGGGGGTAGTTGATATGGCAACTTCCCGAGGGTGTACATTTTGCATACGATCTCCGTTTGGGGCACATGATAGCTCATTGGAAAGGTCTAGAAAATAAGTGAACATTTTGACTGGGCCTAAGACAAAGCCCATGACTATCACTTAGGCCCCGATATGTCAAAACAATGTCGTTTATGGCCTCAAAACAACCCTGAAAGTTTAGGACCCAAAAAACCATAAAAAAACTGCCAAGGTGGAAAATTGTGTTTTGAGATAGTAGAATAGGTGGGTGGCCACCGATATCCACATGGATCATTTCTCCCCTCTTAGGAAGAAATGGTCCCTATTGCATCAAGTTCCTGTGGGAGATGGGGAATCTTTTGCTGAATTTGAACCTTTGTGAGTTGCTTGCTTCTTGAATAAGATGTCTTGCTTGTACTTGGCATTAGCTTGTTGAAGGTTGTCATGAACCTATTGTTGGAGGGGTTGGATCCATTCAACCAATATAGCTGCATCATATTCTTGAGTGTGGGAGGACTCTGTCGGTGAAGATGAAATATGAAGAGATATATCAATGGGGGATAATGGTTGGAATCCCAAGCATTCTTGAAAAGAGATGTGGCCAATAGAATTATGAAGTGATATGTTATAGCTTCACTTGAATGGGCAGTGTGGAGGCAACCCTGTAGGTGAAGCAAAAATATCTTTGTTTTCTTCTACAATATTGTCAACCTGATTCTACTGGATTGAAATTTCTTGGGCCGAGGTTGTAGTGGTCACAATGTCCTTTTGTTCACCTTCTGACCGTATCCTGAAGATGCTAATATTTGTAGTATGAAAGATTACTTTGCGACACTGTTTTTCCGCGACAGTAGTCATAAATATCTCTGGTACCTTGTAGAGATGACCCCTTAGAGTAGCAATGACACTACGGGGTTGAGACTCATAAACAACATGACACTTCCACATATATGGTTGTTCTAACATAACATCACAAAATTATAGTGGGGAAACATCACATAGTACCTCATCCTTGAAGGGCTTGATGCGATAGGATAGGTTACACTGCTGGATGATGCAAAGATCTCTTCCCTAGTGAAGCTACCCGATGTTGTATGGATGCGGGTGTGGTGTTGTCAAAAAATCCAACTGCTTGAATACCTTTGCTGAGATGAGGTTCTTTTGGCTTCTGCTATCAACAATGAAATACAGTGGGGGTCCCCTTCACCCACATCTGTGAATGGAATATGTGCTCCACCTCCTCATGATATTCTAGTTCTTTTAGTTGGATTGTTGTGGTTGAAAAAGTAACATTGGGTTCTACATTGATGATCTATTTCTTTTTATTTATTTTTTATTCAGAGTCTGAGTCAGGGCTCAATTTTTTTCTTTGAGCTCGACTACCAATGACTGTTTTGAGCGACATTCATCAGTGTTTTGCTAAGGGACATTATGGAAGTCACACCACTTTCTAGTGTCCTTCATCTTCCCGTTTTCCTTATTTTCTTGTGGCTTGGATTGGTTGTCTTGAGGTTGGCTATTCTAAAAGTTAGGGCCACCCTTACCATACTTCGGTTGTTGCGGATTTGCAAACCTGAACTCCTAATTGTTTTGTTGCTTAAATTTCTACTAGATTTTGACAACATATCAATATGCAACTCCCAATGAAGAATTTCGAGAAACTCCATTTATGTTTAGATGTACCTATGTAGACCCCCACAATATTTTAGAACTAGATTCTTCTTAGAGTATTTGATACTCAGCTTGGTGCACAAAGTACAAAAGGTATTTGTGAACTTCAACACTATTTGACCCCTCTCTTAACATAGTGTGGTCCATCTCATGCACTGGTCGTCATAGTTTCCAATAGGGTAATAATATTCCTTAATGATATCCATAAAAAATCCCAAGTGGGTTTGGCCTCAAACATTCTAGACTCCTCTGTGGAATTTTTCTCCCAGTAAGTTTTCCACCAATATTTGACACGAGGGACATCCTTAAGGAGCACAAAGGTGATATTTTCCCTGTTGGAAAAATTATGGACAGAGAAATAACCTTCTAGAAAATTTAACCTCTTTTCCAAAGCATTTGCATCTATATGACCTTCAAACAAAGGAATATCAAAATTAACTTGTAACTTGAAAGGGGTGGTGCCTCTAAAGTGGCTTCTCGATGAAGACGCTTCTGCTATTGTTGGTAGTCATCGAAGAATTTGGGAAATGTTTTCCATCATTTCGTCCCTTTGTCGTGTGAGGGATTCCTCAAGCAACAAATTGATAGGATCTCCTGCTCCATTGCCTCTCTTTTATTCCACCATGGGAGGTTTCTTGGGTGGGTGAGTGTAGTTGTCCTCAAGAGAAACAAGCTTGAGACCCAACTCTATATACATAAACCTCATTGGGGACATGCACTAAGAACGATAAGAGAAAAATACGTTGATACCAATGATACAGATTTTGATGAGAACAAAATGAAGGTGTAGATATAAAAAGGAAATACACAGAGATATTGCAAGAAACAAAAAGATACAATAATACAAAATTTCTATTAATGAGAAAAATGTAGAGAAACTGTAAAAATACATAGTGAATGAACTCACTAGAATGGTGGCAACTTATCTCTGAGAAGAGATGTGATGGCTATGCTCATTCGTAAGAAGATGTGTACAATGAGGATCCGAATTCATTTTTAACATAAATCATAAATGAGAATACCCTAAACATCCAAAACCCTAACCCTGGGAGATGAAACACAAAAAGGTTTGTGGGCCCTGATGGGGGTAGTTGATACATCAACTTCCCGAGGGCATAACGTTCACATGCAATCTCTATTTGGAGAACACAACAACTCATTGGAAAGGTCTAGACGAGAAGTACACATTCCAATTGGGCCTAGGCTAGAGACTATGGTTATTTCTTGGGCCCAAAAACATCAAAAAAACTTTGTTTAGAGCCTCAAAATGGCCCTGGAAATCTGGGACTCGAAAAACAGTAGAAAAATTGCCAAGGTGGAAAACTTTGTTTTGAGTTAGTGGAATAGGTGGGTGGTCATCAATATCCACCTGAATAGTTTTTGTCTCTACTCTATATCCTTCTTTCCTTCACTAGAGCCGAATGTGGCTCTTATCCCTCAATTCCCCTTCTGTAGTTCTCTCTAGATATTTTATAGTAATCCTACAAGGGGAAAATCATGGGGACATACATAAGCCCCTTTCTTGTTTCCACAATTCCTATCCTCAACTACATGAACACCACTACCATCGCCATGGAATCAAATACCTCTATCTCTTACAACTTTGTGATAGTAGTTGCATGATTTCATGGAGAGTGAACTCTAGGGTTAGATAAGATATAAAGCCTAATTTATCCCTTGACATGGCCTCACACCTCCCTCCTTTTAACATGATGACTACTGATGCAAGTCCATCCTTTTCACTTATGGGAAAAACAGTTAATTCATGAAGTGGGTCACTTAAACACTCCATCTTGGATGATGACCCATCTGATGCAAGATTTTGGACCATTTTCAATCCTATATGTTCTTTTGGTTCATGTATTAATCCACAAAACTATAGTCCTACCTATTCCTCTATCTCTCCCTCCTCCATATATATATATATTAACTGTCCAAAAAAGCATAACCTTATCTCTATCTCTCTCCTCCATGAATATACATGCACTTATATAAATATATACCTCTATCTCTTCCTCTATTAATATATATAAAAGAATAATGAAATACAATTTTCAAATATCCAACATAAGCACATCATACACTAGTATTTATGGTGGGAAATTGGGAGAAAACCAACCCATTGTTAAAGAGAGAATGTTCATATCGTCCAACACATATTAAGTATGAGGAACCATTTAATTGCCATGGTTGACCTTTTATTTCCATGTTCAACACAACTAATTAACCAACCATTAACAATGATAATTAATGTTAGTTGATTGCAACCCGATGATTCTCTCTCTAATTTAGTTAACAAATTTTCTATGAACTTTGTTGTGATAAGTATCAAAATCAAAATATCTAAAGCAAAACACATAAAGGATATTAATCAACTTTGAATAAACCAAGAATAAATGATGATGTAAGCCATAATATATCATATTGAGGGATATTTTGAATTTTCATGGTATTTCATGATCAATAAAGCTTTCTCCAATTGTGATGATATAAATAATTTTTTAGGGATAAAAAAAGTAGTTAGTTATCCGGGTTAGTGTGCTAGTAGATTAGATGGTTAGTTTATTGATGGGTTAGTAATTAGTGAGTTAGTAATTTAGTGTGTGATTAATTTAAATGATTAGAGTAAGATCAAGTTAAATGGTTAGTTAATTAGTGCACTAGTGAGTTAGTGGGTCCATGGTTAGTGTATTAATGGGTTAGACGAATAATGGGTCATTAGGTTAGTTGGTATTATGTTAGTGCATTGATGGTTAAATGCTTAGTGGGTAGTACGTTATTGGAGTAAATCTTACTAGATTAGAGAGTTCGTGAATTGGTGGTTGTGGGGTTAATATTGACTCGTTCATAGAGTAGTTAGGTTAACCTTAATGCTAGGTTTACTGTTCATGGTTTATGGGCCCATGGCTTTGGTAACCCATGGTATTACATATGGTGTAGCATATTTATTTGCTTGGAGTAGTCCATTGTAAAATGCCTCAAGTGGCCTAGTGTTCAGCCAACTTGGATAATACCATAAAGATATATATCTTGAGTGTTGGTTTTCCTAGTTAAAGGTTTCCAATGTAAACATTGTCTTTATGTGCTTGTTGGTATTTCTATGTGCATACATTTTGTGTTGTCTTTGATATTTATTCTCTAAAGGAATTAACATTTGGTATCAAAATCAAGTTAACCTAAACTCTTTTATGTGAGTGGTATGATCTCGATCTGCTGAGATGAAGTGAGTGACCCATGGAAGAGAGATATGCATATAATAATGTTATTTTTTTTTAAGACTGGTTTTCGTTTTGATGGTTCATGGGTATATGAACTGCGATGAATGGCACATGAAAATTCATCACAAGGATTGATGTGGAGCACTGGAGGAACCACACTAATGATACTAGATGGAGTAGTCAACTAATGAGTGTTTGATTCAAGTTACTGTATTTGGAGGAGGAGAGATGTTGGTAAAGAAGTAGAGAGATGCTTCTTTCATCATTTTCTTGGGAATATGATGGTAATTATTTTTTATGGAGTTGGATTTTATCACATGTAAATGATGACATGATTGTAAGACCTATTTAGGCATGCATACTCTTGGTTTGATGGTTCAATGCTATAAAGGCTAGACATAGACTAAGTGATAGGGGGCATGTTGTATTCCTGGATACCCAATTAATACAATTTGAGAGAGGTAGGTGTTTATATCTAGTCTAGTTTAAAGGAGAGAACATTGGGTTAATTTTAAATTCGTCATTTGAGTAATTAAGATAATCTTGATACAATTAATAATGGGATTTCCATTCATGGTTTATGGGCCCATGGTATTGGGTAACCCATGATATTTTCCCATGATATTACATATGATGAAGCCTATTTAATGGCTTGGAATACTGCATTGTAGAATGCCTCATGTTGGCCTGGGTGGCAGGTGTAGTCTTGAGTGCATGATGTAGGCCAAGAAAGAATGATCTTGCTACTCATTACTCGAGTTAAGAACATATCTATGAGAGTGTACTGTAATGGTTGTTAGTTGCTGAGAAATACATTGAGCTTGCTTTGGAGTGTGAGGTTTTTCTCTAGGAAGGGTTTCCCCATTAAATCTTGTTGTTTATGTGTCACTTTTCTCTCTTATTTTTAACAATGGTTGGTGGGCTAATTGATAGTGGTTTGTGGGTTCATATGATATATGGTTAGTGGTTCAATTGTTTAGTCGTTAGTGGGTGAGTGAGTATGAGTTAGGGTTAGTTCTTTAATCGTTCAGGGATTAGTAGATTCATGGTTAATGGTTATGGATTAGTTCTTTAATAGTTTAGGGGCTAGTAAACTCATGGTTAATAGTTAGGGGTTAGTGATTTAATAGTTCAAGGGTTAGTAAATTCATGGTTAATGGTTAGGGGTTAATATGTTATTGGGTTAATGGTTAGGGTTAGTGGTTTGTGGATTTGTGGGTTAAGGGTTAGTGGGTTAATATGCTAATATGTTATATGGTTAGTTGGTTAGTGTTGATTTCCTCTTATCCCAACACCTAGGTAGATTATTACCTTGTGATTTACTTCACAAAATAAATATACTAAATGGAATAATCAACCCAAATAAACAAGACAACGAAAGAAAATGGAAGCCAAAATTTCATACACATACACATAGATATTTCTACCCTTCAATTCAACTTTTCATCAATAATGAATCCAAGCTTACAAGGGACTTCCCAATCTAGGAAAAATATTCCTAGTGAGAAAAGAGACAAAATACAACAAAACTTGAATGGCTGATCTGCTGCCTAAACTACCCAACACTTTTGATTTGTTGTTGTACGATCATGTATGAGTACATTGTGACATGTGCAGCCTCTGTCCGCACTACATGTTTGATCCACACAACATGTATGTTGGTACTTGTGTTATATGCATGACTTGTATCCTAATACTTGCGCCTAGGCTCATTGATTTCTTCAATGGAAAGTGTATTGCCAAATGTTTCTTTGACGTACCTTCAAGTAAGAATTATCTCTGGTGCTTAAGGAAGCACATTTCAAAGCTTCAAACAGTTGAAAAAATGATGAAATGGCTTCATTGGTTGTTTGATGTAACTTGAGTGCTTCATTTTCCCAATAATTAGAGTAAGTGTGTGCAATAAGCTTGCTGAACAAGCATCATTTCATCATTTTTGTTAGTTTCAGTTTTCATTTGCATTTAGTTTCAGTTGAAGTTCACAGATCAAAGCAGATTGCAGAGGTTAAAGGTTGGGAGCAGCCCTAGGATAAGGCACTGAAACTACAAGAGTTCTTAGATCCTCACAGGGATGACTCTATCCCCCATGGAGCCTATGTTAGCACAAGATTGGTTTATGCCTCAACGTTGCATAAATCCTTCATTATTCATTTTGGCAAATGAATATAATTGTTATGGGATATTTTATTTATTTTGGGGAAAATTGAAATTATATTGGGTTATGCCCAATCTCCAAGTTCAAGCATCAAAATCACTCACGGATTTGCGCTACCCAATCACACATAGACACACAGCAAGCACTACCTAAATTCTGGCAGAAAATGAATTGTCCAGAGTTATTTTACCAGTTTTGAGTCACTAAATTAAAAATTGGATTGTGAACAATTGAGAAGGTATTTTTGAAAACTGGAGGAGGTATTTGTTCATGACATTCCAGATAACAAAAACCTCTCTCAGTTTTTGAAAATGTATTATGGTTTGAGAGATATTAGACATATAAGTGGCGCTACCGAATCTTCACAACGACGCTACCAAATTTCTTGTAGTGGTCACGGTTTTGATATTCGTCTTGTTGGGAGGTTGCCACCTGTCAAGGAGGATTTGAAAGGTTTCTCAAGGATCATTTAGTTTTCAATGGAAACTTTCACCTAGGATTTAGCTCCATCAAAGGCCTCATGCAATGAGGTGGAAACAATTTATTAATGACTTCCAACAAATTCCTGAAAATTAGCAGTTTGTTGGATTTTTGTCTCTTTGATTGTTGCCACCTATCTCCAAGGATTAGAATCCAATGGAGGAGATGGGATTCGACATCCTAAGGTTATTTGAATGCTATTTTATATTTAAGGAAGGAGATATCTCTTGGAGAAATGGGATTCATGAGCCAAGAGAGGCTAGAGAGAGATGTAGCAGACAGTTTTCCTGTGTGTGTTCATTTGTAAGCCTGTGGGCATTTTAGGATTGTAAGCATTACTGCTATTGGAGACTCATGAGAGCTGTGATTTCAGATTGTAACTCTTTTTTTTTTTTACATATATTTTTTCTTATTTGAATATATTGCAGATTTGAGGATCAAAGGCTGTCAATGATTTATGGATCCCTAAGCAGCAGAGGATCTGCTGTATTTTTCCCATCAATCATTGTTTATATTCAAGTATTTGTTGATTCATTAAATTGAGAGGATCTATGTTTAGTGAACATTCTATCTTATGTTTTCCTTCTTCATTCTTCCACCTATCAACATACAATCTTGTTTTCTGTTGAGCATATTTTGTGCCTTCGATGAGTAGGATGTTTTTAACTCCATTGCCCATTGGTGTAGCCTACTGATCTATAGTTTGCAGACCTCTCTCTTTCTTTATCCATCTTGCTGATCCACCTATTCAAAACCAAAATTATCTTTTACATTCTGATGAGTGTTGAGCTGACACTTTAGCAGTCAAAGTGTGACTTTCAGTGCTAACAATATGTACTTACATATGTTTAAAATGTATCATTATTTTTAAAGGGTATTTGCAGGAGAAAAGATCTTTTTTCTAAACAACAATCATAGATCTATATGGATCTCAGATCCAACACATTTAGATGAACAATGAACTTCAAGTTTGATCAATTTAATATGCCTCTATTTGTTATGGCATTATTGTGATCTTATGAACTTCTAGGTTGTATTTTGATTTGTCGAAGTTATGACTATCATACTAATCATTGGTCAAAATTAAAGTCAAATTATTAGATTGATTAAAGTTGAGATTATAAAGTTTATTCTCTAACTAATTTTTTTGTCAAGAAAGTATATTATCTTAGTACAGAGGATAGGCCGAAGAAAATACTTGTCATCTTGAGTAAAGGAGGCTCGGAAGAAAAGAAACACACTCATTCTTAAGGAAAAGACTCTAGGTTCCAGGTTTGATTGATTAAATTGATAAGATTCAAATTTACACATATCAAGTTTGATAACTGCTAATTTTATTATTATTGAATACTTGGTAGCGTGTGAGCATTATTGAGATAAATGATTATTGTAATCATTTACTAGATATAACTAACATATCCTCTAGGATAAACTTCTTGTTTTGTTTCCAAGTTACCATGGAAGAATGATTGATCACAACACTAGAAGAGTGTTGCTCTCATTTCTTATTATTGTATTTGTTACTTTTGACCCTTGTTTCAGGCAGGTCACAAGTGATAGCTCTGAAGGAGTTACCATGATGATTGTTCTTGCTATTATTTCTATTATTATTATTATTATTATTATTATAAAGGGTATTATTCTTGTCTATTGTTTCTCCCGTATTGTTCTTGCTCTGGGAAGGTCACAGGTAATAACCCCGAGGGAGATGATCCCAACCTTTACTTCAAGATTGAGAATGATGGACCAATTATATTGCTGCTATATGTGGATGACTTATTCTTGACAGATGAAGAAAATATCATCATAGATTGTAAGAAGAAGCTTTCCTCTGAATTTGAAATGAAGGACCTAGGCCCGATGCACTATTTCTTTGGTCTTGAAGTATGGCAGAGCCCAGAAGAGATTTTCCTTAATCCAGGAATGTATGTTGTTGAAATTTTGAAGAGATTCGACATGATGTACTGTAGATCCATGCCCACTCCTATGGATATGAATCTAAAGTTATTGGTTGATACTTCGCTAGAAATAGTTGATGTTACTCTATATAGACATGTGATTGGTTCGTTGATGTATATAACAAATACCAGACCAGATATATGCTTTGTTGTGAACACCTTGAGTCAGTATCTAGTGGAGCCCAGACATGTTCACCTTGTAGCTGCAAAGCATGTGATGAGATACCTTAAAGGTATGTTGGACTATGGTCTCTGTTATACTGGAGATTGTGATTTCATATTGTATGGCTATACTGATTCAGATTGGGTTGGAAATGCTTCAAAAATAAAAAACACTTTCAGGATGTTGTTTTAGTTTGGGGTCAGCCATGACTTCGTGGAAAAGTAGGAAGCAATCCAATATTTCTCTCAATACAACAAAAAATGAGTACATTGCAGCATGCTCCGTTAGTTGTGAAGCCATATGGCTTTTGAAGTTGTTGACATGTCTATTTGACCTAGAGATGGATGCTACCATGATCTTTTGTGATAACCATAGTTTCATAAATATGACAGAGAACCCAATGTTCTATGATAAGACGAAGCACAATGAGATTCAGTACCACTACTTTCGTGATATGGTACAAAAGGGAGAAATGAAGCTCCAATATGTTTACACAGATGGGAAGGTAGCAGATGTGTTGACTAAACCTCTATCTCGCATGAAGTTTGTGTTGGGTATGTGTTATATTCTTTGCATGTGTGTGTGTGTGGGTGCGTCAGATACGACAACTGCGTCTGATGACATGTGTGGTTTTTGCTATTTTTAGCGGATTTTGCTATTTTTAGCTGATTTGTAAATTAATCCCGGATTAAGGGATTAGGGTTTTGGTATCTACGGAATACCTAAAAACATTGTATATATTGTATGGCGAATGGTGAAATTCGATATAATGAAAATAAGAAAGGTTTTCCCGGTTGAGGGTTTCCAGTAAAAATCTCTGTGTACTCTGTGTATGAGCCATTGATTAATTTCTGTATTGCTTAAGAATCTATATGCATTGCTTTACTTCGTAGGTTTAAAAATTACAGTTTGAGTACTTCCGAGACAAGCTTGGTGTAGTACGAAAGGACTTCCCTTGAAATGGGGAGTGACACTGATGATACTATGGTATATTGACCACCAACATGGCAACTCGTTAGGACTTATATCCTAGGGGATTGATCATCCCTAGAAAGATCCCTTAAGGTCCAGATGGACTGTCCGTCGGAGTGCCTATGTATGTATATACTTGTTGTGGTTAGTAGTGTGTCATCTCATTGGGATTTATATAATAGGAGATTTTATTATCCCTAGACAGATCCCGTAAGGTCCGGGTGGACGATCTGTTAGAGTGCCCACTGTTGTTGCCGCTATTGATGCTCCTGTCTCATTCTGTTGCCATTGATGTTGTTGTTCCAACTTCATGCTGTTGATGTTGATGTTCCAACTTCATGCTGTTGATGATGATGATGTTACTCTAGCTCCACGCTACAGATGATGACGATGCTCAGTTTCTACTGATGTTGACGATGAGAAAAACTTTTGATGATTTATAAATTTGACAGACAGTTTTCTAGATGTTGATGATGATGTCTCCTCCTCTTGATGTTGTATTGAGTTTAGTCAGTTGTTATTGATGTTGTCATAAGAATACCCTTCTTGTTAAGGGGGAGTGTTTAAATATTGTAACTTCGAAGAATATTCTACTTAAGAAGGAGTGTTGAATAATATTGTTATATTATATTTGTTAATTAGGCCCTATTGTGCCTTTGTAAAAGTCGTGCCTATTGTTCCCTGACAATTTAAATGTAAATTAAGAGGGTAAAATGAAAGGTTGTCCCAAACCTAATTTTAGGCTGGCTAGACCACTATTTATAAGGGAGGCCAACGCCTCATTTGCACACTCACTCATGTGCTCTGCAACAAGAGGAAAAAAGTGCACAAGTCTTGGAGGAGTAGCTGCTGCAACTGGGGGTGAAGTCAAGGAGGGTTTTGGTCTATCTCTTGGTATATCTTTGTTAAGTGGTGCACTACTCTTTCCTAGTGAAGGAATAGAGGATGATCTTCTACTTTTTTTTGGTCTATCTATATTGAGGAAGTTTTTGCTGGGTTTTCTTCCCCATGAGGGTTTCCTAGGATAATCTGTGTGTTTCTATTATTTATATGATTACCTCTCTTTCAATGATCTTATATATGAAACTAATGTGCTAAATGATTGTAATAATAAATAAGAACCCTAACTGCTAGCTACATAAGTAAAACATCAACAAAATGAGCTAGAGCACCTCCTATTTATAGTGGTTCTTGTCACCTGTTTGGGCCGACTTTTATTTCTGGAAGATAATACATTGATATTATTTATTCTATTGAGTCGACTTGTCTATTAGGGTTTTTACACATCCATTTAGGATTTCTTTGGCTTTCGAAATATTCTATTCTAGTCAAAGGTTACACATGGAGGTTAATGCCTCTCACAACTACCATAATATCAACACTCCCTCCTAGCTAGGGAGGATATAATTTGTAATGGTCTCAAACACATCCTTCCATTTCACATGGTATAGGAAAGGATCACGTAGTCTTGCAGAACATTCTATCGGTAACATCATCATAGCCACACATTAAATCTCATGATCACACATATCAAGTCACAAACATCATCATCACTATCAATATCATCTGGTAGAATACTAGCATAAAAATATATCATCGTCTGCATCATATTTTGGGGCCATACTCCATCTGAGTAATCATGAATGATGTTGAATAAGTCATGTGCTAGACTTAGTGCACTCAACATAGTGTCTCACATAAGTCACTCACTCAACAGAGTGATATATGGACCATTCTTCCTATCTTGGTCACTAATTGTGACACATGAAGAGTGATTGTCCCAACAGATGCTGAAATCCATGCCATGGGATACAAGGACCATTCTCCCCACTCTAGTCACTATTGTGAACTTAGGAAGAATGATTGTCCTGGACCATTTTCCCCCCTCTGTCCATTACTGTGAACTCATGGAAAATGTCTGTCCTGTACCAATCTTTGCACTTTGGTCACTACTATGAAATCAGGGAGACAAACCATTCTACCTTTTTGGGAAAATCCCTAGGAGAATAGTTGTCCTGGACCATTCTACCTGTTCGAGAAATTCCCCAAGAGAATAAATTTCCATGGTACATCAACAATATGTTTTTCCTAGATCATTCTCCACCTGGAGAATGTCTGTCCACCAACACACTGAATATCCATGATGCCATATATAAACACTCCCTCCTAACCGAGGAATTCATCTCCTCCTTTTAAACCAAGGGAGGGTATCTCCACAGGTCCTAGCTTTTCCCTCAAGTATGCAAACTTTATCTTGGACATAGGTTTTGTAAAAATATCAGCCGCATTCTCATCAGTGGAGATGTATTGCAGAATCACTTCTCCCTTTTGGACTTTGTAACAAATAAAATAGTACTTGATCTCAATGTTCTTCGACTTGTTATGGAACATGAGGTTCTATGAAAGCTTCACACAACTTTGATTATCACAATATATCACAGTCGAATCCAACACTTGATCAAATAGTCCACAAATAAGCTTACAAACCCATACTACTTCCATGCAAGCATCACAAGTTTCAATATACTATGCTTCTGCAGTGATGAGTGCAACATACTTCTATTTCCCGCTATCCCATGATATCATAACATAACCCAAACTGAAACATATACCAGAAGTACTCTTTCTGTCATATGCAATCCCAACCCAATCTGAATTAGTAAATCCATGTAGTTGTACGCCACTATTTGAGGCATATCTCAAACCATAATTTATTGTCCCACAGAGATATCTCAAAATGTGCTTTGCAACTATCCAACGCTCATGTCTAGGTTCCACCTAAAACTGGCTCAACATGTTCACAACAAAGAAAATGTTCGCCTGGGTATTAACTAGATACATCAATGATCCAATCAAATTCCAGTACATGGATGAGTCTATTGGATCAGAATCAAAGTCTCTCAGCTTCTTCATATTTGTCACCATGGGAGTTTCCATGGATTTTCAATCCATCATTCCAAAATTCTGAAGGATCTTTACACCATACTTCCCTTGCCCCAGGAAGATTTCACCACACTTTTCCCATACTTCTAGTCCCAAATAATAATACATGAGACCAAGATCCTTCATATCAAATTCAAATGCTAAATCTCTCTTACATTGAATAATGAGAGGCTCTGCACCTGTCATAAACAAATCATCAACATATACTAGCAGGATCACAGAAGCATCATTCACAACCTTTTAATGAAGGTTTGGATCAACATAGCTCTTGGAAAATCCAAGTCTCGTTAAGTAACTGTCAATTCATGCATACTAAGCTCTTGGAGATTGCTTGAGTCCATACAAGACCTTATTTAATTTTCATACATGGGTTTCTCTCGGGTGTACCTCAAAACCTTGAGGTTTCTCTATGTATACTTCTTCCTCAATTACTCCATTGAGAAAAACGGTCTTTACATCCATTTGATGTAAACTCCAACCCATGGATGCTACAAGAGATATAATGGCTCTAATAGAGGTGTATCTAGAAGTTGGAGAAAACATCTCATCATAGTCTTCTTCATCCTACTGGGAGAACCTTCTAGCCACAAATCTTTCCTTGTATTTATCAATACTCCCATCTATTGCATGCTTCATCTTGTAAACCCATTTTGAAGTGACTAAAGACTTTCCTTCAAGTCTAGGCACAATTTCCCATACATCATTTTTCATGATGGATTGATATTATTCCATCATAGCTTCCTTCCATTCTTTATTCTTGACTGCTTCTTCAAAGGTGGGAAGTTCTGCATTGATAAGACTTTTCATGAGTGCCACATAACTAGAGAATATTTTGGGCCTCTTTCTTTCCCTGAAGGTTCCACTGGGAGATTTATGTCTTTTTGCTTCTTGTAGGGTGGATTTGATCCACGCTGGTAGTTTTCTGGTCTCAGGTACAATAACTGGTTCCACAGGTTCAAGTGGTTGTTCTGGTTCTTCATTGGGATGTTCTGGGGAACATGTAGTTTCTTCCTTGGGATCTTCCATTTCTTCTTCATCGTTGAAATCCATGGAATCTTTTGTTGATATGGAACTTAGATTCTATAAGATTTTGATGAATCACTATATCCAATGAATATGCCCTTCTATCCAGAAGGTTCCAACTTTCTTTTTTCCTTGGGAACATGAATATAGACATGACAACCAAAGATCCTCAAGTGTTCAACACTTGGCTTCTTTCCGAAGAAATATTCTTCTGGAGTCATGTTCTTCAATATATGATGAGGACTTCTATTTTGAATATATACATCTATCATAGATGCTTCTCCCCATAGAAACATGGATATATTAAGGTCATTCATCATTGCATTGATATATTCTTCAATGGATCGATTCTTTCTTTCTGCCACACCAATCTGTTGAAGATTATGTGGGACAATTAACTCCCTCCTAATCCCGACTTATTTACAAAAGGAAACGAGCTCCTTGGAGGTGTATTCTCCTCCATTATCATATCGTAGTGTCTTGATCTTCTTGTCTGTCAGGTTTTCCACTTTAGCTTTGAATTCTTGGAATTTTCTAAATACTTCATCCTTTGTCTTCAACAGGTACATCTAGTTTTTTCGTGAGAAGTCATCGATGAATGTTACATAGTAGAGAGAGCATCCTAGATATTTCACCGGCATAGGACCACATACATCTGAGTGAACGATCTCCAAAACTCATTTTTCTTTACACACTTCCTTTAGAATTGATACTTGGTGAGATCACCTACCTCACCATTTGATGGAGTCATCTGTTCCATGTTTGCAACTGTCACTGTAGCTCCTTCTTAGAGCTATCTCCCGTGACCTTCCCAGAACAAGAAAAACAAGAGAAAAAGTATTTCCAATAGCATTTTCGTAAGAACATATCTATGGTAACAAGGATGGTAGTCATCATAGAATTACCAAGGTGACCTTCCTAGGAGCAAAACAAGAAATATCTTCTAGAGGAGATGTTAGTTCATTTTGCAAACAAGTGCAATAAGCATCTATATCAATAGTACTTACATGAAACCATGTATACATAGTAGTAATAGAACCTTTCAAAGATTGTTTTCACAATGATAATGTTTACTTTTACTATAACAACTATCAAACTTGATATGTGAAAATTGAAACTTAACAATTTGATCAATCAAACCTGGAACCTGGAGTCTCAACTGCTAGGGAGAGTGCGATTGTTCCTCTGAATGTACTGAATCCAAGATCACTACTTGGAAAAGGTCTCTTGTACATCCCCTGCAAACACACTCATGCTTTGTTGGATGATATAACTTGAAAAGCATATACAAGTGCATACCTTTGAAATTTGTAGTATCCTTTAGCTTGTATTCTAATATGAAACTAGACACCATCTTGATAAGAAGAGGTTAGAAACTTAATGAAAAAGGTTCAATTATTAGAACAAGTAAGAAACCCTAAAATTTACACTTTGACCACAAAATCAATTTTGACCAAAAGACAACCTTTGACTTTGACTAGTCAACCTTTGACTTTGACTAAGAACTCAAACTTGATGTTTTTGCTGGTTGAGGGCACCAGAGGGTGTGCTAGGATAGGGTTCACTAGAATACCCAAAAATTAGGTCCAACACTTCACTGAAAGTGCCCAAGAATTTAGGTTAGGGTTTGTTGTCGCCGCAAGCTCAGAAACCCTAGTTGCAACTACAACTGGTGCTCTAATGAGATTGAAAAACAATTGTCAGTCTTCCTTCCAGTGGTTAGAATTTTCCGAAGGTAGTGTGGGCCCATAACCTGTTAAAATATTCTATGTGTTCTTTTCACCATAGACAATCCAATATTTTCTCCCAACCATAGGCATGCAACCACCCCTGAGCACTTTAACCTTTGACAAAGAGAATGATTCTGGAAGGCCACACTAGAACCAATAGATAAACCCTATCTGCAATAGTAGCACGAGATGGAAAAAAAAACACCATTCAACTGAAACAACAACAGAAGACAAGGAGAGCACACCTTCTCCAAGGGTAGCACACAAGAGAGAGAGTCTCCACAACCACAGAACAAGAACAATACTCAACTGCAACAGTTGTAGTTGCACTTATTCCCCAAATTTTCACCTTCAATAAATCCACCAATATACTCCAAGATGTCACCAAGAATACCACCAAGAGATACTAGAAGGTAGGACACATATCTTAGGCTAGACAACATTAGAGAGAGAGAGACCACGAATCACCCCAGAAGATGCACCTTCCTTTCTTACAACTACAACTCCAAACTTGCACTATAATTTACTGAGAGAGTGAGTGAAGTGAGTTTGTACAAATGAGCTAGAGAACCTCCTATTTATAGTGGTTCTTGTCACCTGTTTCGGCCGACTTGTCTTTCTGGAAGATAATACATTGATATTATTTATTCTACTCATTCAACTTGTCTTTTAGGGTTTTTACACATCCGTTTAGGATTTCTCTGGCTTCTATAATATTCTATTCTAGTCAAAGGTTACACATGGAGGTTAATACCTCCCGTAGCTACCATAATATGAACAAGTGAATGGGTCTCTCTCTCTCTCTCTTGAGTTGAAATCTCTCTTAAGGATGTCCATGAGTTGATGTAGCAACATGAATGATGACTAATGATGATAGGTAAGGGTCATATTGATGACATATATAATTTTAAAGTGTCAAGGTGAAGATTTATGAATTAGAACACTCATAGTTGATGAGGGATGACAAGTGATAGATTGGGAAAAAAGTTTAAATATGTAAGGATCACAATTGTCTACATTTGGTAAGGAAAATAGACCATGTGAAAAATTGAGTCTTAGAGATTGATAATAAAACATAGCATAACGAGTAAGAAGCTAGTATGCCTATGATGAGTTATGTATTTGGAATAGAAAAGAAAATATTTCCAAAAGTGAATGATATGAACTTAATTAATGATGACCTAGTCTTTACATGCTATTGGGTATAACAATCCTTGAATGAATAAGCAAAACATGTAAGTGAAATAAGAACTTTGGGTAATGATTAAAATATCTACAAAGTTGAGAATTTGAATTTGATGTTGATGGTTTAAGGCATGCTAGTAAGGCCAATAATATGTTAGTGTTGAAATTCACAAAACTTCACTATGAGGGAAAGAACACATGACTAGAAAATTTGGCTCTAGATGACGGGGTTATGTGAAATTCAATAGTTTATCCAGACAAAAAAAATATATGAAAAAAAAAACTTTAGCACATGAATAGGGTGATGATACCTACCTAGTAAATTGTCATCTGTCTTGTGGAAAGAAGATGAAATTCTTTTTGGAACCAATTGGTATCTTGATGAGAACATGCACTCGAAGTAATAATGATCCTTTGTACAATTAGCTTAGGTTGACAAACTTAAACAGGTAGATCCATGTAGGATAGAAGTTTTGATGATAATTCTTGCATTAGATATAAAATCTAGTATTCATTATTTATTTATCCAAGCTAATAAATTTGATTCCGTTGAAGAATCATGATGATGTCATTGTTCCTCTACACGTGATAGGTATTGATATGGTTATTATGTTCATGATGTTAGGTTATCTTAAGAGCCTATGGTAATTACTTATGATGTTATGTGATTCCATTTAATTATGTTGATAAAAGGCTATGTTTTTGATAAAGATGTGTTGAAATGATTATCATATTCATGATGATATGCTATGATGTTAGAATAACATGTTGTTCCATTTATGATATTTTATGAAGATATGTTGAGGTTATGATCTTATGATAATATCTCCTGATGTGATGAAATGATGTAATTGCATGGAATGATGTTTATGATAATATTTTTATGATGTCATGATGGCATGTGGTACTTACATGCAAATTTACATGACCATGTGGTGTCTTACTGTTAAAGATGCAATATGTTGTGATGAAAATGATTTTTAGTTTTTACAACATGCGAGAGTGAGGTGGTGGTGAGTGTCAAGTAATCCACTAGTGGACCGAGAGGGTCAATTTATTTGATGATCTTGTGGAAGCCTATACCTACGAGGGAGAATATTTACAATTAATACCATATGGCACAGGGAAAAATCATTCTACTACTTATGCCCGTAATTCTATGCCTTGCATTAGAGTCGTGATGCTGAAATTTAGAGAATGGCTAGAGTGTTGCTCGCTGATGGAGTTGTGGGATTGGACTTCGATGCCTAGGGCTGTGTACTGAGGGGGTATAAGGAGGAAGTTTTGGTCCAACCTTTGGAGATGCATTGGTCTGGTGCCTTAGAGACTGGATAGATCGGGATTCCTTGGTCTAGTGCCGTAGAGACTTGATAGACCAAGATGAGGTCCAGTGCTTTGATCCCTGATAGACCTAGATTTCTTGGTTTGGTGTCATAGAACCCTGATAGACCAAGATGAGGTATGGTGCCTTTGAGCCCTAATAGACCTAGATTCCTTGGTTTGGTGTTGTAGAGCCCTGATAGACCAAGATGAGGTCTGGTTCCTTTGAGCCCTGATAGACCTAGATTTCTTAGTTTGGTGCCATAGAGCCCTAATAGACTAAGAGAATATCTAGTGCCTTTGAGCCTTGATAGACCAAGAGGCGTCAAGCCTAGTTTTGAAAGTTGGGAAGAATTGCTTGAGCATTGCTCGCACTTCCTGGGAGCTTTCGATGCCTGCTATGGTCGATGGCCTTATACTAGTTCAACAGAGGGTGATGTGGAAGATACACAAGTTAACTTCGAGACAAAGTTCGTTGAAGGGAGGGAGTATGACATGCCCCATATTATTATTAGTAAAAAATAATAATAAAGAAATAAATAATTATCATAATAAATACTTAAAAACAAATATTGGGAAAAATAAAAGAAAGGGGTAAAATAAGTAAAGGTAATTCATGGAAAAACACTAAAAATAAGATAAGTTTATGGGGAAAGATAAAATAATGACAAGTGGATCCTAGGTATCGAGTCCTTCATCATAGATGGATTCTATTTAAGGATGTGGAAGAAGAAGAAGAAGAGGACATCTCTTATGGCTTGGCAAATAAGGAGAAGGATAAGGAAGAGCTCGCAAGGTAGTAGATTGAGGGCTCGAGGGTGACCTGCTGTTGAGAGATTTAGAGTAGCAAGGTCTACGATTTGGGAGAGTCGTCCCCCACATTTTTCTTGCGGTCACTTGGGTTCTAAAATATCCAATTTACAAGTATGCTAGTTCTTTAAACATGTAAGTTCCTCTCTTCTCGTTGTTCCTCCTGTAAGTTATGTAAGTTTTTGAAGCTTCCTATGTTAGATATCATTGCTTTTTTTATTATTTTGTAGACAATTTTCACCCAATAAATCGGGTTACATATCCAAGATCTCCTTTAATAACAATCCTTTGTGATTCAATTCCTTGAGCAAAAGTCCTTCTTTGCTCCCTTCATGAGTCACTCACTCTAATAGATGTCTAAGGAATGTGTGTTCTCCTCTCACTGTGAATCTCTTTTATAATATTGAGTTATACCCTAACCATAATCTTCGAAGTGATCAATGGTTGAGATTAAATCTCACCTCACTTGAGATCAATGACCAAGATTAATTTAATTCACTAATGTCGAAAACTTAGGCATTTCATTAAATTAAACTCCATTAATTATAAAATGAGATTCACTTTAATAATTCCTTTAATTAAAGTGGATTTCTTGAGAGGTATTAATGATGAATTCCACATGTTAGACACAAACCAATGTGGAAGTACACTTTTCTGATGCTACAAACGTCAATAGTTAGTGGGTTAATGCTTAATGGATTTTTGGTTAGTCGGTTAGTGGGTTAGATGGTTATTAATTATTGTATTAATGGGTTATTAATTAGTGGATTAGTGAGTTAAAGGTTATGGGTTAGGAGCTAATGAGTTAGTAGTTAGTCTTTAAAGTTTATTGTATTAGATGGCTAGTAGTTGAGAGTTTAGTGGGTTAGGGGTTAAAAAGTAGTGGTTAGACATTAATGGGTTAGTGGTTAATAGTTTAGTGGGGTAGTGGTTAACATGTTAGTGAATCAAAGGTTTATGATTAGTAGATTAGTGGTTTAGAAATTTTAGACTAAGAGTTAGGAGATTAATTGATTATATGTTATTGGTTATGGATTTAGGATTATAAATTATAATAAACAACCTAAAAAAATTATTAAATAAATTAAATTGATTTTTATCAATATATTATTTTAAAATTTATTTAAATATTCAATTTTATGATATATAATAATATTTATTTATTTATAATGATGTTAATTTTTACAAATCATTAAATAATCTGTAAATATTATAGTGTTTAGATCCGAGTAGTTAATATATAATATATTATAAAATGAATAATCATTAATACTTAACTTTTTTTATTAAGTATATTTTATAAAAATTTAAAATTAAAGATTTAATATTTTTAATTTATTGTTATTCTTTAGATCATTAAAAAAACTATACAACTGATATTTAAAAAAAAAACTATACAACTAATATTAAAAAAACTGAATTTAATGATATTTAAATTTTATTATAATTTTTATTTTTAAAAACAATTTGAAAAACAATAAATTTTATATTCATTACACTATATAAAATCACAATTAAAAGTTTAAAATGAGATGCATTTCTTTAACGGGCTATAGTAAAGTCGCGTCTTAATTTTCCTTGAGTGGTTGTACGTGCTTCGAATTTCATGGTGAGAGGCTTCGTCAGTGTCATGCAAGTCTCATGGATGATCATTCTTGTTGAAACAAAAACATTTTCCTAAATTTTTTAAGACAATTTACATAGCAACTAGGATAATATAGCCCAATAAAAAAGACTTTTTACAATCACTTATCATCTATTATAATTGGCACGTAGGTGTAACATTAAGGGGCATTAAAGCCTATATGAAAAATGGCATGGAAGTTTTGAAATATCCAAAATAGGAAATTCACTTCAAACTCTATTCCTAAACATGTCCATACTAATTCAAAAAATGATAAAAATTATGTGGCTCAAATCATACCATTTACTAAAATGTAAAATGATCCGACTTCTAAGAAGTAATCACGCTGCATAGATTCCTTAATAATATTACCAAAAGCATAGTATTAAAATACCTCCATGCCCCCAGAGAAAACATGAGAATTTTTTTTTCCATAGACATGGCATTCTAACTTTTGAATTAGTTTGGAAACCATCCCAAAGGATAACTTATTAAGAAGAAAATTATAGATCCTAGGATGCTCTCATCGCTGCTCAAGAATGTGAGAGAATCACAGAGCTACCTCCTCCCTTGACCCTTAAAGCTACCCGAGCCAGAACAAAACAAAGAGAAAGGAGTGATAGATTCAGAGCATATTGCTTGGTGATATTTATCTCTAAAAGTCTTGGCAAAAAATGAATTATCACTTCAACATCATATCCCCCTCGCGAAGGAGAGAAACTGTTGATTTTTTTTTGATCCCACCTCATCACATCTTCCTTCAATATAATTTCCACATCATTGATAATTGGTTCCTTGTCCATTGATCTAGAACCACCAACATGAGAAGCTGTGGATATCTCCTTAGAGTTAAAGTCTAGACCCTACATATAAGGGACATATGCTAGGAAATCCTTAGAGTGATTAATGGCCATTGTTGACATCTCCCCTCCAGCTTCTGGGAATAGGATGGAGAAATCTATTGAAGCCTAGACACAAATAGGGAAACACTAGTTATCAACATGCATCTCCCTAGCATGTAGTAATTGAGCAGGAGAGGAACATAGAACCTTGAGATCACTTTCCCCTATCTGAGAAAACATACATCCTCCTTAGCAACGACACAAGGTTCTACCATATCCTCCACTTTAGTCTCAACCCTAATATATAAATATAGCTCCCCTTTTGTAGATAGATTCTTGTCTACACTCACCTTTGGACCTAAATTCATGCAATCAGATCTAAAAGGTCTAGCATTTGGTCGATCCAAAGAGAAAAGGGAAACATTAGGACATTTCCTCTTATGATTTACCTTAATCCTAGATAGACATTCTCAGACTAAATGATCACAAATATTGCAAAAATGACATCTAAACATAAGTTTTTCATAATCCAAGATTTAATATTATTGCTCACCTTCACCTTCAAATGAAATCTTTTGCAAATACTATTGTCAAAATTCTTTGCCTAGAGAGTGTCTACTACAGAGTTAAATTTTCCACAATCTATTTTTTTGTCTTAATATGTAGGTATGTGGTCACGCATTACCTAATACTTTTTTCATTTATCCATAATAAGTTGGCATCATAATCGACATAACTATCACATGCTTGTGGAAACACAAGTACATTTTATCTTTGTTGGAAAACCCACCCTTAACCTTTTAGTTCTCCTTCATTTTCAACCTATTCGACCTAGTTGTATCAATTTTGTTCTCGCATAGTAACCTTCTCCAAATATGATGTTTCCCACATAACCTATTCCTCCCTAGTTCACCACACTTCCCCATCTGCAGTTGCTTGAGCAATATTGTGGATTGATGTACCATACAATCCCACCACTAGATTGGGCCAATGTTTGCACCATGTAGTTAGTACAATCAATAAATGAGACACAATCCCAACTGTGAAATTTGAACTAAGGATGTAAGTGGATTATGAGATGTTTTAAAAGTGGTATTTGGGATGTACCACTATTGGTTATCTATTCAAATATCCAAAAAGAATAGTTTGTGCCTTTTGTGGACCATGAGATCATGACTCTTTCATTGTGTTAAGTTAAGAGATGTAAAATTACATCCACACAGTGCCTATCACATTCATTTCTAATCAAAACACCAATTTATAATGAGCACATGTTTTTGTGGTTACATGCACAAATCCCCAAGGATATGAGAATAATCAAACAACCCCTCCCATTGCTTCTTCAAAAACCCCACCACTAGATCCTTGGGACAAAGGTATGAAAACAACTATTCTAGATAATCAAGAGTTAGGTTACTTATTTAATGTTGTGAATGTAGTTAGAAATTTGTCATCATACTTCACATATGGTATGTCCACTCCATGCACATCCTTCACTGAACATCATTAAATAAAATTAACAAGTCATAAGTTGAAGAAGTTGAATCTCTTGCATTATAAACTACAAGACATCTCCAATCTATTTTAGCAACTTGCACACACCCTTTCTGTAATGGAAATAGACTTTCCAACCTTGAAAATGATAATGTGTGTTTCAACCTCCTTGTATGACCTGGATGTGAAGAAGGACATTCCCACACCCAACTATTTTCTAGTTTCTCACAACATGCTAGATCAAAGGTCCAACAACATTGTTATCACCACAACCTTTAGAGAAAGATTATATGCCTTCAATTAGCTATGTTGGAATGATTTCTAATAATGGGTGTAGATTGTATTAAGACGGTCCAAGGATTTTTGAAGGATGTTATAGTTAAAGTAGGTAATTTTGTAGAACACCATGATTTTCAAGTCATGGACTTTGAAGGTGCCAACTACAAAGTAATACTCATATAACCTTTGATGGAATATATATGTGCCACTATTATTATGGAAACTAAAGTATTGAAGTTAAAGATCACACATTGACTATATAATGAATTTGATAACAAGATTTCACATTGACTAATGTGGATGAAGATTGCACACTAACTAATAATGAATTTGAGAACAATTGGACTAGAGTTTTCATGCTGAACATGGTTGTCACAAAATAAATCCACACATGTACACATCTTATTCATGCTAAAGTATACCAATATCATATATCACATACCTAATAAAATATCCTTGAGCAACCCCTTTACCCTCTCAATGTAAAATCATGGAAATAATCCATTGATGAAATGGATGATTGTTGTTAATGCCCCTAAGGCCCTAACACTCATTTATTATTATTTTATTCATTATGATTAGGCCATCTTAGTGGTAGGTTACATCATTCTCACTTTATCTCTGATTTATAATAAAAGAGATTCATGAGTATATGCATCTTAGCTTGTGCATTGAATATATTGTAAAAGGTGTAAATAAGTTTGATGGAATAAAAGTATTGACATGGGTGAACCAAACAGATCAATACTTTGAATTGTATAATATTATGGATGAGAAGCAAAGGATTTAATTAGAAACCTTTTACTTTGAAACAAAACCCTATAAATGGTATCAATGGGTAGTTAAAAGGAAACCCCATTCTTATCATTATACTTGGAGTTCATTTACAAGAGACTTAGAAGCACAATATGGATTTTTTTGGGAATAATACTTTAGTCGATTGACAAAAATTAAGAATTTAGGTGATATTAAAGATTATAATTCAGAATTTTAGGTGCTGGCCACAAGGGTGGATAACATAAGCAATGAAAATCTATTGTTAACTTATATGGGTGGATTTAAAGAAGGAATTAAACATGAGATTTTATTAAAACATCTTGAAAATATTATGGAGGCTATGCAATTAGATCGTCATATTCAAGCCAAGAATAGGGATACACATAATTCTACCACTGGAACATATGCAAGAAGTAGAGATTGATTTGGGGATCATAGGGGAACCATACCTCAAATCACTCAAATATTGTAGAAGGAAATGGATGAAAGAAGAGAAAAATGAATATGCATTGGTTGAAATAGAAAATGGTCAAAAAAGCATAAATGTCAAGAAACAAAATTGTTCACCTTGGAGAATAATGATGAAAATTACGTCTCGAGGTCCTCAGGTTGCAAATATGGAGTGTCGAGAGGCCACATGACCAACAATATCAATTTTTCATAGCTAGAGACCCGCATTGCCACCACAATGATCCAACACCTTGTCATTGTCCACACCAACTTGCCACCACAGGTCCCTTAGGTATTTCTCCATGTGGTACAAGTCAAGTATCATGGTGGGTATCATTTTAATATTTGAGGCATTCTATCTTATGTATCAAAGGTTATCTTGGATTATGAGACATTTTCTTTGGAAACTATGCCTTTTACCTTGTTTAAACGCTGGTGGTTGGCTTGGGGCACTCAAGTATATGGTCACCCTTAGGATGGGGTGTTTTTGGGAGCTTCATTTGATGAGTCATCGTGCCACTCCTGACTATACTTACCACTTTCCATCATTACTTCCCCGCATGACATCATCTCTTGGGATTTTTGGGTCGGCTAACCCTAGAAGGGACCATTCCTCATTTCATCGGAAGAAGGGGTTGAAGTCCCAGAGGGGAGTTAGATGGAAAAATATAAAAGCCTAATCAAAGAACCTTCTAGATGCTTCTCCCAGGGGATCCCGAGAAAGCAACGAAAAGATTCTCCGCAAGAAAATAAGGACCTCTTGAAAATAATAAATAAAGATGCTTAAATAATAAATTGAAGATAGGGGGTCTCATCACGAGCCAACCTATCATGTCCGTGGGTATCTAATGGTATGACATTACCATTTCTGGCCATCACAACAGGGTAATGGATCTCAGTTGCATGGCTGAGGGAAAGGGGGGTATCATCACGAGCCAACCTTCTCATATTTGTACTTTTGGGTGACACTGTCGTTACCTAGTCACCACACCAAGGCAGTGGCTTCCAACTCACCCTATGATATATATAAAGAAAGATAAAAGGAAATTGATGGGCTTGGAAAAAATGCATTATGGACAAAGGTGTGACACACCCTCCACAAAGGCACCCATAAATGAGATACTATGGACCCTTGCATATCATGAACCTCATTCCCATTGAGTACTTCCCCCATCCATTCCACTTAATTCACATGACTCAAATAGGGTTGTTCCTAGAATTAGGGGTTTTGATCCATTGAAAAGAGTACCATGCCAACCCTCCCACAACCAAACTTGGAAAAACTTCTAGTTTCTTAAGAACATGTTTGTATGATGTAGTCTTGGTATACATGCTTTGATGGCTCTTTTATTAACTTGATTTACTCATCATGATGCTTTGACTTGAAATCCTTGGAGGGCGTATCCATTTGTATTGCAAGTACAGGTTGGTATCCAGTTTTGGAAGAACAATCCCAGCTTGGGCTTCCATGGGGCAACTGGCCCATCAGATGGATGACATAGGTCCACATTCTAGACTATAGAGAGATGCCTTCGAAGGCCTAGGATACAAATGGATAGACATAGCCCACCCTTTGCATGCCAAACAACTTACCCAGAAGAGGAAAAACATCACTCCCTAGTGGCTCGACGTCACATTTGATGGGAATGTGGTGGTTGATGATGAAAAAGAGAACGACACATGGAATTTTGAGGTGGAGAGGCTCCATATGATTTCCACATGGCCTTTGGAGGCTCTACTTTGTAGCCCAACTCCAACGACTTACTCAATTTTCCAAAATGTCCTCCTTCAAGGGATGACATCACCTTTGTTTTAGGGTTTTCTATGTGTAAAATGGTGTTAAATTATTGTAAAGGGGCAAGCCAATGGATGTTATCCCCTTGTCTTGTGTTTTAATCTAATATTATGGACAATTGTGGACAAATTATGTTTAGGAGGATGACATAAATTGAGATCACCTCATTTGATTTTTACATAAGACATAACTCTCCATTGTGACAAGCTCTTGGACTGAAATTTTCGCTCTCTTTGGCTAGTTCTCTCTCTTATGCTTTTGTTTATGGCTATGTCTTGGTTATGGTTGATGGATATGGTGCGCTAGCCTTGGAAGGTTTTCTTCATTTCTTTTTTGGTGGTTAGTCTAGCTTTTATTGCCTTTTAATGCTTGAAGGTGCCATTTATTTAATTGTATTATCATTTTTACAAGTTAAATGTTCTATTTTCTTGAGCCAAGTAGGGAGTATAATGGCATACAACCCTACTTGTGTTTCCACCATTTTATTGCTAAGGGAATATTGCTTCATAAAGGTTTACTAAGAGGAGTATAATTGCATACACCCTCCTAGTTGAAACCCTAGATAAGAGAAGCTTGCCTTGGGGAGTAAAAGGGTTTACACCCCCAAGGAAGTAACCTATTTAGCTTATTCACATTCTCTTGAATCCATTAACCATTTCTTAAAGGCACTTGTCATTTACTTATTGCATGGGAGAAATAAATTATTGCCTTGGTAAACGTACAAATTTCAAGTTTTGAAGTTGTCTCTTTTGGATAATGATCTTGATTCCTTGGGGATTCTTCCTCCCTTAGGGAGTCCTCTTTCTCCCACAAATTATTATTTCTGTAGTAAAACTAACGTACATCCATTAGCTATGCTTTAAACTCTAACCCTAACCGCCAATATCTCACAAACTAACCCTCTAACTTTGCTAGTTTAACCTACTAACCTAGGTGCATCTATTGGGATAGATTTTGGCACTTTTTGATGGTCATATTTGCTGTTGTACTCCATTGAATGCTACATACATAAGGCTGATATACTTCTGCATAAATTTACTTTTCTGAAAACCATCTTTATTTAGTCTTGAAGTGTTATTTTTGGTTCACATTGGTTACTAGTTTTATTGTTGACATTGGTAACTAATATTGACCTTTTACTCGCTGATTTGGATGTAATATATTGCTGATTTAATAACCTGTATGATTCTATATTTTAGGGGACAACAATATTAACTTGTTGATCCATTACTATACTTGGTTGGAAAAGTGTGTTTTCTTGTGTCTCGGGCATGTACAAGTGCACTAACAACTATCTCTTTACTTGGTATCCATTTACCTTTCTTCACTTACCATTTTCAACCAATCATTTCTTCCATCACTTGACCTTTCTGGGGAATTATCCTTACACTTCCCTTCATCCTTCTCATTCCCCCTAGGGTCACCAGGATTGCCTCCCTAGAGTGACCTAGTCACCCTTGAAGTGCGGGACCTACATCAAGGTGACATTGGGTATATGATTCCCTAGTTGTAGCACTTTCGTTTGTGGTTGGGTCGGTTTTTTCCCAACCTACAACTTGTGCTATAACAAGAGGAATCTACACAAATGGATGAGGAAGAACTTGTGAACTTAAAATATTAGGAAAAATATGTAGAATTTATGCACACCATTGCCAGGTGTGAAATATTTGCTCATGCATTGGTAGGTTTGTCAACACCTCAAACCCTTAATATTTTAGGATACATTAAGAAGAAAAATATCATAGTGATTATTGACTTAGGTAGTACCTGTAACTTCATTGATAAAATATTAGCAAAGTGCCTTAATTTTTTTGTGTATCTAGTGAAAATTTTTCAAGTTTTGGTTGCTACCGGGGTGAGTATTGATTGAGTAGGAAAATTACATAGCATAAAACTTGGTATGTGAGAATATAACTTAGAAATCCCAATGTATGCCATTCCCATTAGTGGAGTAGATGTTGTTTTAGGGATTTAATGGTTGAGAAAATTAGGTACAATTTTTGCAAATTATAAGGAATTATTCATGAGATTTGAATTGGAATGAATTCAATATGAACTCAAAGGGTTAAAAATTGCACCTTTTTAGGTTATCACCTATAATAGATCGAAAAAGATCCTAAAAAAGGTAATACTTAGGGGAGTTGTGGTTAGATTATATTCTATGGAAGTAAATAAGGAGGATGAAAATATTCAATAGGAATTGAAATGCACCTTGGAAAATCACCATAGGGTTTTCCAAGAAATTCCTAAAGGGATATCTCCATCTAGAGATCATTAAAATCATATTGAAATAATACTTGGAAGTACTCCTAATAAAAGGCCTTACAAATATCCTCATCAACAAAATGGAGATATTGAGAAAATGGTACAAGAAATGATAGATTGAAGCATTTTTCAGCCAAGTAGAAGTTCATTTTCAACTCTAGTAGTGATGGTGAGAAAAAAACATAATGCTTAGAGGATGTGTCGTGATTATAGAGATCTAAACAAAATCACCATCAAGGATAAATTCCTTATTCCAAATATTGATGAGCTATTAGATGAGCTTCAAAGAGTGGTTTATTTTACAAAGTCAAATCTTAAATTAAGATACCACCAAATTAGATTAAGAAAAAAAGACATTCCCAAAACAACTTTTAGAGCACATGAAGGAAACTATGAGTTCTTGGTCTTGCCTTTTGGGTTGACCAATGATCCTACTTTTCAAATCCTTATGAACACATTTTTTTGACCCCAACTTAGAAATTTTGTGTTGGTTTTCTATGATGATATAATTATCTATATAAAATAATGGGAAGACCACATTAAACATGTGGATAAATTCCTACAAATTATTTATAACAATCAATTGTATGTAAAAATATCCAAATGTACTTTTGAGAAACAAGAAGTAGAGTATTTGGGTCATGTTGTTTCAAGGAAGGGGTTAAGGTGAACCCTCAAAATATCCAAGCTATTAAAAAATGGTCTATTCCTAAGAACATGAAGGGTCTCAAAGAATTTTTGGGTATTAAAGGATATTATTGAAATTTGTTAAGAACTGTGCATGCATTGTAGGCCCACTTACATCTCTCTTGAAGAAATATTCATTTGTATATAATGAAGAGGCTAACTTGGCATTCTCATTCTTAAAGGATTCCATGTCTTCTACACTATTATTGAAAACAAACATTCACAGTTGAATGTGACACATTAGGATAAGGAATTGGACCACTATTTATGCAAGAAGGGAGACCATTAACCTTTGAAAATAAAAAATTCAAGGGAAATGACTTGGTGAAATCTACATATGAAAAAGAAATGGAAACAATTTTACATACAATAAAAAAATGACAACAATATCTCATTGGGAGGAATTTTTTTTCCAAGTGGATACTGGTGGCCACCCACCTGTTCCACTATTTCATAATGGTTTCAAATCTTGGCAGTTTTTCTACAGTTTTTTAGGTCCCAAACTTTCTGGGCCGATTTGAGGCTTTAAACGACATTTTTTTGACACGACAAAGCCCAATATATAGTTGAAGGCATGTATTGGGTTTTCCGGAATGTGTACTTCTCAACTAGACCTTTCTGATGGGCTACCAAGCACCCCGAATGCATATTGTATGCAAACATTACACCCCCAGGAAGTTGACATGTCAACTAACCACATCTAGGCCCACAATTTTGTTTTCATTCCGTCTTCTGGGGTTATGGTTTTCTCATTGATGCTTTATGTTAAAATGCCTTTTTCAACCTCTTTGTAATCAACTTTTGGTGAATGAGCATAGCCGACACATCTCTCTCTCTTTAGGGATAAGCTACCACCATTCTAACTAGCTCGTGTTCTTGCACTTTACAGTCTTTTGTATTCCATTCATTAATAGAATATGGGTTTCACTATATTTATGTGTTCTCTGCTATATTTTAGTTCCTGTATCATTTCATTCTCAATATAATTATGATTAGTGGCATCATATAAATATTATCTTTGTTTTTTCTCAATGCATGTCCCCGACGAGGTTAGGCTATCGAGAGTTGGGTCTTGAATTGGTTGAGCTTAGGGAAGAACACTCCCATTGGCTCAAGCAACCTCCCATGGAAGAAGAAAAGAGAGATGATGGAGCAAGAGATCCTGTCAAGTTGTTGCTTGAGGAAGGCCTCACATGACAAAGGAAAAATATAATGGATAATTTCACCTAGCTCCTCAATATAATGGATAAAGGAGAGAGACTAGACGGTGCCAAAGTACACCAACATCTTCCATACCTTCACACAAAGCTGGGTATTAAAGACTTTGATCGGAACCTGGTTATGAAGTACCATAGTGACCTACATAGGTACATCCAAATAAATATGGAGTTATTGGAAATCTCCTCATTGGGAAAATCTTACCGATATGTTGTCAATATCGAGGAAAAGTTCAAGAAAAAGAATAAGTGAGATTTTAGTTCTGTAAACCCATCGCAACAGAAGCATGGTAAAGTTGGACCTAACTCCCAAAATAAAGGATAGAGAAAGGATGTCTAGCCCCAAGAAAACCAGTCTAATCCACAAGTAGAGAAGGGTAACATGAATTCGAAGAAGAACACTAGAAAGTGGTGCCAGTACCACAAAATCCCTTGTCACAACATTGATGAATGTCGCTCCAAATAGTCATTATTGGCTTATATGAAAGCCTCAGAGTTGGATTCTGACTCAGACTTTGATTTGGAACCAAATAAAGGAAAATATATCATTGACTTGGAACCCAGTGTCACCATCACTACCACAAAGGTCCCACCAGAGGAACTAGAGGAGCCTGAAGAAGGGGAGCACCTATTCCACTCACATATGTGGGTGAAGGGGAACCCACTTCATTTCATTGTTGACGACGCTAACCAAAATAACCTAATATTAGCAGAGGTCCTCAAGAGGTTGAACCTAACAAAAAATTTGCACCCTCATCCATACACCATCAATTGGCTCAACCAGGGACAATACATACATGTCAGTTAACAATCTCACCTGCACTACGACATCGATACCTTCAAATATGAGGTATTGTGTGAAGTTTCCCCACTTGAAATTTGTGATTTTATTTTATGAAAACCATGTATGTGGAAGTGTCATGTTGTTTTATGAATCTAGACCACGTAGTGTCATTATTACTTTGGGAGGTCAAATTTACAGGGTACCAGAGGCAATCCAAACTATTGCGGTATCTTTTCTCTCCATAAAGCAGTACAAAAAGGTGATCTTACATATTGAGATATTTTTCCTCTACATGTTCCAGTCAAAAGGTGAATGGAAAATCAATACAACCACTAAAACCGTTGCACGAGGTCTCTCTACACAGTAGAAGTAGGTGGATACTATATTATAAGAACACAAAGAGAACTTCACCTCACCTACCGAGGTGCCATTTCACTATCAGGTAAATCATTCAATTGATTTGAAACCCAGTGCTCCTTTTCCAAGCAACCCTGTATATAAGTGCTCCGTTATGGAGAATGAAGAAATCAAACACTAGATCTAAGAGATAATTCTTAAGGGCAACATTAGACCAAGATCCTCACCTTGCAGGAGCCTAATTGTTATAGTACAAAATAAGGATGAGACATGGTGACTTGTATTGATTACAGAGCCTTGAGCAAGATCACAGTCAAGAAATAGTACCCAATCCCCCGGATTGATGATATTCTAGATCAACACAAGGTGTTACACATGATTTTGGTCACTCTGGTGATGTCTCTACCAGTGATGTATTCAGGCTCCCACAAGGACTTTTTGCCTGAGAAAAGTGACTGTTGTCTCCTTCCAAAAACACATTTTTAAGATGAGTTTGCAGGCTGCCTATATCACAGGGTGCGAAAATCCTTCATTCTCGCAGGCAACCCAAACTTAGGGAGTGAACTGTTCACAGTCTACTCTATAGGTAGGGTGCGAACATGTTTTTAAGCTTGGAAAAGTGAAGAGGTCACGAAGGTTCTAGAAGGGGATCTTCTAGAAAATGAGTTGGCATTTGTATGGTTAGCATCCTACTGACTTCTCAGATTTAGTGAGATCATCCTCATCCATTTAACCATCTCTCCTTCTCCTATATATTGAAAGGTTTCTCATGGAAAATGTTAAGCAAGATTGAATGAAGAATTGGTGAAAGAATTGTGTGAAGGAATCTGCTTGGACAGAAGCTTGAAGACTCTATTTGGTCTATCAAGTTGTATTGGATATTCTTCATGCAAGTGCAGAGAAAGTGTGTGTGTTGGAACCAAGGGTCACTGAAAGGAAGCTTGCGACATCAAGGCGATCCAGTTGTATCTTCTACTTTCATTTAATATAATACAACGACATGTCCCTTTCCCATAAAATCACTCTTATTTTATTGCATAACTCCATGATCATATGCATAGGTTGACATTGAATATACTTTGCTATATTCACTTTGGTTGGTTTGTGTTGTCTTGGACCTGATTTCACAAGAGCACCGGAGTGAAGCGGGAACAACAGAGACCTAAGGAAGCGATATAAAGGTATGTCACTCATTCCTTCTTAGTAGTAGATTCAATGATTGCAACTTAGGGAAAGAGTCATGCCCTGTCCTGTTTTGTTCTGGATCCAGGTGGATCTAGGGAGATCTATTAGTGTCCGCACATACCGATTTATCCGATAAAAAATTTTTGGAAAAATGACAGGACTTTTGAGGGAACTTCTGGATCCAGGGAGTCTGTGAGGATCTCCTCAAGACTCAGAGATTGATTGGGAATGAAAAAGGGTAGGTCAAGAGAAAATGGCCAAGAAAAACCACCAAAATGGGTTGTATCCCCAGTACAGTCGCCAATTTTGTTATCAGATAAATCGGTAGGTGCAGACACTAATAGATCTCCCTAGATCCACCTGGATCTATAAAAAAACAGAATAGGGCACGACTCTTTCCCTAAGTTGCAATCATTGAATATACTACTAAGAAGGAATGAGTGACATACCGTTATATCGCTTCCTTAGGTCTCTGTTGTTCCCGCTTCGCTCCGGTGCTCTTGTGAAATCAGGTCCAAGACAACACAAACCAACCAAAGTGAAGATAACAAAGTATATTCAATGTCAACCTATGCATATGATCAAGGAGTTATGTAATAAAATAAGCGTGATTTTATGGGAAAGGGACATGCCACTGTATTATATTAAATGAAATTAGAAGATACAACCAAATCGCCTTGATGTCGCAAGCTTCCTTTCAGTGACCCTTGGTTCCAACACACACACTTGCTCTGCACTTGCATGAAAAATATCCAATACAACTTGATAGACCAAATAGAGTCTTCAAGCTTCTGTCCAAGCAGATTCCTTCACACAATTCTTTCACCAATTCTTCATTCAATCTTGCTTAACCTTTTCCATGAAAAACCTTTCAATATATAGGAGAAGGAGAGATGGTTAAATGGATGAGGATGATCCCACTAAATCTGAGAAGTCAGTAGGATGCCAACCATACGAATGCCAACTCATTTTCTAAAAGATCCCCTTCTAGAACCTTCGTGACCTCTTCTCTTTTCCAAGCTTAAAAATAGGTTCCCACCCTACCTATAGAGAAGACTGTGAATAGTTCGCACCCTAAGTTTGGGTTGCCTGCGAGAATGAAGGATTTTTGCACCCTATGATATAGGCAGCATGCGAACTCATCTTAAAAATGTGTTTTTGGAAGAAGGCAACAATCACTTTTCTCAGGCAAAAAGTCCTTGTGGGAGCCTGAATACATCACTGGTAGAGACATCACCAGAGTGACCAAAATCATGTGTAACAGAATGCCCCCCAAAGTATGAGGCTGGAACTTGTGACAACCGAAATACTTTGTAAAATGTGTGTGTGTGTCAGAAATAGGGAGCACACCTAATCAGAAACCTGTAAACAACCAAGCATCCGCATAATATAATACTAGTTATGAGGTAGGCATTCTCATGCTCAGATCACAAATGAATGGAATCATAAACGTTGGTCATGGACACCAATCATACACCGTGGATCCATGCCGTCAAAATGCTACATAGCCACCAAGAATACACTATGGATCTATGCGAGAAGACTTGAATTAAGACGACATAGCCACATGACATACAAAGTGGATCTATGTGCCGATACAAATCATGCATACTCCATCGCAGCCTGGATAAAAAAAGATGAGACCCAGGGTCTTCAATCCCGTCACCTGAAAGTACGAATCAAACCATGTGATTACATGTGCTGAAGTCGAACATAGTAGAAACCACGTGATTACTGGTCATTGATGAAAACCATTAACAAGTGCGAGGGAAATCACCATTGATGTCAATGACTCCCAAGGTACCAAAGTACAATCCGAATGAATGCAAATGCATGGGCTGAAGTCGAGCACTCGGTGGAATATCTCGATCGGGGATCAATGATGTGAAACCCCTGTCGAAAGCAAAGAGACCTGCCATTAAGGAATGCAGGTTCCAAGGTACTAAATGATTTCTAAGTCTCATTTTCGAATAATGAGTTGGAGTCGACGGAGCAAGACTTGTCACAGGAGGGCCTTGATGTATCCCCCATCAATGACATGAAATAATTAATAGATTTTGAGGATGAAACAAAGTATGAATACTGGTTGAAACAGACACAGGGAAGGCCGACATAGTAAGAATGGACAATCACAGATGGCTGACTCAATAGAGGGCTCGTGTGAACTTCTCTTGAACATATGAATGACACGACCAAGGACTTGGCAGCATTGACTCAAAGACGACCCAAGATATGACCTTGTAGCAAGTCGAACGAGAGACAAATGGATTTCCCAACCCAGATTCAAATGACGAATAGGGGGTGTCATGTTCAAGAGCGACGCTTACTGCCATTAATATGAATATGAAAACACATCCCTTTCCCAAAATTTCCCCCACCATTTCTGGCGAGTACCTCTTTATTTTTACACATTCTTGAGGAGGATAACATATGCTTGTTGATGTAAGCTCATCCTTCAGATGAGTCCCTTGGAGTATATTTAATGAACCCTAGGAAGGAGTGGTTCGATCCCATTGTGGGTCTTTCGATGTTTGTTTAACGAGTCCAAGGATAGAAAACTTGGGGGTTTTTCATGTTTTGAGAGTCTGAAAAAAACTTAAAGAGAACTCTCCCAGTTCCTTTTTCATAAAAGAGTTCGACGAGACTGAAAAAGTGATAAACTATCGCCCATCAAATGTTTTCTTCAAATACTTTAACGAGCGTGAAAAGAACAAGATCGCTCGACAATCTTTTCATTTTTATGGAGCGTGAAAAGAGCTTAAAGGATACTCCTTAACATTCGTCATTTTCATGTTACCATGACGAGTACGAAAAGACAAGAAAAAGTATACTCAGTTACGTTCTCATATATTTTCGAGCGCGAGAATGAACGAAGACTAAGCTCGAGGTTTTTTCTAAAAAACCCTAAAAAAGTAGTCGTACATGAGACAAAAGAAAAAACACCTGTACCCCCTCGTTCGGACTTCGAAGTTGCGATATCTGCGAAAAAACACACTCACAAGACTATTATTTTATTAGGTTTTATAGACAAAGTAATAAAAATAATATAAAAAATCGACAAAAATAGTAAAAAGTGAATAAATATGGGTAAAAAGGGCTTTTTACCATTTCATTGTGATTTTGCCGAAAATTTGTCCAACATACCTCATTTCCCCCCAAATTTCATTGCTTGATTGTGGGAGGCACAAGCGATCATTCGACAAACCGTTTCAGTGAACGAGGTAATCTCTTGATTCTCTAACTTTTCCATGGTTTTTTTTTTGTTTTTATTGGCAATTTTTTGGGTTTTGAGTCCATTTTTGGGTCGGAACATGCACCCAATGATTCTCACAGGTGGGCCATGCGGGACCTGTGAGAATATAGGATTCTCGTAATTGGCCTTTAGGGCACCTGTGATAATCTCGCACTGTGCTAAAGTCTCACCTGCGAGGGCCGAAAAATGGATTTTGAAGTAAGGTTTTGCTCAATAAAAATTATGCAAGAGTTTAAAACAAGTTGCTGACTTCCCTCTCATGGATATTTTGCAGGTGTTTGACCATCACAATGTTGGAATGGAGAGAAAGGGAACATGAGGAGGATGATTCCATTATCGGGAATGACCCGGGTATAATCGCTGCCTTCCAGGACTGTGGACTATTGAAATTTTTTAGGATTCCAGGCATGAGATCCCAACTCAGGTTGTTGAAATACCTGGTCCACATGTGGGACGTGGACCAACAATTATTTCACGTGGGAGTCCATATGTTGACCCTAGATATCGAGGATATCTATTTTCTAATGGGGTTGTCACAACGTGGATACCGTGCTACTTTGACCCGAGGTAGAGGCGACAGACTGCCTATGAGTGAGTATTGTCGCTAGTATTGTGTTCCTGAGGTAGAGAGAAGCAAAGGTAAGGTTGCTATTTGGGGGGTCCAAGATCTGACCCTACGGACCATTTTGTTTACTATTGCATACATGGCTGGGAGTGTGGCTCCACACATGGCTCTTCAGATCTATTTCCAATACGCCATAGAGTGCATAGAGCCTCGGGTCTTCAATTGGTCGTATGCAGTTCTCC